>OV277352.1:4910000-5510000 GCA_922984085.1 Sicus ferrugineus
AATAATCTAATGACAGTAATAACATAAAGAAATTGAACAATATTCCTCTTAACCCTAATATATTTATTATAATGGTTTTGCCATCGGAGTAACCATTCGATTATAAAATGTCGGCGTCCTTACTAAAAAATAACTTCGCAATATTTTCGGCGTTGCAGTTAATTTCCGCAGGGGCTACTTAATGCAAACAGGTTCAAACTCTCTGGGCCTATACCAAAGTAGAATTTTTCCTGTACGACTTCATACTCTGACGGTCATCCTGCATCAGCAAAATAAACAGAGGTTGCTATGAGTTGTCCAATGAGCTTTGGAGAATTAAATATTCCATCATCTCGAGCCTTCTGGGATGATTGTGATGAAGATGAACCGAGTCAGCAGACGGCCGACAAGTAAGATCAACCATCCAAATTCTTTATACACTTGTAATAACTCCACACCATTCAGATTGCAGTTGCAGTATATTGCAGGAGTTGAATGCAAGGCTATGCCATCTGACCTGCTTCTCTTTCTTGAAGGTGTCAACATCTCCGACTTTGCAGAAAAGACACTACTCAGTAACGCAAGCAAAATTTGCGATATACCATCAAAGCACTCGGCTTTGTATCACCTTACCTCACAAAAGCGTGCTACATTGGTAAGCGTAATTGAGGAGGATTTAACAAACAGCGGTGAAATAACCGAGCTGTTGCTGCCCTATGCAGAACTGGCACAACAAGTAATCACCATAACGATTAAGCCTAAAGTGGACTACAAAAGCGAAAACATCAGTGATGTGCGGGACGAAATTGTGTTTTGGCGTGGAGTGAACTCTGAATTGGATTATGTAGAACCTCTTGAGCCACCTAATTTCTTTGCTGGCGTTGCTGCGGGCAGTGAGTTGGAAGTAAGTTAGGGATTTACAGCACTTTTCACCTCTTCTTTTTAGTTGCATCTTGGCGGGACTCGCAAAAGCTAACAGTCAATTCCTACGTAGCTTACGTGGACAACATATGGCTGGACGCTTTAGTTTCTCGCCCTATACTAAAACTGTTCCAAGAAATTGGTCTGGAATGTGCAGCATCGTATATGGCTAAACAAAAAGATGATTCGCACCTGTATTCCTAATGCGAAGTAACTGAGGTGTCTGGTTCAGGGACTGAATTAATTTTATATTTTGGGTTATTGTAACATATATATTTTATTTCATTTTGAAGTTTTTTATGCTCTAAGAGATGAAATAAAAGTTAGTCTTCTTTAGATTTAGCAACAGACAATTATTATTATTTAACTTCAAAGTAGCGGTTATAATACTATATAGTTTAACCTACGGCTTTTATTAGACTTCTTCCAAATCGAAGATACTCAAATTGTATGCTTTACTACGCTTTTCCATATGAGCCTTCGATATAGCTATAAATTGAGGTCGATCCAACAAGGTATAGGCCGGAACAAGTAGTGACTGTGCCAATTCATGCAGTTCTGTTCTGCCACTACAAAACAAATCTATTCCCAACTCCAGGCTTGTACCGAAATCGCATTCATCCAGCGCAATATTGGCGGCTGTAGCAATCGGTAATAGCTTCTCTGTAACAGCAGTCTTGACGCTTTCATCTGCATCGGCGCCATAATTTTTTACCGCTTTTCCTCCAGCGGTCTCGAAAAGTTTTATGATTTGCTTCAACTCAGCATCGCTTACGATTAGCGGTCTGTAACCCAGCTGCGATTTAGCTACAAAAGGTACAACAATACCAGCCCGATGGAAAGTTTTCGCCACAATTTTAACGCTGCGTTCTTTGCAAAGCACGTCTAGTTGGTTCAATTTAAAGTCATCATGCGAGCTGAGATACTTAGTGATATTCTTTTTAGTGCTCGCAACAATAGCTGCAGTGAAAGGTGACAACGCAAAGTCATGCTCCAAATAGTATCGGAATGCATCAAAAGCATTGCCTGCAATGAATTCGAACTCACAATTTTTACTGACGTCATTTCGAGCCAGCAACAACTTGTCCTTATCACTGGGTTCGTCGCGCCAGTATCCATAGTGTACACCGGTTGACTTTTTAACAAATACAGTCTGAAATTCGGGAGGGTCATAGTAGAAACGCCAGTGACGCAAGTAGTCGCCTGGTTCACGGATAGTAGCTTTGTGAAAGCGTCCAGCCAAGTATTCGAATGGTCCGACGAGCAACAATTGGAACTGCTTCTCCATATAGTCGAGTATCTTGTCACCCGTGCTGTTGGGACGTAAATCACCAAGGAAATTCCAGAATTCATAGAAATCAGGCGGCATTTCTACCAAAAATTTGTGTCTAATGAATTCATTTGTTTTTAACAGATCATTGTATTCCATTTCGGTCGATAATCGAATACGCTTTTGCCAGATCTCCGTATAGTTCTTACCTGATACGTTCCTCATGACTTCCTGGTGCAATTCGCTTGTGTCGATTTCCTCTCTTGATGTTGTACGTGCTTCGTCAGATGGCGAGTTATCATTTGCAGAAGCACTGTTTTCCGATCTTGCAGTCGCCTTTTTCTCCACTGCTGAATCAGCTAGCATAGGCTTTGGCGCCTTAATGGCTCCTTTCCCACCGGTTTCCACCAACTCATCTGACTTCTTTGGATGATTATATTTTTTCAAGTGAACCTCATTTTTTTGATAACATTTGTCCCAATATTTGCAATCCTCCTTCGGCATATTTGTTTGTATGCTTTAAAAGCAAAATTAAACAAATAGTTCGCAAAAATGCTGTACTAGTATGTTCAAACCTAGTTCCCACACTCAAAAAAACCCTATTCCAACGTCACTTAACATTACCCTGGTTGAGGGGTAGTTTCATAAGTTTGTAAATTTTATTATATAAAGAAGTCTTACCTATTTCAAAACTTTAATGAACACCTGTCTGTTTCTACATAATATGTCACATTATTAGAAATATGATGTTATTTGTTTTATATATTATCTAGAATTTATATATTATAATACCTTTATAAATTATATATATACATATATTTATATATTATTACTTATATATTATCATACTATATAAATAAAAAATAAATACACTGAAAACCCTTTTAGAACTGCCGAGTATCTTTAGTGATGAAAAAATATTGGCAATTTCCAGTATATATGTAGAACATATGTATATATCAAAAAATTTTTTAGTTTTAAAAAAATTCATATATATAAACAAATTTTTATTAAACAAAGGTTTAAAGTCGTTTATTTTCTGCGAAATTTTTTGATGAACTAAAAAATTAAAATTGATTTAATTTTTTAGTTTATTTATTCATTTAAATTTATTGGGCCAAATTCATAATATTTTTACTGGTTTCAACAAACATTGCGGTATTATTTAAAGGTATGGCAATTCTTGCACAATGTCAGCAAAGGAGCATAATTTGGGATTCATTTGTTGTTTTGACAGCTATTTTTCCTGTTTAAGATATATCCAATAATTGGTTAATTTTTCTGATAAACGTTTGAAATGGCAGAAAACGACTCGGATGTTGATAGTGGTGAAGTTTAGTTAGTGTCATTAGTCTCCAGTATAACTAAAATAATTTTCTATATAGGCTCGAGATCGGTTTCTACTGATAGCAGGAGCCGCAGTGCAACTCCTGCATCAGCACCTACACCCGGCTTCGCTTTGGAACACCATGACGTACCGTAAATATATTGGAGTTATACATTACTAAAGATAGTAAAAGCACTTACTTTTCTTAGTTCGCCTGGAAGTCAAAAGTCGGGAATCATTCGATCGCGTTCTAGGACCCCACGAAGATCAGTCTCACGCTCGCTTTCTCGTTCTCCGTCGGGATGTTCACGTTCTCATTCCGGAACACGTTCAAGTTCTGGAACTCCGAACAAACGTCTTTCACTTTCAGCCCAAAGTCGCCGCCGTTCTGTTTCCGCTGGAAGTCATGATTCGAACACGTCTTTCCACTCTGGTGCTTCAGCCATAAGCAATCAGAGTAGGCGTTCAGCTCAGAGCCAACAAAGCAAGCGCTCAGCTCAAAGCCAACAAAGCAAGCGCTCAGTTCAAAGTCAACAAAGCAAGCGCTCAGCTCAGAGCCACCAGAGCAAGCGATCAGTTCAGAGCCACCATAGCGAACGCTCAGCCCAGAGCCACCATAACGAACGTTCAGCTCAAAGCCGCCACAGTAGGCTCTCAGATCAGAGTAGCCATGGAAAGCGTTCTGGAAGTGAAAGTGTTGATGGAACACTTGTCTGTCCTCCCTCGCCAAAAATGACATACAATAACGAAGGGGAGGAACGAATGCCAAATGACGAAGATTCTCGTTCACAGTCGCCTTACTTACAGATTGACGACAGAGCGCACTCTCGATCGCATTCTCATTCACTCAGTGGTAGTCGTGCGCCGTCACCAGCATTGTATCACAGCCATTCAAAATCGAGATCTCCACAAGGAAGTCGTCGTTCTGGGTCACGATCTGGTAGTGGAACTCCAAAGTCACGTTCAATTTCGCGTAGTAGATCAAGATCCGGCTCTCGTAGCCATTCGCGTTCGAGAACACGCTCTCGTTCTAGCACACCACACTCTAAAATATCAGGGAGTGGTTCCGAATCTGGGAGTGATTTCGGCGAGAATAATTTTGCTAGGAAGAGACGCAAGGCTGCTTCGAGTGATTCTGAGACTGAAAAAGAAGATGCTACTACCAAGGCAAAGAAAGCTCATCTTATAGATTCTGATACCGATGAGGAAGAGGTGAATATCTTGAAATTATATTTTCTAATATTAATTTATGCTATTAACTATTGCTTAAAGCAACCTAAAAAAATCGATGCTCAAGATATTTTCGGCGACGCCGACGATATTAGCATGTCGGATGACGAGGAAAAAAGGTCGAACGTCGAGTCCGATCGCGGTTCGCGCAAAAGCCGGTCTCGTTCCAAATCTAAATCGCGTTCTCGTTCACGTTCTAGCACGCGTTCGCGTTCTAAATCACGCTCTCGTTCTAAGTCCGGCTCTAGACCTCCGTCACGTGAACGTGTTGATGAACAACTGAAAGAAGATGAACACGAACCCATTCCGGAGACACGCATCGATGTTGAAATCCCACGCATTGTCACGGATCTAGGTAAGGAAATTCACTTCATAAAGTTGCCCAATTTTTTGTCGGTTGACACGCGGCCTTTCGATTCGGAAACCTACGAGGATGAAATTGATGAAGAGGAGACTATGGACGAGGAAGGTCGTCAGCGCATCAAGTTGAAAGTGAGCAACACCATACGTTGGCGCGAGTTCATGAACAACAATGGTGAAATGATCAAAGAATCCAATGCTAGATTCGTGCGTTGGTCCGACGGTAGCTTGACGCTTCATTTAGGCAATGAAACGTTTGACGTCTACAAGCAACCACTGCATGGTGATCACAATCATATGTTCATCAGACAGGTGCGGATTGCAACAAAATTCTGGCTAATTGTTTTTTAATATTCAGTTCTTTCGTTTTAGGGTACTGGTTTGCAGGGACAAGCTGTTTTCCGCACCAAACTCACATTCCGGCCGCACTCCACAGAATCGTTTACACACAAAAAGATGACAATGTCCTTGGCGGATCGCTCGCAGAAAACTAGCGGCATTAAGATTCTCACACAAGTCGGCAAAGACCCCACAACTGATCGCCTCTATAACCTGAAGAAGGAAGAAGAGAAATTGCGACAAGCTATGCGCAGCCAGAACAAACCACAGCATAAGAAGAAAAAAGTTGGTGGTGCTCATGACTTGCACGGCGGAGGGGCAAGCTCTTATCACCAAGACGAGGGTAGTGATGATGAAAATGCCATTTCTTTAAGTGCCATTAAGAATAAGTATAAGAAAGGTGGTTCTGCCGTATTAGCTGCAAGCTCAACGAAAGCAGTAGCCGATAAGGCTTCAGCTATTTATTCGTCCGACGAAGATGATGGATCTGACTTTGAGGCCCGTCGCAGCAAGCGTACAGACAAAACTAGAGCTATCAAGGCTTTACGTGATTCTGACAGCGAATCGGATACGGGTCCTGGAAATGACAAAGATAGTCAAACAGAAGAGGAGAGGGAAAGGGACACCGCCGACGAGGATGGGCAAAGTAAAAGCGGCAGCGCAAGTGAATAAGAGTATTCATAAACATATGAAATATTTAAAAAAACTGGCTTGCCTTTATGTACACTTTGTGTTGCAGCCATTTTTTTACTTGATCTACATACATTTGAAAAATAAAGAAAAATTAATATCTAATATGAAGTGCTCGTGTAATATTGTTTTAGAGAGGTTTTCTAATGAGAACCCCAGCCTAACATTGGAACTGCGAATTGGAACGAAGTTAAAACAAATGCACGAAACGGATTATGCTTTAATTGTAGCAAAGCTGAGTTTTAATTTAAAATGGTTTAGTACATTTGCATTAAGAAAGTGGATTTACCTGGCACAACTTGTGCCATTTGTACCATCGAGTTTCTGATGCCGCATTTTATTTGAGGAACTGATGACCTAGAAACGTTTCGCATTGAAAATAAAACTGGCCGCATATCGTTTTTATCTTTCCTGCTCAAATCCTTTTATTTCGCTTTATTTTAAATACTGTAAATAATATTTGATATTAAATAAAAAATTTTCATTTAAAATACTTATTATTTTTCTGTTAAATACTTCTTTATTTTAAATATTCATTAAATAGCAGAAACATTCTACTTCTAGTGAAAATCAAAGCACGTTGTGAATTTACAAAGATAAATACAAAAACTTAATTTGCAACGCTTGCACGAGAGAAATTTCAGTGGTCCATCGTAATTATTGAGTTTAATTCTAGTTTCAGATACAGATTTCTCTGCTAAATATAAGAGTGCGCCGCTAAATGATCGAAATCACTAATTATAAGCCGCTTATTTTTAATCTCCTTTTAATATTTTACTTAATCTCCTTTTAATTTTTTATCTTTTAGTCCGATAAATTTTTCTCCCAATCTTATATAAGGTACATTATTTTCCTTGTTAATAGCAAACTTATTCTAAAATTCAACAAACTTAGAACTAGTTTTCTAATGCTTCAGTTATCAGAAATTACGTTAAATGTGTAGTAAGGATATATTCATAAATTATTGTGCGTGAAAATGCATTGATTTCATTTTAGTCTACGTATGATTTACTTCTCAACTTCATTCAATAAGGCTGTTTTTATTCGAGTAAATAGTAAAAATAAATTCATAAAGAACTATAATTAAATTTGGCATATAGTTAGTAGATCGATGAAATATTAAGTACAGGTTTCAGTACTAAAAATTAGTGAGTACATATAACGTTCTTAGGTAACGTTACACCTTTGAGTTGTTCGTATTATAGTTAAAATTCCAATATGCTATTTAAGGGTTCCTAATAAATTTCTCAAAAAGCAATAATAATTACAGAAGCAGTCATTGGTGCCACCCTATCTATGAAATTATAAAGTTTATTCGTCAGTTTTCCTGCTATCTCTTTCTCGTTCTCCCTCTTTCATCCCTTGTTTTATGACTACAAAAAAGTTTAACTCGGCACATGTTTTCGTTACAAATTATTTGAATTAATGAATTATTTGCAAAAATTGATTGCACTTTTTTGTTAACTAAAAACAAAGTTTTTTAACAGTCCGAAGGAAACGGACACCATGTTCATTTAAAATGTGATGTCGTTTGTTTTGAAACATTTTGGGACCCTTTAAGTTGCACATCATCAGTTCAGTATCAGCAGGCCTACGAATAGTCATGAAATAAAGGAAACCTATCGTAAGAAGGCGACTAGATTACTGCAACTACTCCTTACCTGCAGTCGTATAGAGTTCATCTCATAGCCGCCTTTGCTTTGCATTTGTGTTTGTATTGCATCCAGGTGGTTTGTCGAAAGCTCAACGTCTGCCGAGCCGATGTGACCTGTATGTTGGAAATTCGTTGGACTCCCGATCATGGAGCGGTCGATACGCAGTCGATGGTGTCGTCGACGGGAAGGTGATGGCGACTGTTGGAAACAGCAAGAGAACCATTGCAGCCAAATATCACCGGTACTGGCCATTTTAAAAGAAAATCTTTTTCGCTCGTGATTCGCCGCCACGATTTGGCCTTCGTTTGTGTTCAGTTTGGTGTTCAAGTGCTTTTATGCGTGTCAGCGGACCGCGCTGAAAATAGCCCAGAGGCTTCGAAACCTGCAGATGACGATAGTTCTTACAAAAATATTTCGACTTAAGAATTATAAAAATTAGTATGAAACAAATTGCACTTTCGATTATATACAACATATATCTTTGCTAACTGAAAATTAGATTTGCTCTCTCAAATTGTAGGCAGAAGAAATCCTAGAACTTCAATCTTTAGCATTTAATATTTTTATACTTAAGGAACAATTAAATTTAGTAAAGAAATTAAACAAGAACATCTTTTGAAATTTTCCGTTAACGATTTTATTCATTTCTTAATCAAATTGATAATCAACTACAATCTTTAGGGAACATTCGCTACACTCCAGACATATTTCTTGGTCACACTGGCGAGCTTCTTGTGTAAATGACTCATCTAAGATATATTGACCGCCGCAGCGGCAGCCGTATGTGTAGATCGGCTGTGTGCCATTATTATCATCCCCGTCGTAGACGTCAAGATCGTCCAGTTTCAATCTTGCGAAGATGTTGCTGTGCTTTTGGAACCTCGACGCAATTAATTCGGCATCATAGAGTTTACGCAGAGCGGGATCCTTAAGCGTATTCCATGCTTTGTTTATTTCAACAAATTTTGTGTCATTGTTTGTGGCAAGTAGGCCATCAGCAACAACAGTATCATTTACAGCGATTACCTTATCCACTGTTTTTGTTGTTGTTGTAGCAGACGAATTATGGTTCTTATCTGGATGACACTGAAGAATCAATTGTTTATATTTTGATTTCAGTTCGTCAAAGCTTGCATTTTGCTTGACATTTAGAATGTCGTAGAAAGTACGCGCTGACATCGTGTGTCAGATTTTCTTAAAGCATCCACTAGATATGCATGCCAAACAGAGCTTACATTTTTCGGCCTGCAATTAGACATCGAATCGACGATATATTATATGATTTGCGACGACTTAAAGCAACATAGAAGTAAAACATGTTATTGAAATGACTACGCGTAGCAGAACACAGTGATTTTTCTTTATAGATATAGAGATGTTTTGCTTGCATCAAGTTTTGAATTTTAATCAATGACACACAATGAGAATTCCAATATTTAGATTGAAAACACTTTTATGAATACAACTCTTTAATTCTTGCGTCTCAAACACATATAGGTAATATTACTGCACTTTTTAGTAAATCTCTACTATGTGATATTTCACTGAAATTCTTATCCTTGTTCCTTTAGCACTTGTCTCTAAGCAGATCGCTCTTTTCCTCCCATTTTTGGCTGGTATTTTAAGTATTTTAGAAGCAATTATATCATTTATAATACATATAGTTTTTATAATTGTATATTATTTATGATTTAGTCTAAAGCTTTGATCGAAGTTGAAGGAATTTATGTGTATTTCCAGTTCTGTGGAAGTCTTCTTGAGATAAGTAATCTTTACAGGCCTTGTAAATACTTACGTTACAAATTTATAACACCGATGGGTAGATTATTCATTAATTTTGATTATCACAAAAACTAGAAGTTATATGAAGCCGTGAAACTGTAATACAAAGCACACATTGTATAAGCCTTTTATGCAATGAAATTTTAAAGCGACCCTTTTTAATTATTTTATATAAATGTTTTTTTCGACCAAATATGGCTTATGATTGATTATATTTTAATTTTAGTAAAATGACATACGAAATAATTTAATCTTGAAATAATTTTGAATACAATATGTATTTGACTATTCTTCGTTTTTGTCAATTAGTGCAGAAATATAATATTTTCTAGAATCAAGGCAAGTCAGTAAAAATCTTTGCAGGTGTATAATTGTTTTTTTTTCTGTCACTTCACGAGTTGCTTATTTTTGTCGATAGTAGAAGTCTATGTGATCTAAAATATCTAAATAAAACACGGGCGTGGCTTTCATACTGTCATCCTGTAGCGCACTGCACATTAACTGCAGTGTACAAAATTATTAATATCGATAATATTAAAGAAAAATTAAAAACTTGCCACAAAATTTAGTGTGACCAAATTGCGTGACCTACATTTCACGCAATCAATCATACACTCAAGGGCAGGACACGGCTGAAGAAGCAACGTTTTGTGTGGTTCAAAATCGGTGAGTATGAATAATCGGCGAACTTATCGCGATGGAACCAGAGTTTTATAGCGTCTATAAATTTCCAAGGCTACAGGACAAGCCGGCGTCGCATCTCAGTGATTACAAATACATAACTATGTACAATTATTTTAATAAACTTCGTTTACTTACAACTTACAAAAAATGTTAATTACAACTTCTACGAAGCCACATCCCAGTCAAGGTGCGGAAGTCTGTGGAATTGTGGGGAGATCCTATGTATCCTATATATGTATGGACATATATAAATAAACTGTCTAAATTGAGACGTTTAACATAATACTTATTAACTGATTTTCCACTTATATATACAGATATGTATATGGGTGGTACTTGCCTCGTGAGGAAACCCACTATGATCACCGCTCAGAGGATGAAGATATGTTTCTGTGAGTGAATTAGCACTATTTATCACAGGCAGCCTTCCCAATATTTAATTTATATTAAATTAATAGAAATGTAGCCAAAATCCACTCACAAAAGGAAAGGATAACCACGAAAGAAGAGGATACGAAATCTAATTTTAAAGAAGGAGCGGTGCAAAGGCAGAATAGCATGTTCGATAACAAAACCATAAGGCGCTGATCACACTATAAAATGTTGGTGGATTAGATTTCTAGGAATTGGAGGATTATTAAAGCAAAAATATTGAATAAAATCAGTAGTGGGAATGCTTTTGTGATAAAATTAAGAGCGTTACAGAATTTCGTCTTAATTTTTTATGTAAACAATTAATTAATAGAAATTGAGTTTCGTTTATATTGACTGTATAGAAGTAAAGAATTTAAAAACTAAAATAAATTTACTCAACAACTAATATAAGTAGAAAATTTTAGAGTGTGGGTAGATTTTTATTCTGATAAGAATTAACTGGGTATTTACTTCCTATAGTTTCCTCCTTTGCTTCCTTTCCATTAGTAGTCTTAAACTTCCAATAACTCATTTCCTTTTAGTTTTTTTTTAATGTGTGAGCGAAAATCCAACTTTTCGCAAGTGTAGAACCATTTTGTAAATATTTTAGTATTAAATAAATAAATACACGCATTCACTGGCATTCACAGGCATTTAGTAAATGCTTACCGAAGTTATTGAGACCCATTACTAAAAGAAACCTTGCAAATATAAAAAATTAAGTTTAGATTCAATGTATATTCAGACTTCAGTTTTAAATAATTTCGTTTAACGTTCTTTCACCATTTACATATTTTGCAAATGCCCCCACTTTTAGCATTGAAAGAAAAATCCTTTTAAACACCGAATAAATTCTGGATTCTTATTAGTGAGACGTGCTAAAATGAATGAAGAAATGGTAAATGAAGAATATGGTAAAGCGTGGATAGAGAACAATCAGGTTTTGTTTATCTGGCAACGCTGTTAATTTCCATTTCGCTTTTGATTATTCTATTTATTGCCAAAAATTTGATTTGTTTACGTTTGTCTCAAATAACAACAGATCAAGGATCTGTTTGATATTTAGCTTTATAATTATGTTTAAAACAAGTATTTTTGATGTTTGGAGAAAGGAGGAAGAATTATGCAAAATTATAACTCTTTGTAAGGATCTAGATGCCCACCTCGGAGGAGGAATTCCATTGCAAATGGTGACCGAAATCTGTGGTGCTCCAGGAAGCGGAAAGACTCAATTCTGGTTAGCTAAAAAAATCGGCCTTCCTTTTAATTCCTCTGACAATTGAAATTTCTAGTTTGCAGTTAAGTATAAATGTTCAAATCCCAAAAGCAGTGGGTGGCGTGGGAGGCTGTGCATTGTATGTGGATACAAATCAAGGATTCAATCCAGAAAGATTGAAAGGTAGGTCAGATGAGAATAAAACATAGGAAAACATTTTTAAAATATAAAAAAAACATAGCCAAGATTTAAAATTCCATTTAATAATCTTAAATTATATTTATTATTTATTAAGTAATTGCAGCACTTTTATATTATAACTGATATATTGATTCACATATGCTTTTAAAGAAATGGCAATCAGTATGGAGCAACGTATGCAGCAAACTCTTGCAGAACATGCTAGCACAGCACATCAATCCATTCTCTTCGATGCGTCCGCTATACTTCAAAACGTCTCTTACACGTACTGCGCAGATTACGTGGAATTGGTAGCTACCGTGGAGCATATGAAAGAATTGGTGAAAGAAATGTCACAGGTTGATATGTTTTTAATTTGTCCGTTAATTTTTTAGTTTTTTTTTTTTTTTGTTTTTTTTTCAGCTGAAACTTATCATAATTGATTCGTTTTCCTTTTCCTTACGGTGTATAGATGATGTTTCGAAACGTTCCAGAATTAATTATGAGCTTCTAACTGACTTGCAACAATTAGCTATTGACAATGAAATTGGGGTAAATATTAAAACAAAATAAATACAGAAAATTATTGTGCCCATTATTTAGCAGATTGTTATAACGAACGAGTTAACAACGCGTATAATGGGAAATAATTCGAAGATATGTCCAGCTTTAGGTGAAAGTCATACGCATAAAATAAATCAGCGAATTCTGTTGAGTAGAAATCAAGAAAGCGGGCAGCGTTTTGCTTATATAGAGAAATCCTTGCTTTCTCCCAGAATAGCAGCGCCATTTTTGGTATGAAATCTGAAAAGAGTTTGAAATTTTGCTTTTAAATTCTTGAATGAAATTATTTGTGTACAGATAAAACAAGGCGGTATACGAAGCTTAACATCAAAATTAACGGAGTAGAGATAAATGTGAATACTGAAGATGAAGCAAGTATAGTGAAACCAAGCAAATACAGTTGAAACCACATAGGAAATTTCTAAAAACTTTTGTACAAATATATAATAATAAAGTTTATATAATAATAGTTTACTAGAAAACATAATTTACTTTGTTTTATTGTATTATTGTATCAATAATATCTTGAGAATATAACGGTTAATTCACGTTAATTTTTTGTGTATTTGTATAATTCTAATATAATTTATAAAAATTTTTAACGAATTTTTAGTAACTGCTGCCAAAACTTAACCTAGACGTTGTATTAAAATAAGCGATTCGTGTATTATACACTTGATTAAAGGTATTTTGATGAACTTATGTTCATAAATAGAAATAATTCTCATGTTCTTAATGACGAATCCAATCACAAGGAATAATTATTTATTTATTCAGAACACTGATTCGTTTGTGATTCATATAAAATCACCGATATAGACTTATTTAATATGACGTTGAACAGAAATATAAAAGTATGCGAAAAATGCAAGCTAACTGCTGTAAATGTTTATACAATGATGCATGATTAGATAATTACGTAATTACTTGAAATGCTGAGAGATGTAGAAATATTTTCCATGAAAAGCTTACAGCTGCAGAGCGATAACATTACAACCCCAAATTAGAGTAAAAATTATTTGCCTCCGACCAATTTTAAATCATTTCAAAAACCGTAATAGTATTTATTAAGCATTGTCCGAGGATTTTTAAAATATGGACAAAGAAGTGATACCATGAGTAAAAATGAATTATTTACATATAACTTCCGTCTGAATTATAGATACACAATTTATACACATATATTTACTAGAGCATGTATTATTTTTTTAAAAAATTTCTACAATATTTTTTCTCTTTACTTAGATGTATAATTTTTTAGGCTATTTCGATCGAAAAGTTATATTTCTATTTGTAATACGCAAAATGAAACGTGGAATCATCCAACTATTAGCTCTAAATTATTATCCTGAAAAATAATTTATTATTTTTGGAAATACATATCAGAAATATAGAATGATCCCTTTAAAATGTGAATTGGTCCCAAAAACACGATGACTCAATTATAGCATAAAGCTTCAGTAAACTTTAAACTTTAAACTAAAAATTGAGCAAGTGTAAGAGAGCGAATAGAGAATATGTATAACGTCTGTATCTGACGTCACTCACAAGTTTATATTTTTTATATAAGCTGGTTTTGTTGCCAATAAACATGTGAAAATAAACTCTAGATAACATTCAGTTGCCAGATTGTTTTCTATTTTATTAATTCTCATTTATCTTTCGGAATTTCTAAGCAAAAATAAAATTGAAGTGTACTTTAAATTTTATAAGTTAAATAAGTTTTCCAATCAAATTTCGGAATGTTCAGTTATATTATAATAAAATACGACAACAATGTAACTTTTTATTTTTGTACATATCATGGTAACAAATGTTATTAGTGGAAATAAAAGTTACTACAGTAATATTCACGATTTTTTAACTGTGTACTTTTTATGGATTAATATATTATAAATATTAATGAAATGCGCGATTTTTAGGAGAATTAACTCGTTTGTTATCCTGCGCTTTAGTTAATCGATAAGAAGTAAAACTTGCCAATTAAAATTAGTTATATTGATAACAAATAAAACTCAGTTAATAATATAACACAAAAAGTCGGGAAAAATTTTAGAAAAAATTAAACTTCGTGAAAAATACTCTACTAATAATTATGCTCTGTATTGCCTTCAATCGATTTTATTCTTATAGCCCACAAAAGAGGTGGCAACAATGTATACCGGGCGATGGTTGACTCCCCAGTCCAATAAAAATCCTCGTTAGAGAGCAAAAGTTTTCAGTCTCTTCGAAGCTTTGGAGCAGTGGTTCTCACATAAGCATTTGATATAAACTTTTTGGTAAATAAAAATTTAAAAAGACAATTTTTTTAATTGTATTATTAACTTATACATATGCAAAGTTAGCAAAGAAGTGATAAATAATGCAGAAGTTGCTGATAGTAGGATAAAATTTGTACCATTGTGGAGTTGGGTGCGGTTTTCACATTTATAACGGACTTTGTACAGCATCCTTAGAAAATTTTATAAAATAGCAAATGATTAAGCTCTAATATTACTACGGTAAAAACAACAAGTACATATAACGAAATCATTTCAATAGAATTGAAAAAAATACCTCGCTATGGATTTTAGGGGTCTGATCGTGAGATGACATCATTTTGCCTCTATGTACTTACATTACATTCACTGGTACTATATATGCATGCAGGCATACGCACATTTTAAACGAGTTTATAGCAATGTACACACGTCCATACATACGTTTATACGAGGAGTTCCCAAATCTCGGACGTGTAAAATCCCTGTTTTTCAGATATGTACATGCAAATATTTATGTTCTTAAGGAAAGGTTGCAATAACATTTTTCCAATTAAAAATCTCAGTTCGACAAACCAAAGGCTTAAAAATATAAAAGTTAATAGTTATTACGAAAAGCTGTTTGTTTAAACAAATTTCCAATGATTTTCGAGACAAATGTGAGTAGAAATAAAAGAAAACTAGCATTGGAAACCCTTATTCATATATAATTCATCCTCGTACGTATTATTCATTGATATGTATGCGGTTAGAGAATAACAAGCTACTTAGTTACTTCAGTGGAATTTTAAAAGAAGCCATTCCATGAATACTAAGCACGGCTATACTTCTACAGCGCTTTCGTCTTTTGCAGTTCTGAACATTTCTCTCCGATAGTTGTTGCAAAGACGCTTATTCTTTATGAAATTTGTCAATTCGCGCAAGAATAACTTTGTAATGCAGGCAATTACCTTTATCTCATACATGCGATTCCAATTGAATTTTTCCAGTACATCAAATCAAATCATTGAAGTCATTACTACTGTATTTTTTCTGATGGAGAAATAAGGTTAAATAAATAAAAGGTTTTTAAAGAGCTTTTTTAATTTGTTGTGAACTCTAAAGCTACGAATTACGTATCTACAAATCTATATAGCAATTTCACAAAAAGTTTATTTCTTCATAAATAAATAAACAAAATCTCTTGATTCCCCAAACATTATATATAGTAAGTAACGAGTTCGGAAAAAAATAAATCTAGTTAGTAGCAAGAAGAAAACATATTCTGTAAATAGCTTATACTATTATAATTAAAATCCAGTTGTATAGATGTGGTGGTCGGCTTTCTGTAATAGTTTCTATTTAACAGATACACAATCCACACAAAAATTTTTTTGGAATTGTTGTTGCTGCTTTTGTCTTCGAACCTATTAGCCACCTCGCCCAAAAGTTCAGACTTGTTTTGAGGCGGCTTTCTTTGTGGGAGCCACGTCATTCAAGTTTTTTGCATTTCAATTCGGAGCTTTAGTATGTTTATTTTTTCAAATATATACTATATAATTGCAATACGTGTACGTATGTAATGCGTGCTTCTTTAATTAATTAAGAAGATGATCATGTATCGTATCATCGTCCCACTAATGGGGACGAATTGTTAAATTTTATTATTCAGTGTCACGATTTGATAAAAATTAAAAAAGAAAGAAATCCGCCCATTTTCACGCCAAGAAATCATAATCAAAGTAAAGTATTCAATGGGTGGGTGTGGCAGTTGCGCTGAGAAGAGACGCCGACTACGTTAGTTCCGAACTTATAAGCTAGTGTAAAGTTTATAAATCCGGTCAGTAATCCAATCCGATCCGATCCGATCAGGTTTGGCATATCCACAGCAAAAATCTAGGCATTGCATATGGAAATTCTTGCTATCTGTGATACTTTTATCACATTGCTTAGTTCTAAGTTAGAAGTTTTCCGATAATACATGTTAGTGGTATCTGATTTCAGTTCTGCTGATAAGTTCAGTGACTTCAGTCTCTGATACAAATGATAAATTAGTACTAAAACCTGTATACAGAAATATGTGCGTACATATTTACTGAAAATCATTTCTTATACAAAATCTTATAGAACACTCGAAGGCAAAAAAGCATTTGAACTTGGCAGATAGTGTATAGCTGTTGTTATAAATTTCTATTTTCGTATATATGGGTTGATGATCTTCAACTTTGAAAGATTTTTGCTTAGTTTGTTAGGAAAAGGTACACTTTTTACATATTGCGTGACATCGCTTCACATCATCTCTATTTTCTAATTACAATAATTTCAACCGTTTTCTTGATTATCTATTATTGATGATAAGACCATAGAGAATATTCGTTTTTTACTTCAATAGAGATATTTTTTATTTAAAGAAACTGTAATTTATGCTATTAAAACGCTTAATTTATCACGAATAAGAATTGAGACTTTGAATTCAAGCAAATAGTTTAATTTTCCGGAATAATAGAGCTTCTTTATCTTTTTTTTAGCCAAATTAATTTACTAAAGAAGCCAAACACATAATGAGTTCCGCCGAATACTACCCGTTCAAGGTGAGTACAATTCTTTTCGCTGTATTAAAAAATAAAGCTGTTTATCAAAAATGTTCACTTTCATAACGCCATTAGAGCGTAAACTTGGCATAAAATCTGAAAAGAAACAATCGTAGCGTAGCTGAGTAATGCAAAATTTGTTGTCGTCACTTTTAGTTACGGTTTAGTACGGTTAGTCATCGGTTGCGTAGTAAGTGTTTTACTTTCAGAAAAGCAATTAACAATTGCAAACTTAAATGATTTTAAATCGAATAATGTTTTAGCATTACATCGTGAAATTTCAAATTAGAAATGTTTGGAAATTTCTAACTAAATTAACAAACTGAATTTCTTCGAAATTCCGTATTTTTGGTTCTTGCAGTGTACCCCAACTGTCTACCCCGCTGATCCCTTTGATCCGATCGAGGATGCTGCTATCCTTCGTAAGGCCATGAAGGGTTTCGGCACCGATGAGAAAGCCATTATTGAGATCTTAGCACGTCGTGGCATCGTGCAACGTCTTGAAATCGCGGAAGCCTTCAAAACAGCCTACGGCAAAGATTTGATTTCAGATCTGAAATCCGAATTGGGCGGCAATTTCGAAGATGTTATCGTAGCTCTGATGACACCATTGCCACAATTCTACGCACAGGAACTGCACGATGCCGTATCCGGCATGGGCACCGACGAGGAGGCCATAATTGAAATCTTATGTACCCTCTCGAATTATGGTATTAAAACAATCGCTCAGTTCTACGAACAGAGCTTCGGCAAGCCGCTCGAGTCAGCGCTGAAGGGCGACACCAGTGGACACTTCAAACGTTTGTGCGTGTCTTTGGTGCAGGGTAACCGTGATGAGAATCAGGTAAGAAAATTTCCTTTTCTAAGTAGAAGAAAAACGGTTGAAAACAATTGGTTTAATATTTTTTTTTCGATTTTGCACAGGGTGTCGATGAGGCTGCTGCTGTTGCTGATGCCCAAGCGTTGCATGAGGCTGGCGAAGGTCAGTGGGGCACCGATGAATCTGTCTTCAACTCGATTCTGATCACACGCTCTTACCAACAACTCAGGCAAATCTTCCTGGAGTACGAAAATCTAGCTGGCCACGATATCGAGAAGGCCATTAAGCGCGAGTTCAGCGGCGCCGTTGAAAAGGGTTTCCTCGCAATAGGTAAGTTGTGGTTGCTGTTCAACCTCGATGCCCAGTGAAATTACTTTCTAACCATTTGCTTTTTAAAATCTTCCATAGTTAAATGCTGCAAATCTAAAGTCGATTACTTTGCTGAACGCTTATACGACTCGATGCATGGCATTGGAACAAAGGACAAAACTCTGATTCGTATTATTGTCAGCCGTTCCGAAATTGATTTGGGCGATATTAAAGAAGCATTCCAAAATAAGTATGGCAAGAGCTTGGAATCGTGGATTAAGGTAATTGCTAGTCTAGTTTGTGTTGATTTTCGGTTTGGGATTTCTTTAACTTCTATTAACCTAAGGTGTGCATGCCTTCTGACTACTCGTACATATCACTGTAATGTATTTGAAAGATACGATAAAGCACTGAGGTTACATATATTTAATTATCACGATATGTGCATGGTTTCAACTAAGTAATTTTTTGGCATCATGAAATAACTTCCATATTTTAGAACTTTTTTAATGGAACTTTTATAGAAATGTTTTAATTTTGAAAGTTGTTAAATTTCTGGTTATTTCAATTCCTTATGGAACTGGATTATAAGGTTCTCATTTTTTGTGAGTTAAAAAGTATGAATCATTCCATCACATTATTCCAAAAAAGTGATAAAGAAAACCAAACCAAATACCCTCTCCATATGAAATGTTGCGCGAGAGTTATTGTATGATTACGGCTATTAAACAAAATGCAATTTGTTGCATTTATAATAAAAAAGAAACATACAATTGAGTGGCGTAACCAGAAATTAGCGAGTGAGTTTTGCCTTAAGTTGATTGGGGACTTTTTACCCACTAGAATGACAAACCTAAAAATTAAAATTTTTGGAGGTTGGTTTGAAGCCCCTTCAACTCCCTTCCTGAATACACCGCTGTCTATTTTCATTAACAAAAATATACTTATTGTTTATTCAGTTTAAATAAACTGATTTAAATGGTATTAATTAGTGTGTCAAGCAAGGGAAAATGTCAACAAAAGTTGGGTAAACTTCGTCAGCATATTTAAATAAATATTTTGACATATTTTGCGGTTAATAATTTTCTGACAAATTTAATTTGCGGTCTTTGCTTTCTACTTTATTTTGTGGATATATATTTTCTTCTTTTTTTTTTAACAAAATAATTGAAATAATCATTGAAAATATGTATTTATAAATATTTCTTCCTATTTGAATTATTCTTAGCAATTGTTAGATAATTCAATGCAATTTCTATTTTTTTATAAAATATTAGTCAGTGGAATTTTGAAGGGCCTTTTTTGTTACCTAACAAAGTTGCTTACGTTTTTTTCACTAATTTCAAATTAAAGTCATTTAATTACATTAAACATTCAACTTTTTCAGGGCGATACCTCTGGAGATTACAAACGCGCCCTATTGGCTATTGTCGGATACTAATTCATAGTCTAAACCTCAAACAAGCAACACAGAATCAAAATATTTCGCCTTAAGTAATTCTAATATATTCCACAGTACAATTTATTTCCTGAAAGCTGTCCATTTTTTATGAATTTTCACAAAACCACAAGAAAGCATACAAATGCCATAGAAGATGTGTAAATAAAAACGGATTTATCAATATTAATTTTCGAATATTACAAAGTATCGAGAGCATTTTTGTTTTACACAAACCTTAAATTGATTTTTTATAATCTTCACTGCATGAATATATACATACATATATAAAGGGAAATCTTACAATTAATTACACTACACGTATTAGATGTTGTGTATTTATTTATGCAATCTTATTGATTGCATTTACAATTCTTTATATCACTCCACTGTTTTCCTCAAACTTTCTAATAACTAATTATATGTAAAAGTTCCTAAATATTTTTTGTTAAAAATTTATTACACTTCCTTACACATCTACACACACTTCTTGGTGAAGCTCCATATTTTAAAAATTTTATTTTAACACTAAAATATTAATTTTATACATGATTTGTGCACAGTATGAGTCAATTTGTTTTCAGTATTTGTTGTCAATATTAGATCCAGTTTAAAAGTAAATAAATGGCTTTAAACTTAGTTTCGCGTGAGGTTTTTTTTTCAATTATACCGAATTGATAAAATATGGTTTCATTACAAACTAAAGGTAATTATTCTTAAAAAAAACTTATTCGTACTTATTAATACTCTTAATCTATATATACATATACATAAATTCACATTATTCATCTATTTCTGTAAACTTTCAAAGAACAACTTCAAATTTCAAATTTATTCGAATTCAGCTAAAAATTTTAAGTTGCAATCTGCAACTCATCTGGTAATTCTATTGTCCCAAATTATTGAGAAATTTCAGTAAATAAAATTCGTTTCTGTTAAATGAATGATAGTTTACTTGAAAAAGAAATGAAATATCGCAAAATTTGAGCACTTCTCATAAAATGTTCTGTAGCTAACCGTTTGTATCTGACAATAGCTTGCACACTAACTTCTTACATATTCACAATACTTCTCTAAACGGTGGCGTAACCAGAATATATAGTATCAACGCGAATGTGGCTTCGCATAAAAATGAAGTTTTCTTCTACTCAAGGGAGTGAGGCATTCGCAAATTAGAATTTAGGGAAGAGTTTAAGCCCGCCCCCAAATCTTCTTACTGGATACGCCACTGCTTCTACCTTTTCCCTAGTTAATCGCCGTTAATTTAATGCAGAAATTTCTATTTTTATCTCTTCCCTGTTTCTATTTTTTGCAAACACACTCGCCAAAATCAACAACACACAACAACCACTCAATAAATCAGGATGATTTGCAGACCGATATTGGATACTTGCTTGTAACCCTTGCGGCTTGGTAATCCTAACCATCCACTAAATCCATTCCTAGCCAAGATCAAGCAACAAACACGCCTTTAGTAGTAAAAAAGCGCCTTTTATTGCTTTTATTAATAAATAAATTCTCTGATATACTAAAGGCAAAATGGCTTTTCAATATATAATCTTGTATACAATGAAAGTTTAGTAACTTTATTAGAAACTTAATGTGATTTTATGTAACGAACAAAATTGTATTAACATTTTTTAAATTTTAAATTGCGACCATGTTGTGCTTTATATGTAAAAGAAGTTTTGAAAATAAAAATGCATTAAATAATTGAAATTAATATGAAGTTATTAAAAAACGCAAACCGAAAATTGCTGAATTATGATTTTATAATGTACGTACGTATATTTCTTCTCTCTTTTCTTACAGAGTGATTTGTCTGGAGACTACGGGAAGGTTTTAGTCGCTCTCGTGTCTTATTAATTATTACCAAATGCCCGAAAATTGTTTAATAATTTAACAAAGTCTAAATATAACCGTTCCTGTTCTAAAAGTATTTTTACTATTTAATGAATATATCCTTTAAAAATTATATGTATATTTATCGTTCAATTTAAAAGCGGAATCAATAACAGAGTGAAATAATAAAACACAATTTTTGGTGAATAAGATCAGTTTTAAGGAATTATATATTAGCTGCCTTTATTAAAAACCTCTTGCCATCTTTCCACCAACTTCATAAGGCCGCGTTCGTTAAACGTCTTGGGCTTATCGGCAAAAAGTCGGTCCAGGTGGTTCTTAATGGCCTCTTCATCCTTGAAGATATTCCCGTTCTTAGAGTTCTGCAGCGATCGGAAATGATAATCACAAGGTACAAAATCCGCTGAATACTGAGGATGAGACAAAACATCCCAGCCAAATAACACCCTTATGATTTACCAATTTGGGACGTTTTGTGCGGGTTCCTTGCTTCAATTTCCTTACAGTATTGAGTTGAATGAATTGTTTTTACTTACTTCCATGTTCACAGTTACGCAGCATATACAATAATGATGTTGACTACACCAGACGCAGCACAATATAGACAGTAAAATAAAACCTTCTAAATGTGAATTCGATTTGGTGGCGCTGAGAAAACAAAAGCGATTTCGCACAAAACTTACAATTAAACAAAAACCGAACGAACTTATTTGCCAAACCAATAGTTTATTTAGATCGAAATGTGTTCCTTTTTCTTTCTGAGAAATATTTCTGTTACAGTAATTTGATTAAAAAGGGGCAAAGCAAGAATTTGAGCGTAAAAGTAGAATATAACTATTAAAAATATATTTTCTATCTGAATGTAAATAGTATTGATTCCTGAATAACACTACTCTTATATTGTATACAAATGTAGATAAGTGCAAATATAACCCTAAAAATTTGTCTATTTTGAAATACGATCAATGTATGCAGCCCACAATCGTTCACGATACAAAGCAGCCGCCTTTCCAACTGATTTAGCCTCCAAAATACCACGTCCCACAACAGCGATATCTGCACCCTTTTGTTGGACCACATACTCTGGTGTTTGGTACTGTTGTCCTAACGTGTCAGCAGTTTCATCGATTTTAACACCTGGTGTCAACTGCAGGAGACCAGGAAACGCAAAGCAATCTGCGCTCTGACAAACAATACCCGCAACAAAGTCCACATCTGCACCTTCAGTAGCAATTTTTAATGTGGCTTCCTTGTATTTATCGTCGATCAGATTTCCTTGTGCCGACATTTCGCTGAGTAAGAAAACGCCACGTTTTTTACAAGCGTCAGCCTCACTAATCCCAGCTTTTAAACCTTGCAGTATGCTGCGTCCCGAAATCGAGTGTGCAGTTACCAAGTCCGCCCAGGCAGAAATTTTAAACACTCCCTTGCCGTACTGGAGCGACACAGTGTTGCCGATATCTGCATATTTGCGATCTTCCATAATCAAGAAGTTGTGCCGATTGGCCAAGCTTGTAAGATTCACAATAAAGCTCTCATTGAAATCCTCAATGATATCGATGTGTGTCTTGAGGAGACAAATGTAAGGACCACACTGATCTGCTACTTCGAGGATTTGGTCGCACTTGGTCAGATCGGCTGCCAAGCAGAGGTTGGTCTTCTTGGAGGCCATGAGGTTGAAGAGGTCTTTGGCAATGCTACACTTTGCCAAGCCAGCACGACTCTCGAAGTTCATTTTCGTACGCCGAAGATCATGAACTACCAAAAGATTATTACAATATAACTCAATTCATGTTAAGTTCATGTAAATGCTTACCAACATCTTTCTTCTCCGTCCCTCTCAATGAACCGTCCCCGTTAATCTGGCATGCCGCTATATACTTGGCCACTGAGTCGACTGTTTCACGCTGAATCTTACCCGCCTGGAGTAGAGTGTTCATCAAAAACGACAGCGTGAAAAGCGAGTGTATTCGGACCGAATGCTTGGCAATATTGGTAGCACCACCCTGCTCACGGTCCACTAAAACCACCGCATCTTCAATAACGATTCCCTCGCTTTGTAAATCACGCACCGTGTCCAGAACACTCGATCCCGAAGTGATGACGTCCTCAATAATGATACACTTGTCTCCAGCGCTGTAAACACCTTCTATGAGTTTCTTAGTACCATAGGCTTTCGCCTCCTTGCGGCGCACCAGCATTGGAATGCGCAGCTGTACCGAGACTAATGTGGCCAAGGGCAGTGCAGTGTATGGCACACCACAGACGTGTTGGGCATTGAGTTGGTTTTCCTTGATGTAGTCGATCAGCAAAGTCGACACTAATTCCTGTTATAGAGCAAGATAAATGAGATCGTGTAATGGGCCATTCGGGAAAGCTGTAATGTAGTTACCATGACATCGGGGTAGCTTACTATCACGCGAAGGTCGAAATAAACCGGTGAGTTGATGCCGACCTTCATTTTAAAGTCACCAAATTTAAATGCGTTGATTTCGAACAGCTTCAGAGCGAGCTGCTTTTTTTGTGCATCTTTATTAGCCACCATAGCGCCCTTTTAAAGTTTTACTAAAGATGAAAAAGCACCTCCCAAAGGCAAATAGAAACGTCCAATAACCCAAACACAAAGAGAATATTTGGCAGAATCACATGTCAGCTTGTGTTCATCGCAGTGCGCCGAATAGTTTTGAGCCGGTTATTAATCTACGTTAGTCGAAGTAAAACTTCCGTTGGCGCCTACTGTATTTGTGAACTCATTACGCTTAAATTTCAGCCTAAAGTTTTCAATAACTCGTATTATATATAATATTATAATCCCTACTATAGCGATATAAAGTTTTATTTAGAACCTGCGACTAAAATCCATATTAAAACGATTCGCCGGGACAAATATCGATTCTGCTTAAATTAGTATCAGCCGTAAGATTTGTTGATTCTACCGCCGACGAAGAGAAATTTCGGCGTTGGAATCTGTTAGTCTCTTTGCTAAGTGTCGATAACATGGCTCCATAAGTAAACAGTATGGATTCAGAAAATAGATGTGCTGTTTTATGAAAAGGAGTCCTTTTAGTAGCTATGATGAGATTAAAATAATAATTTTTGAGATGTGAAATAAAGATCTTAAAGTTATGAAAAGAGACAGTTTTTTTTATAATAAAAGACTTTCCCCGAATGCAATAAAAAGATAATGAGAGTTATTATTTAAAACTCACAATATTCACATTGAGCCCATAACTCTCATTTATGTCAACATATAAATACTAAAAATGTTGAGTTTAGCGTCCATCCTCTAAAATAATATTTACACAAGTCTCGAATTGGGAAGAATTGAGGCCGAATCAAAGATGTTATCTCAGGCATAGTTTAACTCTTCTTGAAAGTTTACTGGTGTTTTTCAGATTTTTCACTGTAGATGTTTTAATAAGTAATCTAAATTAAAAGACACTTATTATACTTTATTGAAATGATTACAGTTTATTAAAATGTTTGACTTATTTTCGATAAATTTACCCAAGTACAAAGATATAAGTAATCATATAATATTCAATAAATGCTTAATATTGTTATTAATATTAAATTAGCATTTTATTTTCTATTCACACAGAAAACATCTTATATCAAAGGTCGATTTATATATCTTCCATTTCAATCTAAAAACTTCGATTAATTCAGTAGTTGCTTTCATCCTTATATGCCAAACTCCGTTAGCATATTATAGAAATGTCTCTTGAAATAATAACTAATTTTGATATTAATAAAAGAAAAACTATACTTTTGCAGCCGTTGAATTTTTCTTTGAAAAAATAACTACTATATTAGCTAATACCGAAGTTAGCTCTGCTTAAAGAATGAAATATAAAAATATGAATTTTACATTTTTGACCACCGCATTTTTGTATGTAGATACTTTACATTTTAAAAAATAGCAGAAGTATTTATTCTTAACGCTTGATTAATAGATCAACTTAAAATTAAACAAGAGTGTCTAATAATTGTTCCTTCTTTCCTTACAAATACTACTCATTATTCACACTCGTGTTATAATCACTACATTTTCATTATTTTCAGTCATTTGCGTGAGGTAAACAAACATTTTAATGACAATATTAGTAGCAGAAACTCTTTTAAAAAAGACTTTCACTTCTAGTATATTAAAATTTATAAAATCCAGATTTTTCTCTGAGTCAAAATCCCCTTTCAGAGTCCACGAAAATTCATGAATTTTTCTTCTCTTTATCACCTGTTAGAGGGGTCAATCTTTAAATGCTTAGAATTCATTCCCGTCATCACTCATTCTAACGTCCATAATTCGAAGCCTTTATACACTAAAAAATGCAACTAAATTTAATAAAATGCTAAATTTTAAAAACCTATCTTAATAAGAACTTCAATTATGTATTGCCACTGCAAAACTTATAGTGTTACTTCTTCAGCGCAGTAAATTTACAAATGGTAAAATATAAGTCAAATTGCGTTAATTTGTCTCGCGAACATTGACATATAATTCCATATTTAAGTTTTCTGGTTTACTTGTTACTTTTCAACATAAGACTGTTTGAAAGGAAAAGTCTTATTGTTAAAAATAAGGTTAAAATTTGTAGTGGGCCCAAGGTATAACAACATATGTTCCTTTTCAAGCGATATCTTAATAATCAAATGAATGAGTGAGATATGCTGTTACGCCTTAAGTCCAAAGATTTGGGCTTACGCATTTATGTTTCCGCTTACGTAAATTACGAAATTGTTAGAATCATATCTGCGTATTTTTACATTTCGTAATTTCTAATTTAGAAAAGTTTAATTTTCGTATTTGTTTTTAAATATAATTCTAATATTCATATTTCGTTAGTATTTTTGTCTCGTCATGTTTTGACTTCGTAATATCTTCGTAGTTTAACTTTTAAAAGGTTCCTTTAAATATTGCGAAAATTGTTTGTTTATTTATTATTTGTTTTGGAGGCTGCATCCCTGAGAAGTATTTCATTGTTGCATTTATTTTTACTTTCATTTTCATTACACTATTAAAAAGTATACAGGGTATTTTAACTAAACTTCAAATATACAATTTTAAATATATTAAAGAAAACAGAGAAAGTCTGAAAAACAGTTCTTAAAACGTTGAATTGGTTGATTACCTGAAAAGTTGGAAGAACTTTAATTATTGAATTATTTTAATTGAAACTATAAAATTGTCAAATGAAAATGTCAAATATCAGAATATCTAATATTATAAAATGAACAAAACACCGATGCTTCAGTTGAAATCTTGTGATGAGATTTGTAGAATGTAGTTTTAAAGTTATATGTTAAGAACCCAAAAAACCCAGTACAGTACAGGCGAGTTACATATGGATATGATAAAGATGCATGACACATAATAGCATGGCTTTAAAATGTCAGCTTATAAGTTTTTTTATACATCTCAGTTTGTAATTTGTGCAAAATTAAGTGGAGGCTTTTTCGTATGATTTCTCGATTATAAAACAGTTGATAAGATCAAGTAACTACTTTGTCATAACAGAAACTTTATTATGCAGGAAGTTTTTAAAATATTTTTACATACACCTATTAATGTACTTGTGGACATTTTGGCAACTACCAAATTTTAGCTTGTTTGAAAAACACTGAATTTTTTAATAAAAGTTCCTCTTTAATGCAACCTAATTTTAAAATTTGTCAACATCTCGTTATCGGAACAGAATTTTCAACTTATTCTGCTTTATCGACATTACCAGCAAATCAGATCTGGACCTATTTGATAGATCAGACATATTTCGCATAAGCTTTTTAAAACTGTAAGGACACATTTTTCAGTGCTATTATGTCTCTGTTTTTAGTTTAAGCAATAGTGGAACTCATTAATCAATACTGCAATGATATCAGTTCAATCATAACCCTAATAAAATGAATTTATATTTATGAATTAATTTGTTGTAGTTGCCTCATCTGAAAAAATCCGCATAATGCGATTCCCGATATCGCACCGAAAAAGAAGGAGGAAGGATTGCATTATCATGAAGGAAGGATTGCATGATCATGAAGGATTGCATGATGTTGTGTGAGTATGAAATAAATTTGCGACATTCCAGATTTCTTTTTTTTTCTTTGTGCAAATAACTTTCTCTGTTTATACTATTTTGTTTTTACGTTTTAATTGATCCATTCGAAATTATTATCTGATTTTACAAAGGTATTCGCAGTAAACATTGTAATAATGTTTTCACAGAGAATTGTATAATCATGTTCTTTGTTTGCAAAAGTATTTTGGAGTAAATTCATTTTTTATTTTCTTTATGCGATTACTATTTTCGTAGTAGCGTAGCCTTGTATGTCTTGCAGTGTTTGTAAATACGTAAAAAGATTTGTACTTATTGTAAGTATTTCTCAACATTTCTATTCAATATTGGCTGAGAAAAAAATATTAGTATTATATGTACGATAGCTAGTATTCGATTTTTGCAATGAACCAGAAACAATTTTTAAAATGCTTCAAATTGTAAACTTTTCCATACTGTATTGTGTTATAGCAACTTTATATTTTTGAGAAAGTTTTCTGCTTTAAAAATATATTACTGCATTTGTTTAACTGAGTCCAGTTAAAAATGTATTCCTCACATATGTTACGGTACATGTACATATATATATATACACATGTATATTTAATTAAAAGTGTAGTTTAATATATACGGATTATACTGATAAGTTCCCAAAAATTGTTTTGTGTATGTAGTATGAATTAAAAGTATGTCATTTCAAATGCCTTAATTTGAACAGAGTTTTCTTTCACTTGTTACAAATGTTTGAACTGTATTATTATTATTATTATTATTTTGTTGTTGAAGCCGTTTCTTAATGCAAACTATAAGTTTTATCCAAATGATCTTGCATATTCTTCCCTTTTCAGCTATTGTGTCTTCATTAATAACTAAATACTGCTTAATAAACTCAATTATACTACTTTACTTTTCTCGCCGTTTTGTCAAGTTCTACTACGTAAAGCTCCTATTATGAGTCGCTTTACAATACAGTTAATACAATAGTTATTGTCATTAACCAATCTTGCGACTTTTTATCAGGTTTCATTTGTAAACACCTGACAAGTATTTTAATTCATTTCGTTTGTAAACACCCGACAAGTGATATTAAGGTTCTTTTCGAATTTACTTATAGTAAGAGCATTCCAAAGAGTATGAAATTTGCGTTATTTCAACGAGCAAAATAATAACCAAGTTACAAGTTAGGTGGCGTCGATAACAGTGTTTTACCGATGTTTGCGTATTTCTTGAGAAACATTTGCGTAATGAAACTGCAATTCCGAAACATCAAACAGGGAAAATCTTAAAATAATAGTGTGACTTCATGGGGAAAAATTAAAAAATTTTGCGAAATAATTTTTAAAATGTTGCTTATTTTAAAAAACGTCACAGCAAAAAAGGAACGAAAATAAAGAGTCCAATAAGACATCAGCAATCAAATCGCAAACTTGGAAAACTGCACGAAATTCCACTAATTTTTGAGAATCATTTCAGAACCTTTTAAATCTGTAGGAATTATATTTATAATAGTAAAGTAGTGGGCTCATTTCGGTAGTTTGGAGTTATTTTGAGACATAAAATAAAAAACAGTAAGATTAGCAAATTACATTTTAGAAAATTTTGAAATATAGCAGAAGATTTAGCAGATTATAATAAAATATCGCATAGTTTTAATAACTGTAAATTCCACTTTTCTATTTTACTTAAAACATAATTAAAATTTCTTTCAAACAGTGGAGATTTTTACACAATATTTAGATTTTTAGCAGAAGACTTTAAAATGATAGTTGTTTTTCAAAAGATGATTATGAAAATTAAGGATTTCACTGAAGTCTTTGGCATGGCAAGTACAAATTAAATCGGCTAAGATTATAGCTATCAACATTAATTAACTTGCGATTCAGCTAATAAATACTTAAGTATATAAGTATAAATGCAGCCTGCATTAAATTTTAATTAATGAAATGAGATCTAAAAGTTCTTAATTCTGTAAATAAGTCAAGTGTCACATATGTGTATCTAATAAGTCTTCGAAGACCATCTTTAACAGACTTGCTTGCAATGAACTTAGAAACAGCATTTCTGATTGTTTCATATCATTTATAATTATTGGATGCTGTGTGCAGTCTAGTTAATTACTTTTAGCTTCTCGTTTCGTGCACTTTTATAGCTAATTTCTTAAATTATGCTTTTTAAAGTACTTTTTCTGTGTAAAATACCAATGTTAGGAAATAAATAAATATCAGCTTAATATAATTGGAAAAATATTGCAAAATTTTTAAAAAATATGACGCAAATTATAAAAAAATTAATATTATCAAACTTAGACATGATAAAGATTGCACATAATACTCGTATATTGTAATAAACTACTTTTAAATCGCTTCAAATCGTATTTCGTTTCATTCTTTTTACAAACGGTTTCTTTAAGTTTAAAAGCTACTTATAGCCAGTTAAGATCACAGATCCTCTAAATTTGTTTGTTTTCTTGTTTCACAAATGCGCTGACTACGAAGACTTTTTGTACATTTCAATTGCTATCATTGTTGGTAGAGTTTCAAAAATAAATTTTGACCCATGTTCATATAGTGGATATTTAGAAAATAGGTTTTTATAAATGTACAAATGCATGCATTTTAGAATTGGTAATGTTTTGTGCGACCCTTCAGTATTTCGTTTATATTTTCTTTCTTTGTAGTTTACATTCATTTTGCGACGTAAATGCTTGAATAATCCAAAATAATCATATACTGAAGTAACATAACATAACAGTAAGATATAACTCGAACTGAGAATCGCTAAATTGAAATTTAAATATATGGAAAAATATATATATATATATATATATAACTTATATGTTTCGCGATAAGCAGGACACCTGGTGAACTCTTGTAAAATTTCCAACACATTTCCGCCACAAATTTTTGTTCTGTGTGCTGTTGACTGAAATCTTACATGAATTTACCAGAAGTCCTTGTACGATCCTCAGGAAGCCTGTAGAGCGTTATTTTGCCCACTGTTGCCACTACCGCCGCTAACGTTTTGAGCCGAAACCTCCGACTTGACACGGCGCGCAATATGCGATCGTGTATGCTTGCGCAAGTGATCCTTGCGATAGAAACCTGCAGTTGAAATTTAATAAAGAATGCAACTTAGGCAAGCGATTCAATCTGTTGCAATATATAGTATATATTACCTTTTCCGCATTCGATGCAAACGTGTTTCTTCTCACCAGAGTGTATGACGATGTGTAGAGTCAGTTGCTCTTTTCGCTTAAATGATTTCATGCAAATCTGCAAAATAATTGAATATAAGTTGGAATCGGTAAAGTTATACAGGGGAACATTAATTTTGTTGCAAAGGATTTAAAGGTAAATGCAAAGAAATTAAATTTTTACATAACTCAGATTATGGATATGAAAACCGATTTGCGCTATCAATTCTGGGTTAGAAGTTATAGGCTAAAATGTAAGAAAGCAATTCTCTACCTGAGCGATATCAATAACCACCGATTTTTTAACATATTATTGGACAAACATATTTTTTACACTATTTTACACTATTTTTTACACTATTTTATATTATTTTTTTAGTCTAACATATAAAGGTTTAATTAATGAAAGTTTTGAAAATTTTACATTCGTGTACTCGTAAATTAAAGAGCTCTCAAAATTTTAACGCCTGCATGTATTAATTTTTCGTGTAGTTCGTGTAATGGCAGATTAAATACTTCCCCCCCACCCCCACTTACATTGCACACATGAGGTCTGTCCGGTATATGAGATAACTTATGCCTTGTCAAGTGATCTTTACGCTTAAGCGCTGCATTACAAATGTCACACACGAATCTCCTTTCCACCGCGTGCGAGATAACATGTTGTTCGATCAAACTACGATCCGGATACGCCATCTGGCATTCGGGACAGCAATACAATGTTGAGCCATCCAATGCTTTGGTTTCCCTGATCTCGCCGGGTTTCGGACGAGGTTTCTTCTCCTTTGGTGGCTTCTTCTTTTTGGCCTTCTTGCTAGTGGTGGTTGTTGTAGCGCCCGTGTTCGTGGACGTGTTGTTAGCACCACCAACTGGAGCTGTACTTGAAACGGCCGATCCATTAGCAACACTTGCGTTATTTTGACCATTAACAGTATTTATACCATTGGGAGCTGGTACGGTGCCATTATTGGGTTCTGAAATGGTCGGAATGTGACCACCATGGTCCATACCAATCAGCCCATTATGGTGATTACCATTTGCGTTGGCCAAGGCGACTCCACCCAATGCCAAACTTAAATTGGCGCCATTCTTAAGGACATCGCCTTTGATATTAAAGCCGGACGAAGGATCTAGATTACCTAAATTCAAATTCCCTGAGTTGATTTGTGAGCCGACAATTCCTGAGGATTCTTTTTTTATGGTTTCCGAGTATTTGAGGAAGTGTTGTATGGAGATTGGCAGTGTTGCTGACAGCAAATGAGATGAATAATCCACGGTGTTGGCAGTATTCGCCAAAGTTTGCCAGGATTGGTTTACATTTTGTAATATTTGCTGATTTAAAACTGTAAATATATATTGTAAGGTTTGGGTTATCAAAAGAAATATTACAAGAAATGGAATCCAGGAAAGAGTGTCGCGAATTTTTAAGTGTTAAAATAGTTAATATTTAGCGCAAAAATTAAAAAGAACAAATCTTATGGACTGCGGAAATGTTCGTAATTCGTGATTCGACTGATATTCTTCAAGCTCTTTTCGACCACGTTTCTCGTCTCAGCTCTCTGTATGGCGAACAAACTGTGTCGTTGGTTAGACATTTATCTCGCCTCGTATTCGGGACTATATGAAAAATTTCCCCTAATTAGTCAGTAGTCATACATATATCATATTATATAACAATTCAGACCGTCTCTCGGGAAGTATTTACAAGGCAAGAGGTGATGGAAATAGTGATCCTCTGAGATGTGACAATTTTCATTATCATCTCCAATTCAAGACTATAGTCCAGGTCAAGACGACTTTTTCAGTCGGATCGATATTATTGAGTTCAAGGCAGGATTCTCCATTCTGTAGCCCCTTGTAAGGGGCCAACCACTGATGAGTATTTTACACAATATTATACAATTTGAATGCATGTAAATAAAATCATATGAAGGATCGACAAACCAGCCGAAAATAGTTAAAAATGCCATACGAGTATGTATAACAATAATGCGCGTCCTTGGAATTATATAATATAAAAGTGAAATTAGGTAGATAGAAAAAACATATAAAAGGACAATTCAGTAGGTACACGCTTACCTTCTTCCCGGTCTCTTTCAATTTTCGGATGAATTTTTCCCTTATGATCGGCCGAGTTGAGGAAATTTAAATCAGTTTGCGGTTGTGAATATGGAATTGAAATATTTTGACCGTATTGCATCGCGTTATTGGCAGCTGAAACTGGAAAAGTAAAAAATTAATAATTATTTTCCTTCGTTAAATTTTTTAATATTACACATTGTTATTATATTGTAATGGATTAATCTATTTGAAACTATTTATTTATTTATTTATTTATTATTTATTCTAGACACAGCGGTTTTTCTTTCTTTCTTTCTTTCCTTTCCGCTAACGGCTTTAACGCCAGCAGCACCGTCCACCGACTGATTATGAACCTAACGGTACCACTTTGCTGTATTCCAGCTGAGGATTATATATATATATATATATATATATATCAGTATGTATTTAAGTAGGTAAGTTAGACGATGAAACTGGGAAAAAATCCTAACGGCCAGAAACAGGTGTGCGAATGTGTATGCCCAGCGCTCTACTGTTGCTGGTTTTGGTGGAACATATTTATTTATGTGTTTCGGCTCCAAGGCCACTTCCGAAAAAAGCAACAACAAAACTGGTAGGCTCCACACGTATATAGGAAAACGGAAATGACGGAAGAACAAAAACGAAATCAAGCTCAGCGTGGTTACAGGGAGAACCTACAGGGAGAAAGCGATGAAAATGCGTGTAGAGGCTACAAGGATTTCGTGCCATGTTGCTAACTGAGTATTTATGTTATTTACTTGAGTTGGGAAAAACATTTGGTAAATGAAATCTGCACATAACTTTTTTTCCCTAGATTATATCGTATATAGAGTAAAGATCAAACGTGCTCACAGAATCAAACGTCCTCAGAGAATCAAACGCGTTTCTATTGCCGTTTAAGTTTAAAATTAACAACAATCCATTTAAAAGCCAAGCAAAAACTACAACCATTTCTAAAAAAACAGAATGCTTATTTAAGGCAGAATCGACTTGATGCAAGGATTTCGAAACCGGTAGCGGCCACTATTCACATGTTTAGAAAAGAAGAGAAAATGAGAACAATTACTTGGTAGGAGCAACGGAAATAAAATGAAAATAAAACCAACTCGCTCTTTCAAGAAAATCTTTCCTCACTCGCGGCGCGGCGCGGCGTGACTCGGGCAACGGGCAACTCAGCTCAGTCAAAGTTGGAGCTTTCGTTGGTTGGATTGAGCAAGTGGTGGGTTTTTACTTTTCACTTTCACAACTTTCGACCGAAATAAGCACACTCTCACTACATCATGCGAGATGCGAGAGTGGAAACCGTGTTGAGTGAGGCGAATACTTCCCGATTGGCATGAGGTCTCCGTGAGTACTCGTACCTCGTACCTTCCACCATCAATATCAAGAACCACGCCGCTCACCGGGAATGAGAGCCCCGTTTGAGTTGTGTTGTGGGGCTGCTGTTGACATGAGCTGTGTTGCTGTTGTGGGTTTTTGAGGATGGTGGTGGTGGTGGTGCAGCATATAAAGGTGGTAGTGATGGTGGTAATCAAGAATGTTGATGCGGTAGAAGGAAGCCGGTTTCTACATTTGTTTTTGTTTAATCCCGCTAGGCATGGGAAGGTTTGGTTACGGTTATTTTTCTCGTTTTCGTTTTCGGAAAAACAGCAAAAGTGGTCATAGAGATACCAAAACCGAGCGCTGAATATAAAACATAGAACTGGGAATACATAGAATAAGTGGCGTGGAGAGAGTGGGGTATACAAACTCGAGCGAAAAGTAAGCAATTCGGGTTGTGGGCTCAACTGAGTTGAGAGTTGAGAGTTGAGAACGAGGAGAGGTGGAAAGTTATAGCGAATTCCTCTATTGTGCTTGAGGGAGAGAGTGCAGGTCGTGCAACTGGGAGGGTGGCTTTGAGTTAAGCACACGCTGAAGGGGGTTGGAAAAGTAAAAAATATACATACATCATAGGCACAGGACATGCAGAAGCTACGGCATGAGATCCCCTCTCCACACATACACACATATAAAGTTGTATATTAAAGGGTGCATAGAGTTGTACATGCATGCATGCGCTCATTTGCAAGACGTAGTTGCTGTCGAAATGTAGAGGGGGAAGAGAAGTACTAAAAATTCAGAAAACTTGTAAATTTACTAGTGTTTTCGCTTGCTTAATATTGTCGTTGAGGCTCTGAGAATACAAATAGTCTTTTCTCGTCTTTACGTCACTGCAACTGAAATTTTTGACCGAAGAGTTAGAAAGCAAAGTGAAATCAAGGACAGGGGGGCTCATATTTCCCTCCATCCCTTGCCACGTCACTGTCCGACAACATATAATAAAGCATTTAACACTAACACTATTATGTGTAGCGTTATGTTGTGGCTTGTGTGAGTGCAATGGGTGGGTGAAGCAAGAAGAAGCAACTTCTGGATCATGCGAAGTTCGTGGGTGAGAGGGGAGCACAAATCAAACATATATAAGTGCAAAATATTTTTATGTTCGTGCGTTAGTGAATGTCTATGTTTTGAGAGCCCATCAAATAAGGAGAGACTAAGGAAGTTCTCACTGCACAAAGTAAAATCTGGCGACGTCAACTGCTGTGACAACGTTTGAGAAAAAATCATAAAACGCCTCGAAATGTGACGAAATCAGAGAAGCACACGATCGAAATTAAGGTGTCTTGGTTGTTGGCACCAATTAAAAATGCCCAATCGCGCTCAAGAATATAACGAGAATTACGGGAACGCAATTAAGAATCCTAATGTCTTAATTAACGTTTAAGACACAGAATAAATTTGCAGAATAAAACAGAAACAGAATAAATTTCCAGCTAAAATGAATAATCGCTCAATATTGAAACAGTTTCCTATTTTATATATAAATTAGCTAATATATAAAAGTGATTTTCTTATAGTTTCGTTTGTACGGGAGATGCCACGCCCTCCTAAGTCGATGCGCGAACTGAGTTCGAGATGGACTTTTTTCGAGTCGATAATCGAAATCGAAACAATTTTCTTAGTCAATGCAGTAATCGAATTGAAATAGACTTTCAGTCGATACAATCACTGATATCAAATAAACTTTTCTTTCCGTTCGAATTTAAGCCGATATTCGAAATTAATGCGTGTTTTTTTTAGCCATGATAGGAATCGACATAAAAACGACGTTTTTAGTCGACGTGCGAACTGAGATCGAAAATGATCTTCTTCAGTCGAGACGACGATAGAAGACGGAATAGTTTTTTTAGTCGATCGGATCGAAATAGCTCTTCTCAGTCGACCGAACCACGGATATCGAAAATAACTTTCTCTCATCTCGAATTTTAGATGCATATTTAGTCAAATTGATAACGCAGACAGAGGCGACATTTTAAGGGGAGACAGCAATCGATAGATATTAGTAAGGGAAGCTACCCTTTTGATCGATACGACTTTCGATCGACCTTTAAGTGATGAGGAGAACAGAGGAATTTAATGTGAACTTTTCAAATGACACGAAAATCATTGATTTGAATGCCAGAGTTGGTTGAAAGCAGCACACAAATAATAAAAAGCCTCCCTTAAGTGCGAGATATGCAATTAAAAGGTTTCGAGGAAGAAATGACAGCCGCCTTCGCTAGCAGCGCTGAATGTGGTTTGGGGTGTGTTTACGCACGTGTGTATGTGTGTGTGTGTGTACGTACGCATCCATGTGTGCTTGCATATGGTGTGAACAACTCATACTCAAGCATTTCTGTAGTACCGCATTTTACGGGGGTGCAAATGACTCCAACAAATCAATAAATTAAACATTCACACCCAACCGAGCGGTGAAGCTGCCTGAACCCCACTCCAGACCAATGTGTGTGTGTGTGTACTCACCGTTAGGTGCAGCCTGATTGAAATGATTGCCGTTCGTTTGATAGCGTTGCACATGATTGTCGGCCGCGTTGCCGTTAATGCCCGGCGTGGTGAAAGCGCCCGGAGTCTGGGCATCGTGACCGAATTTCGCGGCGAACTGATGTATGCCGGAGAAGGGACCGCCGAAGGCCGAAAAATTCATCATTGCAGTTGAAAGTTGAAGTCAAGTGCCGCGGCAGAAAACCGTCACGTTGGCCGCTCTCTCCACACAATGCGCTCCACACAATATCTTGAACGCCACACGCAACACTAGAGAAACCCGCCTCGCATACACTTGTAAGGTAGCGGCACCTGCTTCACGTTGGTATTCTACGTCGGGAGTTGAACTTTCGTTTTCCAACGTAGTAGTAGTAGTCGGCTGGATGATTTAATCACTCGCCGCACCAACACTACTGCATTTAGTACAAACACACGCACACTGTGGCACTCGACCAAAAACAACGAACGCATACATCATCAGTACATGGAGAAGGAGGAGCACGTACGTGTGTACGTTTGTGGGAAAGTGTATCGGATTTGAACTTTCGGTTTCCGTGCCTTCTCTCTTTTTTTACACCGATCAGCGCGCTACCGCCTTCACTATGGCCGCTGCTCGTCCTGCTGCTGCTGCTGCTACTGACTCAACGACCGTCGGCACCGAACTAACTACACAACACTGCCGATGACGGCGATGTTGATGATGGCGCGAACCCAACAGCCAACAGCCAACAGCGCCGACTACGTTGCTGATGAGAGATACAGCATTTGGGGGAAATAATGGAAAACCGAGTGCAAGTGAGGGTTGATTTTGTCTGTAGTACGGGAAATGTGGTACACTTTGCGTTATAGTTGTTGTTGTTCTTTCTTTTCTTATCGACTCTTGTGCTCGTGCTCCTTCTATTACATTTTTCTAATGGTTGGTGTTGTTGTTGTTGCTATGTTTGGGGAATGCTAATAGAGAGTTTGCGTGTATATTCATACATACATACATATGAACTATATGTGTATAAGGATGTGCGTTTGTTAGGCTTGTTCACACAGAGTGCGAGTCCATAGCAAGAGTGCGAGTGTGTAGAACTCGAAATCCAAGAGAGGAAAAACGCCACCACTGTTTGTGCTCAGTCGCACCCACAAAAAAAAACACTCTCTCTCCTTTATCCACTTGTGTATGCAATCATCCGCTGTCCCATTTACTCTCACTCTCAGTAGGAGAAAGGATGGTTTACACTTTTCCTGATGCTGGTACTAATCTTTTGTTGTTGTTTTTATATTTATTATTATTATTTTTCTGTTATACACGCTGGGATTCGGTTACACGATTGTTTTTGTTGTCTGTTACTCGTTTTTGTTTAATGTAGCAATTTAAAAAATCCTTCTAATTCTTTTTACCCGCTTTTAAATTATTCAGAAAATGCAAATAAATAAGAATTTATCGTAGAAGCAGTAGTTGCAGTAGTAATACAATAGGAAACAAAAGCGTATTTCCGGTTCCTTAATTTTTACAGATCGCAATCACCACAACCCGGGTCCTTCAACGTGTTTAAGATGATTGTCAATCGTGAATTCCGCGAAAATGCATTCAATCGCCGGAATGTACTCGTCATTCCTTCTCCGTATGCAGCGACATGCGCACCTGCAATGTTTGTGCGCCATTAGAATCGGCCGGATGTGGTTGCAAGCCATGCTAAGGGTTTGTGTACGCGCTTAAATTACAATGCATAATTACCATCCTCGAGCAATAAGTTTTTTCTACTTTAAACCAGTAAAAAGGTGAATTTTAAAAAGAAGTTCGAATAAATTGAAGATTTCATTTGTAAAAATCTAATATTTTTGCTAAAATTCTAAGTGGGACATTAGAAATATGTGGACAATTCTGTATACATTTTATTGTTTTTCTAAAAACAAATTTTTCTATTTTGTGAATTGCTTACTTCTACGGAAATATTGAAATAAGAGAGTTTTTCGTAGTAATTTCTATTAGACATTTAATATAGTATTTCTTCGAATGGGTTGAGAGGACCTCAAAGGCATACAACTAAAAAATTTAATCTCTAATGGATTTTTATAATGTTACATACATGAAAGGTTTATATTGCATCTACAATGCGGTTTATTTATTGACTTTTATACTCAAGTACATTTTCCCTTGAATGGTTTGTTTAACAGGGTTGATCTTCTTAAGTATTTGTGTCATTGTTTCAACTAAACGTTCGCTGGAAACACCGGTCTTCTTATTTTTGAACTTGGTCAATAACTCCGTAGCTGTCATTGGCTTACGCATTAAATAGCGTCGCACAGCTTCTTCCGTGATTCCGTAATCACTAGAAACAAAGAAACATGGAACATTTGTAGACTTAACGCTGCGTTTAGCTGATTTAAAGCACTTACTCTTTATTATTTGCATTTACCACTCCGGCAAAAGTGGAGGGCAGTGAAGGTGTCAAGTCCATCTTAGAACGCTTTGACGGTGTACTCACTGGGCTGTTACTGTTCTCAGATGCAGTTAAATCACTTGGCATACTATTTGCTTTCCTTTTATTTAAGTCACTGGTGCAAGTAATCGGTGTTGTAGAGCGCGAGATGTTGTTTGCATTACCCTTCTGGCCTTCTTTTGGTTTTTTTCTATTACCGTCGTCTTCAGAATCTGTACTGTCCGAGCTGAAATCCGAAGAAGATTCTAAAGGAAATAATAGAATATGTGTCCGTCCGTAAACATTAATTTTTTGTTAAACAAATTTTTTGTTAAACAAAAATTGCCTTTGTTTTCGTCCGTATACAGCTTCTTGTGTTTCTTCTTTTCTTTGGAGTCCTCCTTTTCCTTTTGATTCTTCTTCCTTTTGTCTTCATCATCGTTATCTGATTCGTCTGATTTCTTTTCTTCCTCCTCTTCTTCATCAGATGTTAACAGCTTGCGTAAGGCGTCCTCCTCAGCTACAGATTTCATATCCTTGTCCAGCTTGGATTCTGGATCTGGCTCGCTAAGGTGTACAGAAAATGTCATTAGTTCAAAACTAAAAACAAAATTTTGTTAACTAAATAGAAACATACTCTTCACTTGAATCAGTATCGTAATCCATTTCACGACCCTCTTCATCTCCGTCGTCCGACTCTTCAAACGCTTCATCATCCACATCACGTTTCTTTTTCTTCTTCTCCTGTCCTTTCTTATTTTTCTTAGATTGGCCATCATCATCACTGTCATCCTCTTTTTTCTTATTTTCCTCCTCCTCTTCTGAATCCGAGTCGTCTTCCGAGTTGATCCATTCATCCATATCACTAATTTTTAACTCTTTGGATTTTTTGGATGTTGCGCCCTTAATCTTAACCTCCTCCGGATCATGTTCTTCTTCATCGTCCCCCTTGAGGCGCTTGCGCAGCATCAATGAGAAGTAGTTCATTACTTTTTTCCTACGCCCAAACTCTTGTTCCGCCTCCTCAGCTGATAGCGATTTGTATCTGTTTTTGATTAACAACAAAATTAACGATGATTAAAAATAGTGTCCATTCACCTTTGGATGGGTTGAAAGTTGTACCACTCATTGAGCGGGTACGCTTCGATGGCACCGTCTGGAGCATGTGTGAACACATAAAAGGCCGCATTTTCACTTACGCCTCCCTCACGTATGCCACGGAATTTTTTTCCAGTTTTTCCACCGACTTTCAGAATCCACGGCTGCGCCTCCGGGCGGTATTTTTTCGCAATGATACCGAACTTCTTTCGGCGCACTTCCTCTCGTAAGTCCCTGTTGTATTCGGAACCTGCTCCAAATCTTGGCATGTCCTCATCAATGCCACGAAACTCCTTAATATTATTTTCCCGTTCCAACTTAACGGTGCGCCACTGTGCAAAGTCGACGTTAAGTGTCGCATTAAAACGCATAACATGATGTTTCTTGCGAACGTTTTTTGGAACTCTGATGTTAAACTCCTGCACATTTGGGGGTGGCGTTGTCGACGGCTGCGATCCGCCAGATCCTGAGAGCTGTAATTACAAGCGCAGGAAATATATTTAGGGCCAGTGTTAACTTCATATTAGTTACGTTAGTTTTGGAGCCGGCAGACATCACAATGTCCAAATACTAGCTCTTGGATTAGGCCCACAACCAATTGAAAAAATATTACAGAAAAATGGCAACTGGTTGAGAACCAGTGTTGCCGCTACGTTCAGAGATAAAAAAATACGAAACAGCGCATGTCAGCTGTCACAAGTTTTACAAGGGTTACTAAAAAATTAACAAACTCTTCACAATGGCTAAGAAAAAAAATCTTCGTTTTTAATACAAACTTGGATTTTTAATCTATTAAATTTATTATCAATTTGATTAATAAAGGCTTAAAAGAAATGCATTCAAATTTTTCAAAATATTGGAGGGCTCGTTTAATTAGGCAAGTTTTGATAAATTATAGAAATAGTATCTTCTATGGAAAACTACTACATACTAACAACATTTAGGAATTTTCAAGGTGAAAATCATGTTTCTAAATAATAATAATACTAATAATTGTATTTAGCATATAAATATATATTGGCAATACTTTTATATCGAAAGTTTTTCGACATAATACTAAAATTAGTATTTGGTAAGAGTTCAAGGGTGCAAAAGAATTCTAAAATATAATGAAAACGAAGTACTAGTTTAGCAACGCTGAATATATTCACTTGTTGATTTCATGCAAGTTTGTTGTATTTGGACTATTAAATGCTTAGAAGTGGCGAAATCCTCTAATTGGTAGCAAAAGGAACTTTGAAGTGGGAGCTCCTACTAAGTTTTGAAATTAAGTTGGTAAATATTTGAATTGAACACTGTATGCGAAAATAAAGGCGAGCTAAAATAAAATACAAAGATAGACGGCCATTTGGAAGTAACGTTCCTCTTATCTCTGATGGTAAATTGCTCGGAACTTTATTTTTCACAGTTGTAAAGGTTGCGAACAAATAAAACAAGACTGGAAACTTCTCTCATTTCGTTAGGAAAATAAAAAACATGTTCGCCCGCGTACTCACGCACAGCTTATGGGAGTTTTATGGTGAAATTGTCTCCTTGTTACAAGCTAAAACTGGGTATTGAAAAGGAAGATAGCTGGAAAAGTAAAAATAAAGTGAATTTCTACACCACCTTTGATGTGGTGTGGTAGGTAAAAACAGCTGACTATATTTGTAAATCGAGCAGATTTTATGGATTTTAACATGGTTTCCTTTGCAGAATATTTAATATAATGCAGCTACTTCACTTAGAAAAGGTTTCATGTGCATTTCTAGAAGTATAAGTTGGTTTAAAGCCAATATCCTTGTCTTCGTTACGTATTTTGCAAATTATGTTTCTGGCCTAGTGCGGTGAAGAAGAACAAGAGTTGAACTCCTCTCTCAAAAAATGTATCCAATTTTTTAAACAATTTTTGCAAGTTGTCAAATATATTTTTTAAGTTGTCAAAATTTCATGCATTTTATGAAAGGAGATTTAGTGAAAGCAGTAGAAAATATAACTATAAAAGGTCTGAATATGACATGACTAATTGAACATGCATACGACATTTAGTCAATATATCTAATTCATATATTACAACAAATTCGAAAGAATATAACCTTATTAAAATGTTCTCCTGTTGAACCTCCTTACCTTTAGTTAAAATATGAAGTATGGCAGATAAGCTCATTCATGTTTAAAATTAAATCATATAAAGTTATCGGCAGCATCAAGCTTTCTATACTAACTTACTGCTTAGCAGCCCTGGTAAAAAAAAATCATCACGGTCGGAGGGACGACTGGTTTACACGCGTAATATAGTATGGAAGTGTGGCTTGTGCAACTGTAGTCAAAATGAGGTTTACAGTATATTTAACTTGAGCTTGAAGTAAAATTCTTCATCGGAAGTGAAGTGCATTCATATTAATAAATCCTATAAGAGCACCATGTCTACCCCTGAACTAATGAAGTCTCCACTCCCACTGAATGCCGCACAAAGTGAAAATTCCAACAATGCTGGCAGTAGTGGGTCACCGCTTAAATCCGGTAGTACGGCCGGGACGCCACTGCGTTCCAAAGCAGCTCCTCCAATTGGAGGTAATGCTGCGTCCAACAATGAGAATACTGCCCAAAAAGGAAAGCAATTGCCCAAAGTTCCAGAGGAGTTCTATAAAGACCTTCAACAGTTTCATGAAAAGAGAGGGTAATCAAGCTGAAACTACCAATGTTATAAAAATATTTAATATTCTGTCTGTTATATTAGGACTCCCGTTGTACATTTTCCAAAAATCAGTGGCAAACTCATCGATCTACACAAGTTGTACAGTGAAGTCACGGAACGCGGCGGCTTTGCCAAAGTGAACAACCGCGATGAGTGGGATGAGATTCTGTCAGAGGTGGGATTCAAGAAAAAATGTGTGAATGCATCTGCTGCCATTAAACAAGTATACAGACGATTTCTGGACAAGTACGAGCGGCTAAATTTCTTCGGTGAAGACCCTGATAAACTTGACGCTTCCGATGTGTCCGATTCGAATGATGGAAGTCGTTTAAGACGCTTTTTTCCCTCTTTGTTGGGTGCTTGTGGCTTAAATGTGAATACGGTTCCGATGACGTACAATTATAGGCAGCATGTCGTTAACATGGAAAGGAGACGCATACATAAATTGTCCTTAGATCTGCATAAACCATCGCCGTATGAGAAACTTCTGCTCTCCTTGATGGCACCACTTCCTAACGAGCAAGACTTCGCTATCAACGTTTGTACTCTAATGGCTAATGAGAGCAAACATACACTGAAAATAAACGAATGCCCAAAATTACTGGACGCGCTTTTAGCGCATGCAGGAGTTTTTTCAGACATTTCCTTGCGGGAATTGTTCCAATACGTGTACAAGGAGGTGCGACATCATTCACTGCTCGCATTTTGGCAGGATTTATTACATAACAAGACGCAAATACTAGATCTCTATAACCATGAACAAGCTGCACGGGATTCGTTGTCTATCACACAGGGAGAACTCGAGTTTATAAAGCCCAAGCCTAAACATAAAGAATGTTTAGATATGGATTTTCTAAATCTCGGTCGTGGAAAAGGCACTCAAGAATATGTCGGGCAGCGGGTGCAACAAATCCTAGCTATTTTACGCAACCTTAGCTTTTTCGATGAAAACGTGCAGGTTTTCGCTAAGAATCGCTCCCTTATACGCTTTTTGATCATGTGTGCAAATGTTCGATGGGGTAAGTACAAAACGTATATAAACTTTCGTAATTTTCATAGCTTTAAATGAATTATGTTCACGTCTAGATATATATATTCATCACCTCAATGTTTTAAAGAGAAATATTTCCTCAATCTCCTGACGAAGTTTAAAAAGTTAATTTCTTATGCGAGAAGTTGGCGACTCATTTTCTACTGGTCTGAATTTCTGAAAAAAAATTATCTTTTAACAAGATTTTTGACAAAAGTTTAAGAAGGCGACTAACAATCATAGCCGGGCTAATTTTTCTTTCAAACATTTTCTCAGTGATGACAATGTGGCTTGCCAATTATCGTCCGGAAATTTTCACTTCTGAACATTCTCTAAATAATGAAAATTCGATTCGCTAACGCATCACTGGAAAAATTTCTTTTTCGAACATCTTAAATAAACTAAATGTTTATAAATATTTATACGTCAATTTATTTATAGGTAATATTCACAATCAAGCTCTTGACATTGCCGGCAATGTTGCCACTGAGTTAGAATTACTTGACCCGACGTCTGATGACCTCTCACGAAGCTTAATGGCGACACTTTGTGATGGCGTCGAAGGAATGGACCGAGCTGTTATAATTAACAGTTTAGAAATAATGTATAAATTGTGCCAACGTGAAAGTAATGGGGATCACATTTTTAAATGCCTTAGTTTAAATTTCTATCAGACTGTTTGCATGTTTTTGTCACTTAACGATATTATGCTCCTCATTTACACGCTGGAAGCGATCTACGCCTTGAGCTCGTTGGGAGCACGTTTCTGTCATATAATAATGCAAGTCAGAGGCATCATTGATCAGCTCGTTTCATTGATTACTGTCGAAGCTCAATCTTATGGTCCAGATGGCTGTATTCTGATGCGTGTTGTAGAAACTGTGCCGGGAAACATGTTGCCCATCGTTGCACAAAACATTGCAAACCTTCAAACCGTTGCTGTTCTTCAAAACAAGCCGACCACGGTAGGACCGACAGCAGCTCAGTCGCAACCGCCACAAGATACACCACATCAGCAACAACCAGTGGGGACTACGGAATCGCCGCCATTAGGCTCTCCTCAGCAGTCCACCGCACTTCAGTGCAATGTCGCAAGTCAAGAGGACGAGCAGTACGCACTTGCATGGTTGGGTGCAACGTTCGACCGTGCCAATTCGGTAGAATGCCGAGTAGAGCAGCAAGAGCTCTATCGGATGTACCTATCGCACTGTCAGAAATCTGGTAAACATTCTGTTGTAACCCATACACAGTTTCCTCGTCTGGTTCGCTTGATTTTTACAAATAGTGTGGGGCCCATTGCGGTGCGACGTAGTGATGGCACTGAACTGCCTGGAATGTACTACGTAACGATCAGGTTGCGAGCTCAACCGTTGCCAATACAAGGAAAAACTACTGCGTCTGTACAAAAGAGTTCTGACGGTAGTTCCTCTCTCCGAAAGCTTAAGAAGAAACCAAAGCTACAATTAGAACAGCAACAAAGCCAAGCCAGCACTCCAGCTCCTGTAGTAAAACCAGAAACAATAGAAACTTCAAACACAATGGCTGTCAAAACAAATAATCCAGTGCAGACACAAGAAATGGCTGTCCCGAATCCAACGCTCCCTAATCTTTCAGAGAGCACTACAAAGTGCACTCCTGCAGATGAATCACCACCGCCGAATGATTCAGCGGGCACAGTTTCCGCCAGCACATCAACTGTGGAAAAAGTTTTCCCCATGGTAGAGGCGTCCACTGCGGATACAACGATTAGTAAGAAATATATAAATATTGCTATGGGCGTTCGTTAGTACGTTTAATTCGAATTGAAAGGTTATTCCGACATGAATAGTTAAAAAGATGACTTCAAAAATAGTTAATATCTTCTCTTAAAGCAGTGCACCTTTTTTTAAATTATCCACAATTTTGTGAAAGTTCAATAATTATAAATAATTTTTAAATTATTATGAAAAATTTAAACCATATAATGATGCTCTTATATTGTGTGACGGTTTTCAGAAAGAAATACAAGTAAAAAATTTAAATGAAGAAATCGTTTTAGGACCTTTATTCCGAAACGGATAAAAGTATAAATTAAGGAAATTTTAAGTTAATAAGAGTTCGCTTTTAATTCTAATTTCCGTAACTTATATTCTTATCTGTTTCTGAATAAAGTCTCAAGACGATTTCTTCATTTAAATTTTTTGTATCTAACTGTAGTAAACTGCAGTGTCATTATTTTTAATTTAACTTTCTATTAATCCCACAGTTTTATTTTTAAATTTATAGCACCTACCGCAAGTTCAGCTTCTGGACAAACGGAATCAGGTACAACGATTTCTCAATCAACAACTCCCCAAATTTCGACAACTCCACAGCCATCGTCGTCACTCATCAAAAGTTTGTTAGCGAACAAAGTAACACAGCGTCAACAAAAGCAAAAGGAAATGGTAGCTGCAGCATCAGCTACAGTAACTGCAGCACAGTCCTCACCCATAAAAGTTGCTAGCGCATCAATCAGCGCCTTAGTCAATAATCCACTTATGCAAAACACTCCTCTCAAAGTTGGTCAGACGACCATCAAACCGCTGAATGCACAAATCGGTGTGGAGAAAAAACATGCAAACGAATCAACACCACCACCGTTAGCACCTCTCAGTGGCGGTAACACAACTACCAATGATAATGGGCGCCCCGTTATACTATCCAATCAGGTGCTGGTCGATAGACTGGATAAGAAGACAGCTGACACTGCCGCAATGTGCAGTTTTGCTGCAAAAAGAAAGCTAGATGAGGCCTCATCCACTGTTGGTAGAGATAACGCTAAACGGCCAGCTGTTGAAAGTATTAAAATCACTGAAACTCAGGTGACCCCTTCTAAAAATGCGGCCAACTTATATGCAGAAATGGCTGCTTCTATTCTTGAAGACGAAGAATTGGAAGACATTCCGCCCGCCGTTACACCTATAATAAATCCGCAGGATCATCAAAAGCAGCAAGTTATGATACCGGCGACAATACAAGCTGCTGGTGCACCACTTCAAAATGTACCGAGGCAGTTGGTGTTCCAAACCAATCAAGCACCGCACATGAAGTTGGCACAGCAGTCACAGCAACAGGTACCGACTGCAATGGCAACAATTAAAACCGAACAGGGTTTACAAACCGTGCCGGTCATCTTGCAGTCGAAACCGATGGAACACCAGCAACAGCAAATCATTCAGCAAGTAATACAGGTACGAAAATAATTTTAGATATATAAGGACTTAGTAATAAATTAATTTTTCCTAAAAGAGGATAATAAATAAGATAAAATCTCGAAGATTAATGTCTAACTAAATTAAATATTAATATCGACATAAAAATGTCGAAGATTAATGACTAGCTAAATTAAATATGCAAACCATATTTTGCAATATCTGGAATCGGTACGTTACCAGAAAACGACGATATTTGTGAAATACTTTAACTAATTCACAGGGCGCTTGAAGGAAAATAAATCATGATCATGCATGCTCATGGTGAGAATGACTCACAATCACTCACGCGCGCTCTCGTTTTTTAAGGAAAATTTAAGTGTGTTTTTCGCTAAGTTTAATTTTATTACTCTATGATTCTTTGTCAACTTTTAGGCTAAAGTACCAGTATCCGTGCCTCCGTCGCAACCACAAACACAGTACGTTTTGGCTACCAATCCACAGGGTCAAACATATTTAGTAGCTCAGCAATCACAACCATCAACTCATCCTGCGCAACCCACTCAGACAGTCCTGGTCACTCAAACGCCACAACAGCACTCTGCCGGCACAAAAACTATAATCATACTGCAACAACAAACCTCTCAACCACCACAGCAGCAAATTATTACATCTGGTCCGGTGGGTACCCAGAAGATGATAATGACTACAGCGCAAGGCCAACAAGTTTTTGTGACACAGCGGCAACCGGCTACTATAACATCACAGCCGCAGCAGTTTTTTATAAATCCTCAGACAGGCGCAGCTACACACATTCAACATGTACCCGTTGGCTCAGTACCTCCGAACCTGCAGCAAGCGAATGCTACAATAATGCCGAGGCAGCTGATTCAGCAACCAGCCCTCTGCAGTAATTCGCAGCAGTCACAGACCGGACACATTTCGCCGTCACTTCTCTCCCAACTGAACCACATTCCGGCCACGATAAAACTGCATAATCCAAATATACAAATGACGACTACGTCAAACGTTTTATCGCAACAACAGTTAGGTTCAGTGGCATTGTCGCGCTTACCCAAATCAGTCTCAATCATACAGGCGACTAGTCCGGCCCTGACAACGGCATCTCCAATGCAGATTCCGCAGTTGCAGCAGCACCAGTCTATAATACAGCAACACATTATATCCGGACCATGTGAGAAGCGTCAAGTACTGGTAGGAGGCCGAGCAATCGAGATTAAGGAAACTGTTATAACTCAGACCCCGCCACCCCCACCACCCCAGCAACAGAGTCAGCTAAACTCTCAAACTATCATCACAACGCAACCGCCATTTCAACAACAAAAGATGAGCTCTGCTACGCAACAGCAACAATCACAATCCTTTATTCAACAGAAAATATCATTTCCAATGCAAAACCAGCAATCGGTTTCAAAGGAACCAGTCCCATCTCTCATTCAGTCGTGTATAAAATACATGCCTCAACCTCAAGCCCAACAAGTCGGGGTAGCAAATGTGAAGAAGCAACAAGCAACAGTACTAACTAAACAACAGCAGCAGCCGCAAGTCATGCAAGCACAAAACGCTGTAAAAAACCAGGTTGTTAACTCAAGACCAGCAACGCCTATGAGTATTGCAGCGTGCAGCGAATTTGGAGCAACTGTAGATAATATGCGGTCTAACGTGGAAATAAAAAACAATGCCGAGTCGCAACCATATTCGACTCAAGTAAAACCTACTATATCGCCTTTGACTATATCAACAACGACTTCGACCCCTACGCCACAGCTCCAACCCATTCAGATTCAACCAACGATCGATCCCAACTGGCTGTACATTTGTGACTGGCGTAATTGTCCACGTCGAAAATTCAAATCCGTCCAGGATTTGCACCATCATGCGTGTTTGGTTCACTGTCCGGATCATTTGGAACCAGGTGCCGAAATATTTTGTCAGTGGGGACCGGGACCAGGCCTTTGCGATGGTATACCGCGAAAGCGCTTCTCACTCATGACTCATATACTGGATCGCCATTTAACAACGGAAAGTCTTCGCAGCGCTGTGCAGAGACGCATTCAAACTGGTGTAAATAATATACCGCAACCCAGTCAGTCACCAGTTACTATCGTGCGCAATATTGAAGCAGCACAACGCGGCAATACAGCGTCCCCAGCACTCTCAACATCATCATCTGGTTCTCTGCCGTCCACTGGCAGCTCAGCTATTCATGCTATCAAGCGACACACTGCAGACTTCGTCAATCCGAAGGAGCTGATGGATGAGAACGAGGGCCCAGTTACAAAGAGCATAAGATTAACTGCTTCGTTAGTTCTACGTAATTTAGTAATGTATAGTACGAATGCTAAGCGGAGTTTGCGTCGTCATGAGGCACATTTGGCGAATGTGGCACTTAGCAACGTGGAATCGAGTGGAACCATATCCCACATACTTTTCGAAATAAGCAACTGAAATCAGAAGAGAGTACATGGGAAGGATTTCAAGGGAACTTTTTTTTAAACTGAAAAGCTTAATGAATTTGATAAATATAAGAATAAAGATTGTTATTGAACATTTTTCAATATATTATCAGTAAAACTAGAAATATGATATATTAATCCGATTTTTGTTTATTTATTGGCTTTTATTATATATAAATACATATTTGAATACAATAAGAAACTGATAAGCTCTTAATTTAAAATATTTTATTTCTTAACTCTCAATATTTGTTGGGATCGTCATAACTTGGTCTCTGTCGCGCAGTACAATCTATAAATCATATTCAAAATATTACATATTTGCATTAATATATATGTATTGTAATATATATGTATATATATTACTCAAAGTTCGAACCCGCATGTCCATCGAAAACTCAATTCCGTATGGAAAAGCTGATGCTTCACTAGCTTACGAAGTCGATGGCATTAGAGACAAAAAAGTAAAACTGCTACCCCGAGCCTTTGTAAAATACGCTTGGGAAGAACAACTGCTACTCTAAGTTTGTGAATTCACCACATGCAAACACAATTTCTATTTGCTATTTATTTTGAAAATGAAACACTTGAAGAGAAAAGTAAATTGAAAATGTTTTAGTTCTTTTAATTTCTTTCAATTAACAAATCATACATCCATTTGTATTTTACTCCAATAGCTACAACGCTTAAAACCAGACTTTAACAATGCTTAATTCTAAAGAATTTTCAACAAAATTATATTTGCAATGATCAGTTCTAAAATTCATTATTACTTATCCATACATATGTACGCATACAACAATGCTTCATGTTTTAGTTGTTCCTGCATTACACTCATTTCGCAGGCTTCTCATCCGTGCTCGCATCTTCTTTAGGTGTGCAATCAAGTTCAGATTATTTGTTATAATAGAATCGCTTGTGTCTTTTGTTTTGGAATACTTCTTACGAGGGTGACAGTTTTGTTGATGCAGTTTATAACGTTCATGCGTTTGGAATGATTTATCACAGCACGAGCATATTAAATGGGCGGGTGCTATTTTCTCCGACATGGGTCTAGCTAGCGTACTGGCGTGAAAGTCCTGTAGGTGCTGCATAATCTTTGGTTTACTAGACTTCGTCTTCGCGCAAAATGTACATTTCAAGTACGACTGGAAAGGCATGTGCGTGAAACGATGTCGAAGCAAGTCCTGCGTGTTAGCGTTTGTAAGCATTTCGCGGCATTCAAGGCACATGTGCTTCTCGCCATTCCTCAACGCTTGGAACTTGGCATACATTGTATTCGTTAAGTCGTGCGCTTTGAAGACGTGATCACGCCATTCACCTTGGGTCTTGAATTCCCTGCCACACTCCGGGCATAAGTAAACTATGTAGGACTCTAGCAACTTTTTTATTCGATTGTTCATTTCCAAGGTACGACTAGGCGGCAAGTCGAGTCTCAGTCGCTTTCTTTTTGGAGAGCTGAACATGTTCCGTCTTTCGCTTTCATTCACAGTATCGATCTCAATGCTTATTATTTTCTCCTCATACGATTCTGACTCCTTGTCCTTTTCCGCCGTCGAACTCTTGAAGACACTGAGGCTTGGATTTAACCTATACTCCGTTTTTCGATCCGCAGTTGCGTGTTCTACGGGCTCTACAACTTCTTCAAAGATATCTGCACAGATTTCTTCCAACTCATTATCCTCGATCTCAGCCAGCTCTGTCGAGAAGTGGCCTGCTTCGTATTGTTCTAGTTGCTGCTGGAATGAACTCGTATATGGTTGCGGCAGCACGCTATTTCCTGCTTCTAAGTCGCCTTTTAGTATCGCCTCCAAATCACTGAGACTTTGGTCCAAGACGAATTCATTAACATTATTTTCACAGCTACTTTTGTTGAGTACTGGAAAGGATTCGTTTTCCAAATCAATCAGACTGTCCAGCAATGCCTTTTGAATGATGTCGGCCTGGTCCTTTTCCGGGTCCAGACCTTGCAGTATAAATTCGTCCAAATTGTCAGAATCTGACTTGGACGCAGCACTGCTTGGTGGTGGCACTGTCACTTCAGCTTGTCTTGATGCATTATTGTCAGCATCGAGGATATTCTTGTGCTCGTGGAAGAGATGGGTACAGAGAGCGCGTTTACGCGCAAAGGCCCTGACGCAGTGCCTGCACTTAAAGGTTAGGTTAAAGGGCAGATGCGAGATACGGTGATACTGCAGCGTGGTAATGGACTGGTTTCCATTGGCCACCCACTTGTGGCACTCGTTGCACTCGTGGTACCGCTCATTAATGCGCTTGAAGTTAAACACTTCCACAGTCTTCTTATGATAATCATGGGAGCTGTTCAGATGTTTCCGCCAAATTACCTGCGTCGGCAGCTCTATACCGCACTCTGGGCAAATAAAGTGCATGTGCCGCTCAATGTTAGGATAGCTAAAATCCATTTTAATTCAGAGTTCGTATTGTGGAAACTAATTACATTAAGCAAATGATAAAATTTAGTTAAAAAGACTAACAACACTTGCCAGCCGCACCAATTTTTCGAAAAAGCACCACAGTTGCAATGGAAAGAACTTAAAGCCTCATCTAAATGCTTTCATAATACATTTTCAAACAGTATGAAACAGGTTTTATTATAAGGCTAGGTTGCCAACTCCATAAATAAAATTTCGGAAAGATTTTGAATATACTTTGAATGAAACCATATGAGCTTCTAGTTCACAGTGACTTTGAAAATTCCTTAAGAATTTATGGAATTTACGGTTTCATTTATACTCGTAAATACTCCGCAACAATTGAAAGTCTTCGAGCTTCGAGTAAAGTATGTGCCTACTTGGCTATTTTTCCCAAATTGTAATCAATTTCCTTTTTGCTTACTTTCGGTACTGTCTTTATAAATGTAAACCTTTTGTATAGTAAAAAATTTGTTTATAAAAAATATTTCGGTGTTTAAGATATGTTTCAAGTTACGCAGCCTTTAAAAATCTTTAGTCTTTATTTATTTTCAAGTTTTAAGGAACTCTTTAAACTATATTATACTGTATATAAATCATAATGTTTACTAAAAATTACACTGCAGGGATTATTTTAATACGAAAATATTGGATTTAAAAAAATTGACTCTGCTGATAAAATAGTTTTTTTAGGGGGAATTTCTATTAAGAATGGGAATTTTGTGATATTTGTAAGTAAGAATAACATTGTGGGAATTATAATTTATTGTGATATTTTTTAATGGAGAATACATAAAAGAACTTTTTGTTGTGATTATTTAGACGAACTATGAGAGGTAAAAAGTTTCGAATGATTCCCACATTTTTTATTCCTATAATAGATAATAACCAAGCAGTAAGCTTTAAAATTAAGAACGTAAAATAATTATTCTAAAGCGGGATTTCAGGCTTCGTATAAATTATAGATGTATGTTCAAAAGAAAAACCTAAATTTTTCTTATAGAATTTGTTTTAAGGAGTGGCAACTATGAGTTTTACTGTAAGCAACAGAAAAGTATCGATTACTACGAATGTTCCATTCTTAGACTATCGCTAAATTTAACACCATCTAATTTTGTCAGCGTTAATATAAAACTATTTGATTTAATTTAAAAAAAAAGTAGAGGAATGAACACATATGGTTTGGTAAAATACTAAAGATCAACTTTTAGACTGAAGTAACATAGCTTTTGCAAAAAACCCTAGTAGCGTAAGTACCACAGGTCTGTGTATTCTCCTACCTATTGTGAAATTGTTGAGATTTGTTGATAAATCCGCTACTTAAAATAGCGGTTAAATATATTTCGACTGTCGTTTGCAACCATCGTGAATTTTGAATACATCCCAACAAAGATGTTGCATTTTGTACGGTAGAGTCGATGTTGGTCCGTTGCATTTGCGAACCACCAAATTGATGTCACATAAAGTGCCACCAGTGACGGACAAGGAGTAAAAAAATAAAGGATTCGCGAAAACAATTGTCCTTAAATTACACGTTCGCTTAAAGTTCAATCTATGTTCGCTTGCATCGACGAAGACGCCACTTCTTTTATCGTTTTATCAACGATAGGTACTCGCTTTCCGATACGAGCGTGTAAGCATTATCACTCAACAAAGTTGCAAATCGTTGCAGGCTGAGCACTGATTAAACTTTATATATTCCTTCATGGAAGGGGTTCAAAAATAGTTCCACCCATAACATTTTATTGCGCTAAACTCGTCGATAATTGTACTTATTTATTTTCTTCTTTTTCTTTGCTGTTACAAATTTATCGTATATCAAAGAAGTGCGCCAAAAATAAACAGTAAAACGCAACCATCAACCATACTCCACACATTACCACTCAAGTCACAACTTAAACTACTTCCACTGCTAAGCGCCAACAAACCTTTTCCATTTGCAATGGCCAAAATGTATGGAAAGGGTAAAAGTAAGTAACTATCCTTTTATATTAGTGTAGATTTTTTGCTTCAGAAATTAGATAAAAAAATGTATGTTTATATAACTTTGAGTAAATGTAACTTCAAGTCTAACAATCATAATTAATTTTAGTGGCGATTGAATCCGAAGAACAGCAAAAATTACGCTGGCAGGTGGAGTTGGAGTTCGTTCAGTGTTTGGCAAATCCAAATTATTTAAACTGTAAGTGAAACAAGTTACAACACTGCGGAGTACTAACGATTCTTCATCTTCAGTTCTTGCACAGCGCGGTTATTTTAAGGATCAGACGTTCGTGAATTACTTAAAATACTTGCAGTACTGGAAACAACCTGAATATGCTAAATACCTCATGTATCCGTTGTGCTTGTATTTCCTGGATTTGTTGCAATACGAACACTTTAGACGTGAAATCGTAAATGGACAGTGCTGCAAATTTATCGACGATCAAGCTATACTTCAGTGGCAGCATTACACGAGGAAACGCACTAAGATGTTTAACGCTGTAAATAGTGCTGGCCTTATGAACACACATACTGCACCCTGTGAAGCAGAGCAGAACACGCAGTCCACTGTAATGCAGAATGGAATTGTTAATAATACACATCAGCAGCAACAGCAACAGTTGCCAATACAGCAGGCAGCGCAACAGTCAGTGCAGGCGACACAACAGCAACAGCAGTTCAACGGAGTTGCAGCAGCTACTTCCGGACCATTAGCGGCGAAGATGCAATAATTGTCGATTTGGTTAGTTTGTAATTAAAATATTTATTGAGAATGATGAAGGCACAGCAGAAAACAGATGAAAAAGAACTGAATAATAAAACCTTTTTACTTAATCCTTTTTTTATTTACTTTTTAAACTATAACATGTGTCCCTGAAATAAATTTTAACACGTTAAAACATATCTAATTTTTTCCTTCGGGCGTAGCTATTTATTAAATTGTTATTCACGTTTTAGATTAGGTTCTCTAATTTTTTAAATTAATTTATAGATAATTGCACGCGCTAGAAGCAAGTTAATAACGGTATGGCGCAAAGTAGAGGCAGCAGTAGCAAATTTTATGGAGTTTATTTACTCTGCAGTCAGAGCCCGGAAAAACGGTACAAAGGAAAATGTTATATAGGCTTTACCGTTAACCCAAACCGTCGGATAAATCAGCATAATCGTGGCAAAGAATTTGGTGGCGCCAGGAAAACAAGCAACAAAGGTCCATGGCAAATGGTAATGATAGTCCATGGATTTCCGAACAATATAGCTGCACTGCAGGTAGGGTACAATTTACCTTCGTTTATAGTACGATTAAATATAGTTGAATTTAGGAACTCTGAAAAACTTCTGTTTCTGGTCAAAATGTATGAACCTTTAAAATGCAGTTAACATAGTTATTAATTTTCAGTAGTTCTTAGTTTTCTTCAGTTTATTTGCGTTCTTAACCCAAATTAAAAACATTTCTAAGGTATAATTAGTACTTCATTTTCGCCCTGGATATTCTATTAATTTACAGTATAACTTTGTTGAAAAAATTTCTTCAATACCAAATAATAACCAGCAGAAATTTCTAGTTTGAGTGGGCGTGGCAACAACCAACACTTTCATCGCGATTAAAAAACTTTCCGGAATTAAAACGCAAGATACCGAAAGAAACATATTTCCAATACAATTTTCGCATTTTAAGTCGTATGTTGCAAGTGGGCCCATGGAATCGTCTGCCGCTAACAATACGTTGGCTTGAGGAAGAGTTTGAACGGGACTTTGAGGTTTGTGTATATATTTAAAATATATTCCAAAATTCGATAAGCGAACACTGAAGAAGTTTACAACAAACTTAATGCGTTAAGATTTTCAAGGGTTTTCTTTTGAAAGTGATTAATCGTCTGAAAGCTGAGAATACATTGTAGAATAAGCTTAAAAACTATTTTTATAACAAAAACTTTTTGTAGAAGCTTAGTAAAATCTTAAAGCCGTGCTCATAAAGATATACAAAAAAGTTTGTATACTATATCATTTGGCTTTTACAAGATAAATGTGTGAAATTTCTTCAAAAAACTCCATCCTTCTTTGTGAAAAATTAAAAATTGCTCAGTGATCGCTTTGTGAAAAAAATAACGTTTTGTAACTAACGGTTGCTGAACGTTATTGAACGTCTTTTTAAAACTATGGAAGGACTTAATTACTTAAAAAAAAATATTAAAATTTTCTTATATAAAAGGACACAATTCGGCCACCACCTCACATGAGGATAGTGAGCGGGAAAATTACAATATCGAAGTCAAATAGCAATCCCAATGAAGCGGAGTCTGAAATACCCCTTCTGTGGGCACGTGAATGTCATCTTTGCATGCAAGAAATACAATCTCCAGAGCGTAGTAGAATCGGTTGCTTAAATAGTCTGTGTAAACTCACGTGTCATATTATTTGTTTGGCTAATTATTTAATTGCGACGGACGCCACTAACCGAGGTCATTACATACCTATTAGCGGACGGTGTCCTCTGTGCGAGACCGAACTTACCTGGGCTGAGTTGTTACAGCGTAAAGCAAATTCACAATCACATGATGCAGGTATAATTGAGAATGAGGAGGAAAGTGGCGATGATTATGATGATGAATTTTCAGATGATTCTATTTAGTTAGTGCTTTTAGATGGTTATTTTATAAACTTTTTAAATATTAAAAAATATCACCTGTTATATTTTTGCTAAAAGACAATTTATTATTCTATAAATTCTCTGAAGGTGTTCAATATTTATTAAAAGTCCTTAATTTTGCCTTTAACGCAATTTTCTAACAGCTTTGCACTGTCGAATAATAAAAGGTTAATATTTAGATGGTGAAGTGCTGCTGGAAGTAAACTGCTCTGGAACTGGAATGTACGAAAAATTTGAATTTATAATTAAAAAAATTATTCTCAACGTAACAAACTACTCAGCCGTTGCAAAGTCAGATGATAACACAAAACCGTTATTCATTCCCTCGACGTAAAACAAAGCTAAAACTATTGAAATACAGCTTGCTGCAGTGTCTACTATGATACAAGTATTTCTTAGCTTGAGTTGCTGCATTTCTCAGAATTCACAAGCTTATCAGCTCAGATAGCACTTATTGTAAAAAAATTCTTTCTGATAGAGCTGAATTATTCAAATTCTATTTTTCAAAAATAAGCTTACAAAACTAAGTTCCTTAAAAAGACGTTTTTATTTTTTTTTAAATTATACAATTCCAATTCTCAGTCCAACTGTAATCCATTTAGTTGTTGCTTAATACTTCGGAGTATACTTTCGTATTTTTCAACCTTTTGCAAAAGATTTAATTTTTCCTTTAGGAAATAATCTTTCGGCATCTGAACATATTCTTCGCCCTTATATATGAATGTACTGACATGCTTTGAATTTATTAGTAAGCTTTCATCGAAGTACACCTGCTCAACTTCGTTGACATCTGCAGTAGAAATCAGCTCTGCACCCTCCTGAATTGGATTCAGTTCAATTAATTGTGGTTGTGTTTTACGAACGCATTTTACAGCAGTCAACTTTGACATAGTTGACTTTTCGTTTGATCCAGATACAATTTCGATAACTTTTCGCTTTTTGCTTGCACTTATCTCAGACTTGCATACTCCATTTTCAGTAACTTCTGAACTATGATAAACTTGAAATTCTATTACTACAAAGCTATAAATGTAAATATAAGTGATCCTTACTATTTGTGTGATTTTGCTCATCGGAATCATTTTTTAATCCCCCGTATGACAGCAGATTTGACTCGTTATCGTCCTCGATAGTGGACTCCACCGGGAACTGATTATCAGACGCCTCCTTCGACATCTGGATGTCCGTCCCTACTTCAACATCATCTTCGAAGAACATGTAGGTGGTGTTGTCCTGTTCAGTGCATTGAACGTCATCCACATCCCCTTCCTCCTCTGATTGTGGTGATGCTTCAGCAACTGGACTGTTTTTTTCAGCAGCCGGGACGTATGGAAAGGGTTCAGCTGTACCCAAAAGTATCGTTCTTCTCGGGTTCACGGACATGTATTTCGTGCGGTCGAAGTGATCAGAGCACATAAACAAATTATTAGGCGGGATCCGTGGGTTCACCTGACCAAGCTGCATCCATCTTTTACGTCGCACGGCATCTTTTGGAAATTGGAAGAGCGTGAAAGATCCGCAAGGGGCGTTGTTAATGCAGTAATTTTTGCAGTTCTTATAGCAACAACTGCGGAGACTCATTTTTGAAAAGTAATGCAAGTTTTATATGGCTGTGACCGCTACAAAATATTCTGTCCATGAATTTGTTTTGCTCCTAAAAATTTTCGCAAGAGTTACCAGACGAAAAACCATCGTTTTTATAAAGTCACACGCGTTATGAGCATAGTTATTGAATATATCAAACTCATTATAATTATTTAGTTTAAATTTATCTTGTTTTCACATCCAAACAATGCAAAAGCTTTTGCAATAAATTTTTATTCTCAAGCTTTGCTTTAAAGTTTTTCAGTTTTATATTTTATTCTTCTTCGAAAACATCAACCAACTGGGCTGATATGAGATAAAAAGATCCACCGTAAGCCAATAGGCTCTTGATGTGGTTCCTCAAAAATTCATGTTTTAATTTTTTAAAATTGATTATACGAAATCACATTTATGAATACCACATTGAACTGATATCTTTAAAAATGCACATGATATATTGATCCTTTTCTTTAAACACTGTACTTTTTAACACGGATACATAAAAACATGTAAATGCGCATAAACAGAATAAAAACTGATAACTGTTTATTGCACGACTGGACTTTTCCACATTTCTTTTAACTTTTTCGTTTTTTAAAATGATTTTAATTTTTGATTTTATAACACATTTTCAATTTTATTAAACTCATTTTTAAACTTATTTTGTTAGAAATTGTAACATATGGAGTTATTTCCAAAGATCTCGTATACTTTCCCTATCATTTTCAACCATATATCAATATACACTCCTTGGATCGCACGTGTTCGTAACATTTAATTTTCCATTGCAGTCACACTCTACCAGGACTCAGAATAACACTATGGTCGAGTATCATTATTTCTTTATGTTATTTATGTATACGTATTTTTCCTAATGGAAAATATATATAAAATATATATTATATATTTTATAATATATATTAAATAAATATATAATATAAAATGAAAAATATATATATAATGAAGACGCGTTCCCGTGAGCGCATACAAGTTCGGGGGAACAAGAAATTGTATTCTTATTGTACTGCCTCTTTTATTAAATAACAAATAAATAAATAAGTTCCCCTTCATTGAAAGGGAGCAGAAATCCCGGACGACCATTCCAGACGCGAATCGACACGAGACTACTTTCAGTATTACTGGAGAGTGCATAAACCCTTTAAAATATCTTTTTTTGTCGAGTGCATAGTATGGCAACACTATAGTGTAAATTGTCGAGAATTCCCCAGTAATGTTTTTGGTCCCCCATCTGTCATTCCAGCCTTTGTTCTTCGATGAAGAAAATTAAAACAAAAATAAATCACAGCAGAACATAGAAAAAGTTTTTTAATTCAATTGGTGTCGCAAAAGAGTGGAAATCGAACTTCAAAATGTTTTTAAATTCGAATTTGGTATAAAAAGCAATTCAAGCAACGAAACACCTTGAATTCCATAGTTGAATTGGAAACGCAATAAGGGTAGAAAAGAACTTTGCCTGAATACCAAACGTAAGTCCAAGAAAATTCCATGAAAAATTGTAAGAATTCAGTCCATAAATTAACTTCAGTCTTTTTGCAGTTACAAAAGATACAAAATATTTGCTACATCTCAATTTATATCTACTAGTTTTCTACAGTTTTGCATCAAATTGGCACAATATGCATTATCTAAGATATAGAATGAAAATGTAAATAATTAGTGATATAAAAAACAGGATGATAGGTGGGGTGATATCAAAAATTTACATTATCACTTGATTGGGTACTGTTACCTCCCGCTAGTAGCAGTCAGTTCCACCTTCAGAAGAGACAAAATTTGTGCTGATAAGGAATCCTTGCAGAATTTTTATTTCCACAGACGTAGTGTACGTCCGTCTGGTCCAGCAGGATAGTACAGCATGTATTTCCATTGGGTATTTTCACACCACATAAATCTTAAATATTTAAGAAAAATACTACCAAGATTACTGTTTCTTTCTTGTAAAATCTCTAAATTATTAAAAAATTCAATAAGAAATTCTGAAAAATTATCCGCACGAGAGGATGGTGAAATTAGCTGTTTAAGTAAGACTTTAACGCGGCTTCGTTTGCATTATTTTTTAATCCTTTGTTTGATTCCGTCACACATTTCCCGAGCTGGTGGGATAAAGCATAAAATCATGCATTTCTGAATAAACGTTTTCTATAAAAAGTATTAAGAAGGCACGTGAGAAAAGTGGCAGTATTTTGTAAGGACGCATGGGAACTGAAAAAATCTGCTCGGTTCATAAAGCAATAACTAATTTTTAATATATGTTCAAGTTTCAATTTTCGTTTTATTCTGTTGATCAGATCACCGAAGGTGGTATAGGCATATTATGCAATAGTTCTTTCTTTAAAAGAAGTGCAGCAATGTTGCCAATATTCCATTTGTATTGTATTCATTCCAAATGACGACGATATCAATAAACAGTACCTTGTAGAAATACTCCTAGGTGACAAAATTTTCCATAATAAAAAAAATTATGACCATTTCTAAAACTAATATCACATACAAAATAAATTAGATCTGAAAGCTTTTAGGGCTAAATCAATCAATAGGAAAGAAAAATTTTTAATTTAAATTTTAACGACGCAGGCAAAATAGTTTTTAGAGAAGAAGCTTTCAGAGGAAAATTAGTTAAAAGTTTAAGAACCATTAAAACATCTGAAAATTCAGTGAGACTCATTAGATTTACGTTTAGTTGTCAAAAGGAATTTGTGACTTAATAATAACAAAAAAAGTATATTTGGAACGTTTATGTTTTTAAACTGCATTTTAATTTCACTTTAAAAATCAAAGTATCCTTGGAATTAGTTAATAGAGAAAGAAGAAGTTGTGGAGACTAGCGATTTTTATTCCTGTAATAGTTATGGGATTATTTAAAAAATAAGATTAAAAAACTACAGCTTGTAGAAATATCATAAAAAAACAATATATTAATTCAAAACAGTCTAAGAAGCCATATTAATGACTTGAGTAAATAATTCAAGTAGAATGAATTTTAAAGGAACAATTTTAAACGATAAGTTTTAATTTTAATGGCAAATTTTTATAGCAGATTTAATTTTCGTGTAACAAATATAGAAATACTTTGTTATCCTATCTAAAAAATAATCGAAAAAGTTCTCTTCCAAAATAATTCTTTAAGAATTTCTTAGGATTGCCTATTGTCTACTATTGTATTGTGTATGTGAAATAAATATAAGTATGTGTGAAAAGTATGTATTTAAACAAGTAATAAAAAATCTTTTCTAATTAGTTTTTACCTTTTTGCTTTATAGAGGACTGAAGGTGTTGTCTATTGCTTCCAGAAAACAATGCAGATGACTGTTAATTAGAAAAGTAATCAGAATTGTACTTCTGACCTTTTTTATTACGTGGAAGCCACATCCCTTACTTGCTGGCCAACTAAAAGTTTTCCGACATAATCTTGATAAGTCTCGGAAAAATGGGAATGGAGATGGTGTTCTTAAGAAAATGGAGCTCGTGGGATATGGTTTTCTTAACTTTGTGTCTACTAATTAGAAGCTCTAGGGCTCACATATTAGTGTATCGACATCCTACCAACCAGGTAAGATAAATTTGTTAAATAAAAAAAAGAGTTTTACTATTTATATAATGCATTTAAATGAAATTACAATGCAGTTAATCGAGGAATACAATGATTTGCCAGCGCAGTTTGGCCCGAGCTTGCCACCAAACGGCCTTAAAGTGTTTCCACTACCTGCGAGGCCTGATGAGCATGCCTGTAGTAAAATAGTTCCACCACCCATAACTAGTTACCCAAGTTCAGCCAAGTTCGTAGCGTTGATTAAAAGGTTAGAGTAGTGCAGATCGCACTATGTATATATTTGGAAACCTAATTTACTAAGACGAATTCATACTTTAGAGGCGGAGTGAATTGTACATTCGAGCTGAAAGTTCGCACAGCTCAAGCTGCCCGATTTGCTGCAGTTATTATATACAACAACGAAGGTGATGACTTGGGTAAGAGTATTATTTTAAGGCGTTTATACTATTTGTAGTACATAAATTATGTAGGGTAAATTATGTAGAACTTTAAAGAATATGGAATTGCTGGAATTTTTTATAGCTGGCTTATTTATGAGTTCCTCTTAAATAGAATAGTATTATTAATGAATTTGATGTGTTTTTCAGAGCAAATGTCCGCCAGTAACACAACCGGTATCAATATACCATCTGTTTTCGTTGGATATACCACAGGCAGCAATTTATTATCAATTTATCCGTACGAAGTGACTCTAATAATAAACGATGAGCTGCCATTCAATATAAATACGCAATTGATTTTACCTTTTTCAATTTTGATAGGACTGTGCTTTCTTATCATGGTGAGTGGATTTTATATGTTATTTTTTCAATATAAACAATTTAGAGACGTGAAAAAGAATTACTAACGCAGAAAATAACAGTCAATAAATATTTTTAATGTAACACCAGAGAAATTCTTCTTTTAAGCAAGACATGGAAGAAGTATTATTTACTGAGTTTTCTGTAAAGTCCTAGGTGACAATGAGTAATCTTTCCTACTTTAAAATTTTTTAGATCTTTTATATGATCTACAAGTGCATACGTGAAGAGCGACGTTTGCGTCGTTACCGCTTGCCCAAGCGCATGCTGAAGAAACTACCCATTACTAAATTTACCAAGACAAACGATCTCTCCTACGATACATGCGTAATTTGCCTGGAAGAATTCGTTGAGGGTGATAAAATGCGTGTGCTACCTTGTAAACATCGTATGTTCTAGACTTGCTCTATGTGTATTTGCTTATTAATAAATGCTAATAATTGTTATTTATTACAATCACTTCAGCTTATCACAGCCACTGCATTGACCCTTGGCTGACTGAAAATCGCCGAGTCTGTCCCATTTGCAAGCGAAAGGTTTTTACGAAAGGCGAAGTGAGGACAAATCGGACTCGACAGTCTTCCTTGGATAGTGTGACGGATACAGACGATGACACGACCCCGCTACTACGGCCAGTGAATAGTGGACGAGGTGGTGCAGGAGCAACTGGTTCAGCAACTGCAGCAGGGGCAGCTGCTGCAACAACACGGCATGGTACATTTGGGCGTCGTGGAAATGTAGTCACCGCATCGGATGTTAACCCGACATCTGATGATGAAAATGGTAACTATCTATATCATGTGTATTTTTTTATACTACACACTACAAAAGTATCACCACCATTTTCTACAGTTTTGACTCAAAGTAACAGACAGCGCCAAAATCCTTTTGATGTACAGCCGCATTTGGTCGCCGAGAGAAATGAGCCGCGTCGTTGGTTCTCGTTGGCAAGGTTTGTGAAATTCTTAAATTCCTTATAAGGTTCCTGACTTACAAATGGGTACACAACCTGCAGATTTTTCCGTCGTCGGCCCCCAATAAGTATTGCAGCACCGCCCTTTCTTGAGGAAGCCTTTCAGGACAGCGTTGTTCAGGCGACCGCAGCAGCAGTTGTTGCTGCAGCCAGTGCAGTCACCGCAGCAACATCTGCTGCTGCATCGATTCCAAGATCTAATAATATTTTAAATCCGAATTTAAGTGGCTCATTTAAGGATGAAGAAGAGGATGATGAGGCATTACCACCACACTCGATATACGAGCCAGTTGAAAGTGCAACTGTGAATGCAGTTGATGATTCAGTTTTTATACAAACTCCAACACAGGGCGGAATTGGTGTGGCCGCTTTGCCAAATCCAACGAACGAGAGAGTAAATCGGCATTTGCTTGGCCCACGGAGCACTCAACACTTCCTTATATGAGTGCAACAACGATCGAATGGCAGTGAAAACAATTTGGTGTGTTCTTTATTTCACGCAGGTGTCACAAAATGTTTAACAGAAATGAAAGAAAAAGTGCATTAAGTCACTCTTCTCCAAGTTGTTAAGGCTGCGCTGATGATGGATTTTTTCTCTGTTGTAAAAAATATTGAATATAAAATGTGATTTATTTAATAATATATATCAAACAATATATCTTCGTGACTAGTGAAAACGTAGCTTCTCGCGTTAACATTTAAACCGGTTTTTCCATATTTTGTTAAAATTAGAATATATTGTTTTAATCATTGATGTTTCAAAATCTGTTTTTGTTTAAGCGAAAAGTTAAAGAAGAAATAAATAAGCAGCAGCAACTTCCAATGCTTTAAGAAGTAGACTTTAATAAGACGTTTGATTGCTCGATAAAATCGTTTTAATTTTTTACATACATCACTAACATAATAACAAAGCAACGTAATAACGAAAGGCAATTATTGAAGTATGATAAGAAAAATGACAAATATTTATGAAAGGACAAGCTTAAAGAATTAAAACCTAAGCGGTTTACAAAAGGTTTTATACTACAGCAAAGCTTCACAATGTAGACATTAAAATTGTCAACTAGATTCCACGGAGGTTTTCAAAAATATTTTTCATTTAAAATAATCGACAAAGTACCGTATATTAAACTAAGACCTTATTCTTGTAAAATAATATTGACTCTTCGTTTTTGAAATTCATATGTTAACTTATTTTAAAAAATGTAAGTGTATTTTAAATAAAACAAAAACGCTAAAAATGGTGATTTTATTCAGTGTATACACAATACATATAATACGGCTTTCTGAAAACCTAGGACGTTTGCTTGGGTTGTAAGAACACACATTTCAACAGTTTATTACTCATAGGGATGTTGTAGATTTGTGCTGGAGAGCTGGTATTTACTGAATACAGAATTCTTGAAGTTCCGAAAAGCCGTAACTGAAATAGTTTCAGATCGAACTTCCGAAGTCAGAGAATAGAAAAAATAAATAAATGTGTACCAAACTTACGAACGTCAATGTTGACTTAAATTTCTTTTAAGCGGAAGTCTAATCACAAAATTCACTCAAGAATATACCAGCGCAATTTTAGAAGCTTATAAATTTAGTCTTTTTTTTTAAAATGTAGTAAAATGTTCGGATTTCTATTTAAGGATACAAGATTGACTGAAAATTACAGTATTGAGTTTAAACTTTAACAAAAAATTTAGGATGTAATGATTTAATTAAACAGTACGCTCATATGAGTGAAAACCTGCCCTTGCTACTGCTTGAGCATTGACTGGATATTTTACAAATTTATTTTTCCGAAGTAATTGCATAAGATTAAAAACAGCTGTGTGGAAATTGCACCAAATTTAATATTAATTATAAGCTTGAAATTAGGTGTGCAATCAAATTTTCGGCTCTAAGTTAGGTTGAAATATTTATTTACGTTTTTATTTTTTTCAATATCAAGTAAAAATTATCTAACAGTATTCCATGTAAAACTCAGTGTTTTGGCTAAGCTAACCAACTACAAAATATGCTTCTATTTTTCAAGAATTTTCAAGAATTAGATCCTAATCCTAATTAGTAGTGAGAAATAGTAATCCTAAAAATGACAAAGTAATCGTATTCCAAGATGTACAGCTCTGGTAAAAAATATTTGAAAAGGAATATTGATAACGCAAAAACTGCGGACTATTTACTTGCCAACTTTATTTTAAATAAAAAATGTGAAAAATAAATGTTACATCCCAGAAGTACATACATTAAACAAATATATTTTTTCAATTAACTAATTATAAACACAAAGAATGCCATTACAAAACGTACGTGTCGAGCTATTTATATACTGTATATTTTAAAGGGAGCAACTAAATTATCTGCTTTCTAAGTAAATGTGATAATGAATCGACTGACTTAAACCGAAAATTACAATAATCACTTAAGTAATTCTAACAGTTAAGCATAAACGTAGTTTTATGTACAACTTCATTTAACAACCAGTGACTCCTTTAAGTGCCGCACTAATCCGGAGCCAATGTCCTGCACGTCAGGCCACTGTCGTATCACACATATTATCAGGAATATCGAAAGGAATGTTGTGAGAACGCGCACCCTGCAAGAATGAAAAGCATTAACTCAAGATCAAAAATCAAGAGCGAGTGAACACTGAAGACGACGCTCAGCCAAAACCGGTCTACCAGCAGGAAACTTGCATAGCAGGACAGATATAAAAATCTTAAATATATAACTACTGTCATTTCTAAAAATTCTAAATAATAAGGAATTCTTCTTAATTGCTTAGTTCACAAAAGAAGAAATTGAAATAAAAAGTTAAGAACTGGATTAAAGATTTGAATTTTTTAATCTTAATGAACGACCCTAAATGAGTTAAATTTTCGCAATTATAATAATAAAATAACTACCTCGTTTTCAAGAACGGCATTATAATGCCAGCAGCTGTTGCAACAAGCAACAAAACTACTTGCAATATTGTCAACACCACATTGATTAATTTCACGACGAGAGCTCGCGCATTGGAATTGTCAATACCTTCAACGGTTACATATTGTTGTTGCGATAAGTGTTCCATTTTCGATATCTGGAAAAAATGTTTGGATCATTACAACGGGTAAGTTCAGTACATAATTCAAAATAAGTACTTTTATAAAAAAACATATAAATACTAACTCTGGTTTGACAATTTTCAAGAACTTCATTGACGTCCCTTAATCTTTCGTCACTTTGATACTGAACTTTTTCTTCCATGTCAGCAATAGTTTGTTTCAGGTTTTCGATTTCATTCTACGAAAATTTAAACATTTTACGCCAAAGGAATTAGGATTCAGTCACTTCATTAAAGAAGAAGTTTGAATCAAGTAATTTTCAATCACCTGATGTAACTCTGTCAAATCATTAATTTGTTCCTCTAAACCTTCTGCACGGTAGCGTTCACTTTCCAAAGTTGCTTGTAAATTAGTGAATTCCTTCTGGGTGACCTAAAATAATTTAGGGAAAAATTAGGATAAAATTAGCAGTCGATAAAAGTTAAAAAATGGAGAGATTTTCAAAATCGTTCGCATTTTATTTATAAAAATAGAACCCGAATAAAATTCTTTAACAAATACAACCATAATTATCGAAAATTGCATTTATTTAAAGAACAGACATATATCGCTTTCATATACATATATAGCTAGTGTTTACTCACTTCGAGTCGCTCACATCGTTCTTTCAGCTTCTCAATCTCATCTTTACGCTCAGCCAGCTCTGTAAGTAATGATTTCAAAACAATGTGATATTGACTGGCTCCGGACTGACTCTTCGCTGAACTGCAATGATGATTAATTTCAGTAATAATATTAAATATGTATTTACGATTTGAAATTAGAAAAGTAAATTCCCGATGCAACAAAAAATGTTCGAATTCATTTCGAATGGGTGTTTATAGTTTTAATTTTATGTCTAATACTAATGAAGAAGTTAAGTTAATCATTCGAATAAATGAATTTGAATCATTGGATTATTTCGTTCCGTTTGTTATATAAAATTACACATAACCTACATACCCTGCTGGAATACTTTCACTAGTCACACTGCTGCATTCGCTGCCGTTCTCACTGTTGAATTTGCCACTTCCAGCACCACCCGTGTGGCCAGAACCAGTAGAAGTAGCTGGCACTGCACTGCCAAGCATGGGATTACCGCTCACTGCATCGGATGTATTAACTTGCATATTTATTGCATTGAGTTCGGCTTCTAAAAGTGAAATTTTGTTATGTTGCAGAAGCATGCTGGGTAGTAAGCCTTCTTGGTAATGACCTGCCATTTGATTGATGTTGTCAGCGCTCCCAAATTTATTTTTTATTAAATGTGCGAATTCCCTCGGTTTTGACATAACTGAACCAGAGAATCCAGTTATGCCATCACGTATGTTTCCACCAACATTTCTGGAAATTCATAGTTTATTTTTCTTTATCATTTCGTCAAACTCACAAGTCTTGTAAGTTTTTTGAGCTTTGGTTTTTTAAAAGATACTCACCTCAATCCCTGTCCCACATCTCGTAGCACTTCACGGGGCTGCCGATGCTGGCTCTTACTGTTAAACTGACGGTTTTGTAGATCTTTTGCTCGTTTCGTGTAATTGTCTAGTTTCTTCTGTAGCTGCGAAATGGTATGCGCACTCTTTTGATTCTTTTTCTCAAATACGGCCTACAAGTGGACAGAAAAAAAGAAAGAGTTTTATATGATTATTTGAATTAATATCGAACATCGATATCCAAATTGAAAGAAATACCTTTATTCGTTGAAGTTGCTGCTTATCTGCACTGGCTGCTAATTTAAGATATTCGTTTACATTGTCTGTATTAAAAGTAAATTGTTTTAGTTTAATTCTAAGGAAAACAAAACTTATCAATTACCATCTCTGGAAGTCTGTTCCTTTCGAATAGATTCCTTTGTACATTGAATTTTTGTGTTCAGTCGATCGAGCGCCTGTAAGCTGGATGTGCGCTCATGCCGGTGGTGGTGTTTTTTGCTGCTGTCGGTCAGCAAGGATGGTGGATTGCAGTCAGGTTCATCGGATGCGAATGACTGGTAGCAAAGGTCCTCGTTACCTGACCAGAAGTAATGTATAGAAAGAATAAAAACTCAGCTTAGAAAAAAACTCACCTGATAAACGCGAGTCCTCTCCTCCGCCACCCATGTCCATGGCATTCAAGTCGCCTACCAGCAAGCTTCCAGTTGTGGTCATACTGCCTCCGCCTCCATATGCTAGCAAGCCGCCCTGATCAGAGCCGTGTGTGCGATTGAATTCACGACGACTTCGTTCACGACTGCGTCGATTCGATGGACTTTGACTGCGAAAGCCACGAAAGGCCGCACTAGACGCGACACCACTATTGCTGGTTGTGAGACCGCCAACAACGCCAACTGTGGCACCGCTGGCACCGGTGACAGCGCTGCCACTGCCACCGCTTCCGGTCACTGTGTTGCTACCGCTACTTGTTGCACCCGAGGGCGCACCTGAAGTCTCCTCAACAGCGCCATCAAAACGCTGTTCCCGCTCACGGGACACTATTGAAAATTTCATTAAAGCAACAACAAGCAGAAGATGATAAAGTAGAAAGTAGTGATGGTGGTAATGATGGTGATGATGGTGGCGGTGGTGGTGGTAGTGGTGGCGGTGGTGGTGGTAGTGATGGTGTTGGTGGTGGCAGTCTACGTATGTGGTCAGTTCCCTTGCGTTACTTGTGTAGAAGGAGGAGGTGTGGAGGTGAAGCAATAAATTCAACATTTCTTGGCATGTCCTTGCGATGCAAAGGATACAAATTTTACAAAATTAAGTAAAAGCAAAAATAGTTTCAAATAAATGATTTTATAAAACATTTAATTATAAAAATAAAAGAAATAACAGGTATTAGTAGAAAAATTAAGAGAATTTTAGAGTTTTTATAAACGATTTTAAGAAATTAGAGAAATATTGGAATTTTTTAAAGCACGGCACATAAATATAGCGAACTCAGCACGGATTTTAATCATATGAAAATCATAACACCACAAATTCACCTTTCCATTTATGGAGATGAGTGAGAGACAGACAGAGTGATGAGTGAGAGACAGACAGAGAGAAAGGAGAAACTACCAAATATTTGTATTCCTCCAAAGCTCGCTACGAACCTAGGTAAAGCAGTGAGAGAGATTGAGACAATTTCGAGGAGATTTGAACTTCCTGCCAATTTTCCAGCGTATCGCGAAGCAGACTACAATATTTTTTTAGGGAAAAAGTGTATGTGATGAAGTGGTCACTACCCACTTCAGTGGATCCGGATGTGCATCGATTGGATCCGGACCGCTGAAAAGGGGTAGAACGAAGTTTTAAAAATATAGAACGCATCTTCCATATCTGACTATCTGAGTGTGCATCGATTGGTTGGTAGTTTCTTCTCTCTCTCTCTCTCTCTCCCTCTGTCCCTCTTACTCATTTCTCACCTCTATAAAGATAGAGGTGAATTTGTGGTGTGGTGTGACGATTTTCATATGGCTCAAGTCCGTGCTAAGTTTGAAAGGAATTTAACGTCAAATAGTTGCAAATTTTTCAAGGGATTGAAATTTGGAAATTATCTACAGACTCTTAGGGGAAGTAAATAGTTATATATCTATTGCTAAAAAATTTATATATCTATTGGCACAATATAACGTTACTTTTATCACTGCTCCGCGTAGCCGATGGTGATCTACTTGTGCGTATGCCGCTTCTCACTTTAATATGTTGCTTATCTTTTTGCTGACAGCTACCAATATGCAAAGAGTCCATTTTATGTCAGTTCATATCAATTCTAGGACGAAGTCTTCACAGAGCAATACGAATTCGCAGCACAGTCAGTTTATTTATACCACGATAATCTGAAACAGTAAAGAAAAAAAAAATGATTTCTTATACTCGTATATTGCCATTTAAAAATTTAGTTGTTTCTGTTATCTTGCCATTTTTCGATACAAGAATAAACTCCACAACAAAATCAGTGAAGATGAGCAAAATGTTGATGGACGGGTAAATTCTGTGTTTTGTGTAAATATAAATAAATTCGAAAAAATAATCATTTATAACTTAACGTAATTTTTAGCCCCTTGCACAGATTTGTAAAGCATACAGCCTAAGTTTAAGGATAAAAAACCCTGAAATTTTTGCACAATAAGAAAATATAAATGTTCTAATTATGGCTTAGAAGTATTAGATTTCTAGTAGCTCGCAAGTCCAACTCTTTAATATAGTTTTAGAAACTAAAATCAGAAAATATAATTTAATTATAAGCATAATATTTAATTAAATTCGATAGCTTAAAACGATTTCGTTGCATATATAAAATGAAATTTTATCATAACGAAGTCAAGGGTGAATAAATTAGTTATAATAAATGAATCACTTTATGTAGAATACGAGTAAGTTCTGTTCGCATCAGATGATTGTCTTGTTTCTCTTTTTTAAGTGCCGAGTTATTTTTTTAGTAAATGTGAATATAACGTAGTTACAAGCCTACGTATTGCTTTGCACAGAGTTCCTAAAATGCTATACTAAGGCACCTCTATAATATTTATCACATTAAAATACAAGTTCACCTGTGACTTCCCAAAATCTGTAATACGTAAATGACTAACTATACTTTGTTTTGATGAATGAATCATTTAAAGTAATTTCTTGTTTCAAAGGTATGTTGTATGAATATGTAGGAAGGTTGTATGAATATAAATATAAAATAAAAATAGAGGGTTTCTATAAATATAAATCAGAACTTTATACGTTTGGCTAAATATGTTCGTTAAAGAAAGTTCCTAAAATAATTTCGAATCAAATACAATCTATCAAAATTAATGAAATCAACGAAGCAATAGAGACTTACAAGTTTTCAACTGATGTGTATAGAGCATAATAGAGCAGACTGGCCCATAAGCCAGTCAGCTTTTATTATCATATCGTTTATCATAAGACATCCAACATTACATAACAAACAGCTTATAATTAAATACAATGAAGGCCTTTCCGCTTTCTACAGTTTTTAATTTAAAGATATCGTGAAAGCAGAACTTTTATATATTTCAAGTGATATTTCAACTTTTATATGTGTGAGTGAGGTATGTAGTTAACTCAGGAAATGTGATGACTATTTTTCAAATGCTTCAAATGTTTTATTATTTGTCGTCGTATTTTACTGATATTGATAGCTTTAAAATATTACGAAACATTTCTAATCTCGTGAGCGATCAGTTAAGAAAAGGTTATCGGCCGGTTAAAGCAGTGAAATATGCTGACTGCCTTTCGAGAATAAGTATTCCGAAGTAATAGCACGGAAATCATATAGTTGGTTATCTATCAAGTGAACTGTTTTTGTGTTCCATGGCAAGCAGGTGATATAAGTATTTCGTGTAACTACACGTATATAAAATCAACACGCTATTTTTCAACATCAAAATATAGTCTTTGAAATGGCATTTAGAATTTACCATATACTATTAAAATAAATATTAGGTAAGAAAACGTAGAGACACAAATAGATACAATTTTGCAGCAAAATACTATAGTGAAATATTAAAAATTCTTGGCATCACATATTCTAGATGTTTCAACAGAAAGTTGCTAGCTTAGAAACACTTCTATTTCTATAGATAATTTAAACAGTTTTATTAGAAATAATAAGAATCTTTTCATTCCTTAAAACAATCAATAGATTTCAGAATAATTAAAGAAAATAATATGAGAAAGTGTTTATTTCTATTACTTAATAGGTTATTATAATAGTAGCTTATTAGTTGATAATTAATAAATAAGATAGTTAATAAAACAAAGAAAAATAAGTGTTTTACAAATCTATATTATTTCCTTTTTTATGTTGTATATTATTTTTGTTAGCAAAGCAAAAATCACCCTGCAATAGTTATGTCGTGTAATTTTAAACCAAACGAGTCGCATGATTTTTGAGGTCTGTGATATCGCCAGCAATTGAAATATAACAAAGCAAGCGAAAATTTGTAAATATATTGCACGTACTCGATGGCAGCGAATAAAAAAGTTTATGCATTTAATTGAATCAAATTAAATGCCTGAATCTGTTGAAATTTAAACGGAGCCAATCTGACGAGGCATACAAAAGCTTCATCCAGTACAGCCGACTGGCTGAGAGTCAATAAACTACTCTGTTAATTCTGGATGTAAAGCTATTTTAAGCATTTCGATTACAGTTGATTAAACTGCTGTTCGATGGAACTTCTATGACGAAGTATATACAAGAAATGTTTATACTACAAAATTAATATAAAATGAAAAGAAATTAGTTAAGACCAGTTGATTTTTGAGAGATTTACAAATTTCAGCGCAAATATTTTACCTTATGGGAGAAAACCTTCTATATATTAAACTATTCCGGAAATTAAAGAAAAACATAATTTATTATTTTATGTATACAGCTTTGAATTTTCAATCTGTGTTTCAAACTTCGTGACAAATTTTCCCATTTTTTCTTTCTACCATATTTTATCTTTCTACCATATTTTTTTTAATAAATCCCGGATTAAGTCGGATTCTTGTAGAATGTTTTTTACAGCAATGGGGATTTTATCTGGTATTTTTTCATATCTATACTAATCTCTTTTAAGTAAAATATAGTGAGAACATCATTGATAATTTGTAAGCAGAATGAGAAAAAGGTGATTTATTGGGAATTCAGTTTGGCAAGCAAGTATTCCAGTTCAGAAATCATGTTTTTATTTTTATGCGTGGGAATTTTCAATTGATTGAAATTTGCTTAGCCCCATTTTTATTCATAGAGAACCTTTAGTTTTCTTATTTAAGGTAGTCCATGCCAAAGCTGTTTTATGTGAACTATAAATAAAAATAGGAATGCTGTAATTTATAGCAAAGGGCGTTTCCGGGTCATTGGATGACGCACCCCTGACGAACTTTAATTAAGAGGAAAATGTTATGAAGTCGAAGTATGAATTCCACCTTACTGATTATACGTACCTGTGATTGTTTTTCAAACAATGAGAACGACAAAAATTCAATTTTCACGAATTCTTTTCTTTAATGTGCAATAGACTTTATTTACCACGATTAATTTTGAATACTTCTTACACCATTCTTTTATATACTTGCACAGATTTCTCACATAAAAACGAAATAGCTAATTGATCTTCAGTTTTCTATTTTTTTGACATTTAAATATATTAGAAAGCTTCAAATTAATTCAGAAAGTTTGCAGGTTTTCCTTGTTCACTTCCTTGTTTTTTTTACTTGTGCGCAACTAAAACGCAAGATTCTTCCGTTTCTCATGTATGCTTACAGAACCAAAGTGAAGCCAATCCCACCGATCCCGACGACGTTCGTTGAAAACCTAGTATTAATTACATTGTGACTTTAACTATCGACAAAACTAAATTTAACAACCATCGTTTATTATTTATTGTGTGAAGTTATGACAAAATGACAATCCCAGCAGTAGCCCAACTCAACCTGCCGTCAAAAACACATTCAGAGAATAAAGAAACGTGAAAAGATAACAAAGCCAAGACTACAACCAGATATACAACAAAAATATCTCTTTGAGAGGTACCATTTGACATGTTAAAAATATCATATTTTGCACCATAATAAATTAGAAACCACATGACAATTGCAAAGTTAGTAATCTTGAATTAGTAGAAATATATTACGAAATATATATTCAACACATATTTAAAATATTCCTTAAGCAGGGATGTTCAAACAGAATATTAATTTACATTTTTTAACAAAGAGAACTAAAAATTAAAAAATTATGAATTATGAATGAAAAAAATTAATTATGATGAGAGCAAAGAAGAAGCATACCCACATCCAACACTGCTAGAATTTCCTGAAAAAATATCCTAAAGAATAAATTAAAATATATAGTAATAGAGGAAGTGATTAAAATATTTACCGGTCAAACTACCTCAGCTGCCGCTTATTAAGCCTTTAAGTTGGCAAGATTTTTTAGCATGTTATAATTCTTATGAAAAAACCATGGCATTTATTAACCTTATGGCATATTAATAGCCTCACGAAAAAAAGTCTATTTCAAAAACAAAATATGTTTTAATCTTATTAAATTTTAAAATCTTACGAATGATATATTTTAAGTTTTCCTAATCTAGTCATCCAAGTTACCTGAGAATTTTGCTCCGAGAATAACGGTTTGTTACGACTTGCTAGTACTATTTTATCTAGCACGAAATTTTAAACTGAAAACTGAAATAAAAACTACTCTAAACTTAGAAATTAGTGTTTTGAAATACTGTAACAAAAGAACCTGTTAAAAGAGCACTGGAAATAATATTTTAAATTTTGAAGATAATTCTTTAGAAGGATAACGCATTGGTTAGAATACCGTGTTTTCACAACAAGAATTGAGTTTGTTTAATTGTGAATAAAATCAAATATTAACACATTAGCTGTGAATACGCCTAATATACTCATATTACACATCTCTATAGTAGGCGCTGGCACGTCAGATGTCAAAATTTTTCAAAATGGCCGACACCCAATTCAGCGGGCTTAGACAATTCAGCAATTGTGGTGTGTTTTCCCACAGTGGACAGCCATTGCGTGGGGAAAGTTCAGTTCCTTTTTCAACTGCTTGCAATCGGGTCGAGTTAGGAGTGGTGGCGCTGTTGAGAATACAAACTAATTTTTAACAATGTATAATTTATTAAGAAGCAAATAAAAACATCAAAATCTTGGGGAAATAGAACAATAGTCGGTAAGTTGCAGCTGCATTTTGCAAAGAATGGAGTGTGTGGTGGAAACAGCAAGAGAATTGGTAAGAAGAAGAAAAATTAAGAAATTTTGGAACCAGCATCAGTGGTCAGTTGGTTTAAGAATGTGTTCAATATCACAGTTGGGAAACGCATCCGGTTCTCCATAAATGCCAGAAACAAGGCGAGAAAACGGGAAGATTTTAATTATTTTGGCTGATGAATTCCCTTATTATCGAGGGAATTTTTTGTCTACATCAAGATAAAGTTTAAATGCCGAAAATTGTGATTGTGTGCGCGGTGAGGCCGCAGCAGCAGCGGCGTTAACTGCAGCAGCGAAAGCATAAAAATTAGTGGAAGAAGTAAAATTATAGAAGAGAAGCAACTGCAAAGCAGAGTGATAAATGCCCAAGAAAGAATAAAGTCAAGAAAAGCAGTGCAAAGTAAAGGCTGAAGAAGTAGAAAAATCAATGCGCGCAGGTAGAGAAGGGGAGCGAAACTTCAAGCTTGGTTGGGCCTGCTTTGGACGTTGTGTATCTGCGCTAGGTGAGTCTGTGCGTGTGTGTGCGTGTGTGTGGCTGACTGCTTATGTGTGTGTGTGTGTTTTTCTTTTAGTGCAGGCGCGGAAAAGTCAGGAAAATTCAGTTTTTCTTTTATCACTACGAACACGGTGTGGACATGTATTCCTGCAGCAACAACGACCACACCAACAACAGAAAAAGCGAAAAGTTATAGTGAATATGTATCAAGTTGACGAAGTGAAGAATAAAATCAAACTGAAGAATTAAAATCTGGCTCAACAAGAAAAACAAAGCAGTGAAAATGTGGAAAATGCTTTTACATAACTGAAAATGCTTTAATTTCATTAGTTAAGTCAAAAGTGTGAACAATAAATAAATTTATCGCGAAAAAGTTAGTAATTAATAAGATTTGATAATAATAATTACATTTGTTTAAATTAACAGTATTCTTAATAAATAAAAATTTGCGGTTTCAATAAATGTCTTCCCCACAAAACTGAAAAGCAAAACAACAAACAACAACAACGTTGAGAAAGCAACTGTCTGTCAGCAACGCAGATGTGCGGCGAAAACAAAAACAGTAGTAACATCTGAGGAGACCAGAAAAATATCCGAAATGTACGTGATAAGTATGGATTTTGGCATTATATAAAATATAAGCTAATTTTCATTCAGTAATAGATTTCATTTGTATGTATTTGTTAATTAATATGATTGCTTGTTCAGTTTTTCAATAAATTTTATACCATTGCGGCCCCGCATATTTTCCCACTAAGAATTCCTTTCTTTCCATAGCCAAAATATATTAATTAGAAATTCTACAACACCTACAGTTTCCCACAAAAGATCCCACAATCATTAAAAAATCGACAAAAACCCCACAACTTTTAAAAGAGTCCCAAAAGGGTATGTAAAAATTGCAGGGTATACAAGTAAAAACCTATCACAAGGATTCCCACGTTTATTAAAACATTGGATTAAACCTCCACGTGTAGAAATATTGCGGTAAACTACATTTTGATCTTAAAATTCTAACAGGTGTCACAAGAAAAGTGTCTTCACATGAATGATAACATGATTTCATTGTAATGGGTCTTAAAATTCTAAAGTCCTTAAAAAAATCTCAAGTGCCAACAAAATTAGGGAAAAGAGTTGGGTATAAAAAAAATTCTTGCAAAAGCTTTCCTTAAAAATGCCGATAGGTACTCCCATCAATGTTGCCATATTAGTTGAAAATTTTCAGTTTGCGTAAATTTTAATTGTGGTGAAGTGAACACTTTCATGGTATTTTAAAATACAGCGTGATATTGACATAGATTCTCGTGAAATCTGCTTTTTTATTACATTACAATTAACGTTTAATATACATATATTATTTGACTTTATTTCCACTTTATATTATTTTTTATTTCGTGTTATGGATTGTTCAAATATACTATATATACCGTGTTCTCCTAAATTGTGGATTTGACATTGTGTTTGACGAAACACATTTCACGAAACACAAGATGCCAAGATCAAATTCGTGAGAGTGCAAGTGCAATTAGTGGAATTTCATTAAGACGGTGAAAGTGGGACAATTAAAAAAATTATTTCTTTGACATTGGCGCAATTTTTTTTCTATATCTTAGGTCGATTTTCTATTTAATTCCATTTGCGAAGTTTCCCCGAAAACGTGCAAATATAAACGTGCATAAAAAGTGAAAGGAGGGGAGAGATAAAACTTTATTTAGCATTGCCATTGGAATTCCTAGTTCTAGTAATTAGAAGTTCTATTGGAGAATCTTACTAAAATCAAGTTAAAAAATTAAGTCCAGTATGTATCAACTCTCGAATGATAACGATTTATGTTGAAACTTACAAAAGCGTTTCTCTTTAAGCTTTCTTAAGAGTTGAAAATGATCGTCGCCGATATACCGAACGGTCAGTCGGTTTATTCGCTTGCTTGCCTGTCTGCTTATTATTACTTTCTGTACGAGTTTTCCTGTCTGTCTAACATGGCTTTCTTAATCACTGTCTGCTGTCGTCTGCAAGTCGAGCCGAGCATTTATTCGATTGTTCCTATCTGACGATCTGAATGAGGCAGCCATGTCTGTCAGTTTCTTCATTTATTTATTCCTTCTCTTATTTATGTGGTTTCGTATTCTATGCTTTTCAAACAAGTTTCGCATTAAAAAATATCCTACCATATATTTGCGCTGTTGTTCCTCTTTGTTAAAGCTTACCACGAAAATTTTTTAATGTGAATATACAAGAAATCTCTCAGTATTCATTCAACATATATTGCGGGGGATTTTGTGGGTATTTTAAAAAACCAGCAACATGGGCCGTCATACATAGTTGCAGTTTTTCCCCACAAAGTATTAAATTAGTCTGGCGAGAAGTTGTGTTGCATTCCTATTTCCAAAGTGGAATCAACGCAAAGCATTACCAATAACTAAAACAGAAACAACAATATCAACAAGGAATGCAACATAAACATTAAAACTATGCTAAAAAACGAAAAGCTAAACAAATATAAAAGCTTGCCCGTTCGCCCGAAGCGCTTCCAGTTTGGATTTTATTTGCACGCAGATTTTATATTGTTGGATGTGTATGTGCCCGCGAGTAGATACGTGTGTGTTTGTGCTATTTTGACGCATACATAATCAAAAAATACCCCAAATGGGCGCAATGACCCTCCCTCCACAGTATCTCCCCGCCGATGCAATGAAGCCAGCCAGAGTCATTCCAATCGTGCAACAATATTATGCAGCGCGCACCACACACGGTGGAAGCAACGCCAACATTCAGTTGGTAGAGTACGTGTTGTTTTGGTTTTCATTACTCTTGATGGTGTTATTGTTGCTGGTGGAGCTACTTTCTTGATGTTGCTTATGTATTCCTTCGCATATTTTTGCATTAGTGTTCAGGTGTGCTGCGCTTGTATTTGTTGCGTTATTATTGCAACAAAATATCTTATGTTGGTTGTTGTTTTCTTGTTAATGTTTCTTCTTTGTTTTGTACAAAATCACTTAAAATGGACGAAGTTTTAGATTCCATATCACTTTTTCTAATTGTGACTTCAGGATTTTTAGTCAATCAGTGTTGTTGGTTTTCCAATAAGGGTAAATATCTGTATACATACATAACTGCATGTTTATATATGCGTACGTGTTTAGGCACGTAAGCCAGCCAGCCTATCGGGGAAGTTAAGGTAAAGACTGCGCAAATGCAAGCCAGATGAGACTTTTTCACTTTTTTCTATGCTTCTGCTGGAGCTGAACTATCTTTAGACACGAAACGTTGGCTGGCTGGCTGCAACGGGGCAGACTGGCTGATTTGTAGGTAGCTCTAACTTTGGCCAGCAACCATTGTTAACCAAAGAAGATGTGCCTTCAACAAGAACAACAAAGCTTTCACGAAGGCCAGCAGCGAAAAAGAAAACTGGATTGCTGATGTGATGTAGTTTTGGTTTTTCTTTTAAATTATCTCACGAGTATGTATTTTAAAAACATGAAACAAAAAAGTAATAACAACAGCAACAAATACAACATGTCACAGCAGCCAACAATAATATCCACGAAAAATAAACACCTCTGTCAACAGGGTTTGCAATGTTGCGTGTTTGGGGTTCTACTACATTTCTATTGATTTTTCTGTTTTCCCCACGATCGCATCTCACTAACAGGCCTATTCTCGTCACAAAAAGTGTCAAGAAGAGTTGTTAACTCCCTTGTAAATGATTTCATTGTTATTATTCTAGTAATCAGTTGACAAGAAAAAAATTCCTCTAATTCACAATAGCTCACTGACGAACAGCTGAGCTATTCAGAGTTGCAGGTGGGTTACGATATAAAAAAATATGTTGTTTTTTGGTTGTGTAAATTTGACTAAATTAATTCTTACATTCCGCTTTTCTAAATTTGCTGGCTTTACACAAAACTGTACAACTCCGATTTTCGTTGGCCGATTTGAGTTGGTGGTAAAAAAACAGAAAATAAAATCGATATCGCTGCAAGAATTCACAACCGTCCAATCGATCGATCGAATAATGTAAGCGATGTTGAGTGTGCTTCATCTGTGAGATTAATTTTATTTTTATGTTAATATTTTATTACTGATATTTCACAACTTAAAAACAGAAAAGAAAAATAATTTTTCTTTTCTGTTTTTGAGTTTTCTGTTTTTCGTTTTTCTCTTTCCAATTAAATTGTCTTCAACGTGGTGCATCTTTATGCGTATTGTTGGTGTTGTCGTTTTTGTGGCTGTTTAGACGGTAAGATAAACTGTGAAATGAACCAACACGCAAGCCAAGAGATACATAAGAAACAACGGAAGAACAAAAATAAGCAGACGAATGTATAAAGCAACAACAACACATCAACAACAACAATGCTACCATCAACAACAACAATGCTACCATCAACTGAAACCATTTTAAGAACGAGGAGTTCATTAAACTGTCGAAATTTTTTTCAATTTCATTGCTTGAAGATTCTTTGTGTTTTTTCCATTTTCTTGCTTTTTCGATGCGTTGCCAAGCAATAATCAAAAAATTTTAAAAATATTGTATCTCTGTATCCATACACAGATACATTAATTTATCGTATTAATACGAATTGATTCTAATTTAGGCATATAAATACATACTTTCATGTCAGAGTGAAAACAACAGAAAACCAAAACTTGGCAGAATTGAAAATATTAGAACCGACGAGCCATTTGGCGTGCGTCCGCCTGCTTGAGAAACGGCAGCAGCGCAGAATGCAATTAGCGTTTATAATGCGCGCGAGTATGTTTACACGAGTGCAATAGAAATGCGCTTTCATATGAATGTTTGAAGTTATTTTTAATTTCGTCAAGTTTTTAGCTGCAACATCTTCACCGTGGCTGGCTGTCAGTCTATTATTGGAAATCCCTTTTTGTTGTTGTTGCTTTGTCGGTGCTGCGTCGCCTTTGCTCAGTGCGATTGTAGTCACCGCTGTGCGTTTTACCCCGCAAGCATGAATGTTGCAGTGATGATCATTGAACTTGTCATTCGCGTTTTTTCTTCTCTCGTTTTGCCTTATCTCGATCTTTATGCTTACTGCATTTTTATTTAAATTTTTTTCTTCTTGGTTACTTATTATTGCACTGTTTGGTGCAAAAAATATTAAATCTCGCATAGGAAAGGACTAAACTGGACTAAAATACGCAGACAAGAATTCTTCACTACTTTGTGATAAAAGTTTTTATAAAATTGGAATTTACAATTTTAAGACACATGAACTCATTCTATGATTGATTCATGAATTAATTCAGTACGCAAGAATCAATGTAGAACGTCTTATTTTCGAGTACTGCTGTAATATAAATCTACATACATACACACACACACACACACACATACATACATACATACATACATACATAATACTAAAGTAGAAGAATCCAACCAGATAAGAATCTGCAATAAAATGCTTTCAACTCATGAAAGCTCAGCTTCAGTAGCATGAATATTATTTTTTCGGCTTTGTGAAACTCTTAAATTTGCTTTCCTTTCTTTTTTCTCCCTGACTACACATTAATTTGTTTGTAGGGAAAGTTTTCTGGAGAGGATAAGAGGACGAAATAGTTTGAGTTTCATTCCCGGCGGTTTGGAATGAAAGAAAAATTGTCCTCATTTCAATACAGCTTGTGTAAGTGTATGTGTATCTGAATGTTAGTGTGATGTGTGTGTGTGTGTGTGGAAAGTAATGAAAAACTTTTTGTTTTTGCTTTAGTTGTAATTTAGTCTTCCATTTTCCACGCGGAGGAAAATGTAATAAAAGAAAACTCGCAAAAAAGTTCCCTTGTAGATTCCACCCTGCCACACTATTCCGCCTCCTGCCGCCCCCAGCAACCCCCCTTTCACTCCCCCTTTCTCACCCCTTTCCCACCACACTTCCTTTATGATCACAATAAAATTTCTGGAACTTGAGTTGTTGTCGCAGTTTGTGTTTTCATCTGCTAGCCGCCATTTTCACGTCCCTTCTAGAATCTTCGGTGCTGCGGCTGACTTAAATTTCCCAGATTTGTTTTGCTATTACTGGCAAAAATTTCCCAGATTTCAGTACTTTTCAAGTATTGACTGTAAGAGTTTCTCAAATTTATTGTCGGAGCGAGAGAGGCAAGTTACTGAAAGGCCGTCGCGCTGTACAGAAAATCGATAGATGTATATATGGATGTGTTCTTTCTCAGCTACAGATTACATTAAGTATGCGTTTCATGCGCACATCCACAACAAAACGTTTTATACAAAACACACACGCGCACGCATTACATTGCATCACGCACTTTTTTCTTAAAATAACACTATCGACTCAAACCGTTAATAACATGATGTACTCACCTCGTACCATCATTGCAGGCGCCACTCCAGCAATTCTTCAACCTCCCTCACCAAGCTTTTCTCTTAAAAATCCAACATCCTGGCAGAAGGCTGTCATTAAAGTTGCTTTTTTTATTATTTCCTTTTATTCCTTCATTTCATTTCTTTTTATTTATTCACATTTTCCGACCCGCACCCTCCAACGACCCCATTTTTTTAATGTTGAATGGACGAACTCGTTTATTCTATTTCTTACACGCACACAGCACAGCACCCAACCCAGCAGTTCACCACCCCATCATCCAGACATCCAGCACTCGGCCACCCATACCACCAATATTCAGCACTTCTCATTACTCACCTCGTCCATGCTGCCATCCCACACCGAGAGAGAGAGAGAGAGAGAGAATAATTTACACTGAGAGCAGAGATAATAATTTGCTGCTCGGGCTGGGCTGCTCTCGTAGTTGATGTTTGTTGTTGTTGCTTCGGTTGCTGTTTCTGTTGCTTCTGTTCTGCTTTCGCTGTCAGTGGTGTTGTTACTGTTTCTCTTCGCTGCTCCTCCAACGCAATGCTTTGCTGCGCCAGTCAATGATGAAGTTTCTGTCAAAAGGGGATACCATATTCATGGTGTTAGAAGAGATGGAGTGTTCTTGCTGCATGCCAACCAGGCTGTCAGCGAACGCCATGCGGATGAAGTTGCAAAAAGGAATTCTCAGCCGAAGGCTTTTTCGGCGGTATTCTAATGAAAATAATAAGAAAACGAAAGCCTCAAAAAAACAAATCGCCATTTGTAGGAAGTAATGTATTTTGTTGTTTTTGTTATTTTAGATTCCGCATGTTTTTAGATTTTTTCCTTTATTTTTTAGAGTTTTGTATTGATTTTTTATATCCAGTCTACATTGTTGTGTGGGTGGAGTTTTATATCTGTATCTGTGTTTGATAATTATTATTCAAATATTTACTTGAAATTTTGCACTAAATCGTGAAAGTTTACTAAATTCAAATATTGCGCTTTTGCTGGATTTCCTTAAAAATGCTTTTAGCTCTCTGTTTTCTGTCTTCCCTTCCATTTGCAATAAATTCAGATCTCCAGCTTACCAAATAAAAACAAGTAAAAATAATGAGAATGAGATGAAAATAATGTGAATATATAAAACTACTGGCCGGCCTGACAGCGGCACCAGCAGCTTCATATGCAGCTTCCACTGAAAGTACAGTGGAAGAAATTAGTAATTTTTTCTCCGTCTATTTTAATTCTTTTTTTTCTGCCTGCCACTCTCTGTGTTTTTTATGTTCACGTTTTATGATTTTCTACAGCTTCTTTTTTTTCTAAAGCTTCCAAAACTATTCGCATAAAGCTACAGCAGCTCTCAAACAAGTGCGAGCTGCTGTAATAAGAGAAGAGAAGAGTGCAGTGCAACCAGAAGAAACACCGGCAAAACCGGCAGCGGAGACTGAAATAACGGTTTCCGCATACTACACCCAACAACTCCCCCACCATCACAACACATTTCATGCTTCTGTATTTTTAGATGGCGTTTGTTGTTGCTGCTTTTATACTCAACATGCTGCTGGGCTTTCATGCTGGCTTTGCATTCATTGTCTGCCCTTGATTTTATCGATCTTTTCCCTTTCCTTTCCTTTCCTTTCCATCGCTTTGCTTCTCCCGTTTCTTGTTGTTGCTGGCTTTAATGAATCTGATGTTGTTGCTATTGCTATTGTTGCTCGAGTTGCTAGCTCAATTCTGTGTGTTTGCTGCTGCGTTTGTTTTATGTGTATTCGTTGGTCCAGAGCGCATCCGGTCGACCTGCCGGCCTGCTGCTGTTGTGCTTAAATTCCCGCTTCGAATCAACACCAGCCACCCATCGCCTCCCACCCACCACGTGGTGGATGTGAAATGATTCAGTTTTCCACAGAATACTTAAATTACGTAATACTTTGTTCAGAAAGTGTTTCTCCTAATTTAATTTTACGTAATGCTGTGTTCAGAAAGTCGATTTTGATTGTCGTTTCGACTTAAAGGGCGATTTTTTTTTTATTATCATCTCGGGCAAATAAGAAGTCTCGACTCCGTTTATCGTTGGAATTCGAGATGAAGTATTTTAAATAATAAAATATTTGAAATGATTAAATAATTTAATTCATTCAGTAATTTGATAATTTCTGGGATTATTTGTGATTCTAACCTTCATGATTACCATGAGTAATGACGATTACAATAGATAACGATTACAAAACCAATGATTATTGCATTTTTCGTTTTATTTTTTTCTGTCTTTTGTAAACATATCAGGAATTTCTTGCGCAAGTTCCGTCCCTTCAATAATTATTAGCTATTATATTTCGAAGATATACGATTGTTAGCTTTAGTAATCTGAACTGTTTAGTAATCTAAACTGCTCCAGTTTGCTTTATTTAGCGCACGTATCAGTAGTACAAAAACTTGTTTGCAGTGTAAAAAAACACACATTGCTGCCGACTTTAAAATAACGACATTTTCTCATTGAATTCCTTCCGTGTTTGATCGTATTCATTATCATGCGATTACATGTCACTTAGTGATCACATTTAACACCGTCGTTTTTTCTGTTTTTGTATTTGTTTTTTGTTTTTGCGCACTCAAAGTCCAGGTATTTTTTTTTCCTTGCCAATCAGATAAGTCAAGAAATCTGGGCCAAGTAAACAAACCCGTAAAGAATGAGTGAGTGTGCATGTTAAACGCAATCTTGCTGCTTGTCGTTTACAGTTTTTCTCGTTCTTATTTTGTAATTTTTTCCGCTTTAAATATGTCAGCATATTATTAAATTTGACCCTTTTTGTTGTTGTTGCTGGTCATGTCATTTTTACCGGTTTTTATTTCTTTTTATTTTTTGCTTTTTTGAAATATCAAGTTCAAGAAAAAAAGTTGCGTGCAGTAGTGCGATTAGCATCCATAAATACCACAGAAGGAAACCAGCACTCGCGATGTGTGTGTGTGTGTGTGTGTGTGTGTGTCACAATTTTTCGAACACGCATTCGCGATCCGAACAGACCGAACCATGAGAGTGACAACGGACCGAAGGAACGCCACGGAATGGAACGCGCTGTAGTGAAACCTAACCGCGACAAGTTAGCGACAGCGAACAACCGACAACCAACTGTTGTACCGTTAGCCGAGAATGCAATAACGGTGTCCTCATAAAAACACGCACGCGAATACACTGGCTGCTCAACTACATGCATACATACATACATACATATGTAAATTGTATCTCTGTTTCAGCATGGATTTTGGTAATAATCAACAGAACGAAATTTTATGGCCAAAAAACCGGATTATGTCATGACAAAAATTGAATTACAAAAACAACGTCATCTCAAAATTGTTTACAAGCAGCCATTCAACATGTTGAATTTTTTATATATAAATGAGTAAATAAATCGCAACGGAATGAATGGCCGAAAATCATTCTATAAATCCGATCAGTCGTCGTGTGGTGACGTATCGATTGTCTGACATCGTAAAGTCGAGCGCAGCCTAAACAACCCGTTAAGGCCAAAAACATTCACCAACAAACATACATGTGTATGTATGTATTCCAAAAGTCGTTATAACTAGAAATACTTTAAAAGCTCATTAAAAAGGTCATTGTCCACGTATATATACGAGTTTGGCATGAAAAGTAATACCAACAACAAGAATCAGATACCATAAAAACATCTTTTTAGCTCCCTAACAGCAACTATACACTGTAGCATAACAACAACAACAACAACAACAACCACAACCACAATAACAATGTAAAACCAACAGCAATGACGCATCGCAACGAAGAGCCAAAAGCCGAAAAACCAGAAATCAGTTTAAAACTCGGCATTAATAAAAAAAATGGTAGCGTACACAATAAAATAAACGGGCAAACCAACGAAACGAAGAAACAACCTGAGGAAAAGCAACTGAATGCGGTCTTTATATGTATTTCCACTTGTATTTCTTCTGAAAGCAACTTCTTAAAGTCTGCTTCTTCTTATTGCTTGTCTTCCTTCTCACCAATTTCGCGATCTTAAATTCATATATAGTCGAACTTTGTATGTAGTGGAATTTCTTAGTCATCGACCATTAATCGTCGGTAGTCGATAATTTTATTGAAAATGTATCGAAAGAAATATTTAATTCGAGAGATTTTCGCCAGAAAACTTCAGTTCAATAAAGTTCCTGAAACTATGTTCTCTCCTTGCTAATTTAACTCTGAAATTCTTTTCAAATTTTCAAATCAGCTTCAGTGAATGCTTTATGTTTTGAATCTGTTTAGTTGCACTATGAATTTCTCTATTCACTTCTTAAAAAAACACACTTAATGTCTAATTTTAATATCATTTGAATACATTTAATTTTAATAACATTTCACCTGATATGATTAATTTCAACTGAATATATTCTCGATCGAGAGTCGTCGCGATATCATCGAATATTACTGGTCATCAAGTCGATTATCAGCTGCACTGAAAAAGAACGTTTGGACCTCGATTATCGTCTTGACTTATACGACTGTTTCGATCCAAACTTTCGTATCAATTATCTTTAATTTTTCGACGATGATTACTTTTCGATAATTATCTTTTCTTTTTCGACAGTAATTTAGAAATGCTTGCGGCTTGTGGGAACTAATGAATGCAGTGCTAATTATTTGTGAAATAGATTTTTTAGAGACTCTATGTATTTCAATTTCTTATGGAATTACGAAGTTGTTGTTAAAACAAAAAAAAAACAGACAACAAATTACTTTGTTGTTCTTACTTCAAATAATCCTTGTATCAATGCAATTGCTTTCTTTAATTGAGTATATCTATTAAAGTAATTTGCATGCAAATTACAGCCATAACAACACATGTTTATTTCTCACACAATTTCCCCCCACCTTCCCCTGTCACCTGTTGTATTCGAAGTCTACTTGTCGGTGCAATCAAGTGCGTAACGATCTTATAATGTCATCTTGTTGTTATTGCTAGCAAACTCGCTTGCCCGATATTGCTGTCATCGCACCCTGTTCAATCGATGTCTGTCTGCCTTCCTGTAACCTGTCAGTCCCCCCGGCACCGTCCTTATAAATGCTAATAAAATATTCAAATTTTCAAGCTTTACCCACTTTTACTGCACTAGCAGTGTAGCAAAGAAGTGGGGGAAGAAAGTGCACTGGAGGTGATAAAACTCGCTCGCATTCGAATTGGCATTTATTCAGTTATTGTTTACGACCATGTTTGAGGTATATTTTAGAATATTTCAACTAGACTTTTTCATCCACTCTGTGTTTACTTTATTCTAACCCATCCTGTTGAATTTCACTACTTATTGCGTTATTTTTGTGGTTGCGGTTTTGCCAGACAAATTGAAGGGAATTGCTGCTGCAATATCACCATCTATTCTTCGAACCAGCATAATAACCCTTTCCTTTCTGTCATATTGTAGATATTCCTTCGAATTACATGTGTATATGATGTAATTAAAATTAATTATAGTGTCTGAACAAAATACTCGAGACACGAAAATCGAAAACTACCAAGTTTGCCTTTAATAATACGTCGGTGAAGAGTGAAAAAATCGAACATATGGCACAAAGTATGGACAGAAAGTTGGGGAAATGTTGTAGTAAATGCCATATTTATGAAAACTGACCACAGAAATACCACAGATAATTACTGATATTGTATTGTGGAGTTTATATTGACGTTTTGACTGTATTGATTAAGAAGACCATAATAAGCTTCAAATAAAAATTAAGAATGTCAAACACATCAGACTCTGTTGATCTCCACTAAACTCCCGTGGAACTCTATTTGCATGGAACTTTACCTGAAGTGGACGTATTCAGTTATAACTGCGCACAGGTGGTTGACTTGACTCGTAGGACAGTTCGAACCAACAGTTACTGTTTTCTTCGCAATCACTTGTCTCTTCACTCTTCTTCAAGACGGATGAGTTGAAGAGCACGCTATCAGTTTCAATAGTCTTTGCAGACATCTTTCAAACGTCACAACAAGTATCTGATGTTGGTTCAGGAAAAATAGTCTGCCAAACAAAAGCATTCAAAAAACAGGTTTCACACGAATGCGTTCCCATGTATGTATTTCTCTTTAGCGCTCGCATCTATGAGATGCCAACTTACCCTAATAGTTTGAGATGCTTTGTTGAAAAAAGTTTACAAAACCAGTTTTCTCTACATCATTTACCCACACATACGTACGTACACGAACGTAAAAGAATTCTATATGCACCGTCTCGCTTGGTACCTGCAGATACAAAGTATCTGTAGAAAAAGATTATGTAATAACTACGTGCACGTAGATTGTTGCCTGCGTCTACAGCTGCGTCTGCAGCCGTGTTGTCGTTGCTGCCTGCCGCTGATTAGTAACGTCGACTGCTAATAAAAATGTAAAAAAACATTCAGTACTGCAACTAATAATAGAAGAACCTTGCATTGAAATGGCATGCAGTCCAACACAGTCAAACATTACAAACACACCTGCAGATAGCCGTGCGCCAAGCGGCTTTCGAATATTAGCTTTTATACGTATGAACTTGAACAAAATTGAGTGTGTTTTTCAAGCTTAATTGGAAAAAGTGTAAAATAAAATAACACAGATACATCACAGAAATAATACGATGCATAACAATAAATGAATGGAATAAAAAAACAATAGAATCAAAAGTTGTATTCTTCACATCTGAAAAGTGAAATGATTTCATTGAATTCACGTTTCTCTCGAATCAACATTTGCTGACCAAAAAAAATAATATTCATTTTAAAACTATAATGTTTCATATTTTAAGTGATTAATGTTTCATATATTTTTTCGTCAACAAATGTTGATTCGAGAGAAACGTGAATTCAATGAAATCATTTCATTAATATAATGTATATATTTCAGAATTTCCAGAGATGAGTTAGAAAATTTCACGTTTTCGAGCATAGAGGAAATTTACAAATTTTCCTCCTCTCCTCTCCCCCTCTCCTCTTTTCACATCTCTCCTCTCCTCTCTTCTCTCCAATCCTCTTTCCACTCTCCCCTATCTCTCTTTCCCTCTCTCTTTCCTCTCTCCCCTATCTCTCTTTCTCTCTCTCTCTCTCTCTCTCTTTCTCTCTCTCTCTCTTTCTCTCTTTCCTCTCTCCCCTTTCACTCTTTCTCTCTTTCCTCTCTCTCTCTCCTATATTATTTTTTTCTCTTACTGTCCTCTCTCTTCTCTTTTCTTCTCTTGCTGTCCTCTCTCTTCTCTTTTCTTCTCTTGCTGTCCTCTCTTCTCTTTTCTTCTCTTGCTGTCCTCTCTCTTCTCTTTTCTTCTCTTACTGTCCTCTCTTCTTCTCTTGCTGTCCTCTCTCTTCTCTTTTCTTCTCTTGCTGTCCTCTCTTTTCTCTTTTCTTCTCTTGCTCTCCTCTCTCTCCCCTTTTTTCTCTTGCTCTCCTCTCTCTTATCTTTTCTTCTCTTGCTGTCCTCTCTCATCTCTTTTCTTCTCTTGCTGTCCTCTCTCTTCTCTTTTCTTCTCTTCATGTCCTCTCTTCTCTTGTTCTCCTCTCTCTCTCTCTCTCTCTCTCTCTCTCTCTCTCTCTCTCCATCTCTCTATTTCTTGCTCTCCCTTCTCTTGCTCTCCACTCTCTTTCTCCTCTCATGTTTATTTACTAAATAGCTCTAGGCATAGACAGGAAAATAAATCAGTTACAAAAATTTCTTTAGTCTTTTGCACAGAAATTTACCTTAGAATAACAACATCTGGTTGTCTCCGACATTTCCTCTACATATTAGAAATTATTATGGTATTCTCTATTTTATTAAAAAGGAGAAGTTCCTTGTTTTTTTAATGTCAACACCCATTAACTCAACAAAATAGGGCTTGGTTGTTAACTCTTTACAGAGGTTACACAGTAAGAAAGAGAGATGGTGCGGCTGGTTAATTGAAATCGTATACCGTCTGCGTGTTTAAAAGTCATAAATAAGCACGAATAAAAATCCTTAAACTTTTATTCGCGCTTATTTGCGGCTCTTGTTGTTGCTTCCGCGATGACGACACAGACGAAATACCTGAAACACAGGGAAACTGGTTTTTTCCCTCATTTCTAGAATTCACACAAAAGTCAACAACAATATTGCGTCCCTCTGAAAAAACTAGTTACACGGAATCGCATGACGACCAAGGCGATGACAAGGATGACGTTGGTTGTTGTTTACAACAATAAGGAAGACATCAACATCAACAGCAATAGCGACAGAACGCAGCAACAGAAAAAGCGGCAAAAAGTTATTGCACTCAAGTACTAAATATATATATATATATATATCATTGTATCTTTCCGTTTTCAATATATTTAGCTTTTGCTCTACAATGTTATCGCAGCCATGTATTGTATGTATGTATGTATGTATGTACGTGCGAGGTCTTGCAAACATTCATGCACTGCATACATTGTGGCACGTAATCGTGTGCAGAGGAACTTTTGTTTCATCTCGCATTACGTAACTGGATGACAATATTCTAGCGAGTTGGCTGACTTTGGCGCAAAATTAATTTAGTCTATACAGTAATATTGAACTTGGCGTCAATTTAATTTTGCGACGAATTCTATCTGATGTTCTTCGGGGTTTCTTTTGCTTTAATTTTCTTAACTTTCGTTGTGATATTTTCTAAAGTGATGTGATTGTCGAGCTATTAAAAGATTCTTTTGGCGTTCTGGTTTTATATACATTTAATTTGCTCTCGAAAGCTTTTAACTTTTTGAATGAATTTAAAAATAAACTTTTCAAAATTCCGTTTCGATTGAAGTTCTTTAAGTAGTATTTGAAGTAAATTTGACGCGTTTGGTTGAGAATAATTATTCAAAGTATATAATACGAGGAAAAATCTTCAGTGAATTGTAAAAAAATTAAATTTCTGATCATTTCAATTGCATATCAACAATAGGTAAATTTTTTTCATTGTAAGTAGTGTGACTAGTTAAATATATACGATTTTCCTTATAAATTTAATTTCAATGTAAATATAATATTACATAAATTAAAAACGAGGAAACCCTTGTTAAAAAATCAAAGAGAATACAGGAAATTAAGAAGATGATCTTCTTTATCTTTTTACTTCTCCCTCCGTACATACGTACAAAGATTCTATCAGATATGCACAGCATATAGTTAATGCAAATAATATGAGTTTCCTTCCCCCTTTCATTCCTCTGCCTCTGCCTTTTTGTTAATATGTTCCTTTATTGTTTTGGCTGTTAGACGATTTTCAGACAACGAACTCCGGATGTTTATATTTGCACTGTATGCTGTTATTGTTGTCGTTATTTTCGCTGGCGGTGCTTTTCTGTTCGTTTTGAAAGGGATCATCCACCACCCTGGCGAGAGTCTCGTGTGATGTGATGGGCAGTTAAGAAAAAACATTTAATGGTGTTCCTGGAGATGGTGGTGGTGGCGGCAATGATGATGATGGCGTTACATGTATTTCGAGCTACGTGACTTTAATCACGACCTTTTGAGTGTGAAAGGGTAACCGAAGTTTTCGCTTGCTCTAAGCAAATTTCCTCCCCCGGGCTAGCTAATGAAATGAAAGTATTTTAATTTTAATTAATTTTAATTTTATGAACTGGTAAAAAATTACTGGAGTTTTTTAATTGGGAAATTAAAGTGAATAAAATTTCAGTGAATTTGGCGGTATTTTTTGTCAAAAACCTCTTGAAGTTTTATAGAAAACGTTGAAAAATTAAACGTTAGTTTCATTTCATAATGAGGAAATTGAAGTTATTTCAATAATTCTTTGTTTACGGTAACAATTTATTTGTTATCAATATCTTATTTCTTGAGGATTACGCTTTTTTCTCTAGGTTTCAGTTTTCGAAATCCTAGAGAAAGCGAGAAAGAGAAAGAGGTAGAGGAAAGGGAAGAGAGTGAGTAAAATAGTACTTTTCAAACTTTTTTAAAGTAATAAATCTGGTAATGTGTACTTTATAGAGCTAATAAATGATAAAATTGCTAATATCAGTAATACACTGAATGACCAATCAATATTAGAACCCATAACTATCATAACTCAGAAATGCAATTAAATTAATGGATTTGATGTTTTCTACACTTTGAAATTTTGTCCATTCACTTGGATCCTGTCATTAAACGTAATGAAAACCACCCACCCTCTTCTCCATCAAACACTATTTCCTGTTTTTTCTTTCTCAATTCTAAAACCTGCAGTTCATGTATCCAATCTCGTACCAACCAACCACCATCGCCGCCACCATCACCACCTTCTCTGCTTCTACCCCGGCTGTGCTAAATTTTTGTAATCCTACGATAGTAGAATTAATTGCAATATCGATTTTTCGTCAGCTTTTCAGCAGAAGTAGAAGTCTTTCGCTGCGGATTTTTTTTAGCACAAGGACGAAAAGCATGAGCATGAAATGTTGGATTGTGTATGGAATGAAAAAAACATAAGCCAGCTACATTACTTTGAAGCCTCAGCCTCCCAGTTGCGCTGGCTACATTAAATTTGAAATGCAGAGAAGCAAGCAATTTTTTTTTCATTTGGAACAATTTTTAGTGGCTGAAGTGGTGCTGTTGCTGCCGGTCCTTCTGGTATTTGAGGGGTTGAAACTTAAGTGAATCTCTGCCCCGTACAGAACCTCCCCTGACGTTCGCAGCGTACACGTACACGCACAGCGCACTGCATAATAGTTGCATGAACACGAAAGAAACAAGTGTGTTCAAATGTAAGCAAATATAGAGCATGAAAGTTGGTAGAGCACGAGCTGTAAAGCTCAGCAAAAACCCTCCAAAAATCGGCCGACAACAACAACAACAACGACGCGAGTCGAGTCGAGCTGTAGCAGGGGCAGCAATATTTTAAAAGCCTAGAATGGCTGGCAATATTACGGCCTGCTTTCAAAATAAGGTCACCGAAAATAGTGGTTGAGTTGAGGATATTATGTTGTCATTGAGTTAGCTTTTTTTAGTAGATATATAGCTAGATGTGTACATATATTGGGAGTGTTATATCGGTGGCATTTCATTAATTGTGCACCAGTTGCAATATAATAACTGGGCACTGCTATTGTAGAGACCCTAGATATTTTATAGGGAGCCTTGAAAAATGTTTGTGGAGATCAAGAATCTTTGAAACGATATAAATTTTGAACGATTTAAGATGTTGTGGATTTAGTTTAACAGCTGATTGAAGCCAGTAATATTTTGTGTACCAGAATTTTGTAGGGAATATAAAGTTGCTTTCTGGTTGCTTACCATCTCCGCAATCAGAATGGTGCTCTTTAAAATCCCCCTTTTAAAAGGGTCTGTTGTAAAGCAACGTTTATCTCTATATTCTGAACTTTTTAACTCGCGTTCAGTTTTCATCCCATTAGTGGATTTTTTATTTTATTTCGTACGCTTCCATTTGCCTCCCCCAGCCACTCCCTTCAAGAGCAATTAAAGAGTGCGGGGGGGGGGGGGTATCCACTCTGGCATAGTGGAAAAAACATGAGTTAAAATATGGAAACAAATGGAATGATGAAAAGTTTCTTTTTGTGGTAGAGCAGCAGAATCTGGTAACAACAACTTCCATAGTAACGCTTTCAGCATTCCAACGAGACGCACACTGAATTTGAAATCTAACGAACGATTTTTACTCTTTCGTCTTAAGATTCAGTGTTGGTTGAGGGTAGCGATATTTTAGTAATTCCATAAGAATGTGTTTTCGTATTCAATGCCTTAAATTTTATAGGATTGTAAAGAGTTTAAATAAAATAAAGGTTTGAAATGTTTTTGACTGAAAACTACATAAAACTCATACTTTTTGTGAATTCTTCTACTGTAAATGAGAATTTTAGATAGAAGGAAAATTATTGCAAATAATAGTCCTCAAGTAATATTTTTATATCGAAATTTTGGAAAAGCTTCAGTTATAGAAATGAATTTGAATTTGTTTTACTTCTCAACATAGAATAAAAATTTTTTTGTGCATTTCTTTTATACTGTATATTCTTCTCGACTAATTTTCGTTTTCGTTTTATAAATAAGAAAGCAGCAGAAAGATGGAGCTGGTGAAATATTCCCTTTACATCTTTAGAAAGATATTCCTGTAGATAGATATTCCTGAAGGACCATTAAAAATGAAATGAAAACCCTTGAACAATGAAACCCATTTACTGTTAGAGTTTAATAGCTTAATTGGAGCACTAAATTTAACCTGCCACATGGAAGTAATGAAATAAATATATTTAAATATCGCCAAGAACTTCTTTCGCACCGCCACATAAATTGTGTTTGTCAAAACATGCTTATCAGTTGCTTCAGTGAACAGCACTTGAATTATATTTGCCTCTTGCTTATTAATAATCGCTTTTTTTCTCCTCTCTTATCGTTTGCTACTCCGGTTATTTGTTTTTTGTGGTTATTTTCCTTCAATTCTTCAGAGAGCAGATGTTTTGCCTGACCTTAAGTTTCTCTTATATTTAAATATGAACGTATTTTTTGCTTTTCTCTTTACTCTTGCCACGTACCAATGCCGGTTGAAGAAGAGGCAAGAGGCAACAAACACATAAGTCGTCACTTGTATGGACGCTTCTTTCAGGTTGTTAAAATTATTCCGGTTTTTATGACTTCTTTGAATTTCTTGCCTTGTGACCGACCGGTGCTGGAGGAGCAGCGTTTTTGTGCAGGTGCTTGACTTGAGATCAAAACATCTGAATCGGTTCTTCCCTCTTCGACTGACGACTGCCGACTGTTAAGCATCAATTATGCAGCCTTTTGCGGCATTTTTTCAGCACTTGCGGTCAATGAATTCCTTTGCTCGCAGGCATAAATGTATGTGTGCTTTGTATGTACAGGCATGCAAATGCATTCCCCACATATGAGAAACATATGCTGCTCTTATTTAAATATTGATTGAATTCAATTGAATTGAAACGAACGTGTCAACAGAAGGACGAGGAGGAGGAGTACTCCAGCTAATGCAGATCAATATATCGATTGCTGCACTAGGGTTCCATTTCTTGTCCGTTTCCACACTCTGTGTTTTTATCGCTTATCGTAATGAATAAATACGTATAAATTGGGGTCATTCAGCGTTAAACACCTGTGGTGAAATTCATATGTATGCCTCTGAGTATTACTGTTGTTTGTTTTTATTAATACAACTTTATTTTCGATTTGATCTCCATCGTAATGGTTATCGCTAATTTACTTTTTATTTGCTATTTTTGAGTGCAAGTTTTTTAATATATCAAATTTTTTAATATCTGTTGCTGCCAGATCTATGAAATTTAGATTACGATTACTTCTGGATTAGGATTATTAAGTGATCGCAGTATTTCTTTAGATTACAATTACCTATCTTTTACGTTGTTTTCAGTTGTTTTAAATAATCACGCATTCATGGTAATTTAATTATCTCTCACATTATTTGTAATCGTTTCGAGTTACGAAATCATATTGAAATAATAAAGCTAGAGAATTGTGCTAGTTTAGATTAATTTTCAGCATTACAATTACATAGTTATTTTCAGTTGCTTAATCACTTCAATTTCCAGCTATCAAAATGCTACCCAATATTTTCTCTAACCTCTACCATGATAGTAAAAATACCAACAGTTCCATCCTCCATACAAAAAATGCTTCACGTTGTACCAGTTACAGTTATTTTGTCGAATATATGTATTTATTAAAAGCAATCAAAAATTAATCAAGACATTTCTTACATTATCATTACATTCCCTTCAGTGTACTTCTCTTGCGCGTGATGTCGAGCTATCTGCTCCTCTCAGTTGCACTTGTTCAGGATTAAAAGCGTAGAAAACTCGTACAAGAATTTGTTTGAATTATCTTTTATATATATTTATTTGAATTATCTATTATATACCAGCGAGAAGTCTGATAAGATACGCGCAGCAAATACTGCTGCCTGCTCGTTCTGCGCTCCACTAAGCGTGTTCCATATTTAAGTGGGTCACATTAATTTCTCATGTTAAACGATTTGGCGTGGGTTTTCTACTTTCCGTTCACATGTGAGTGTAAAGTACTCGTGCTGTGAAGCAAAAATGAATGAATTAAATGGTAATTACGGCTGTGACGTCGTATAGAATGTGAATTCGTACAGAAATTTCCTTTCTGTAGTTTATAATTTAATAAAATTGTGGTTTATTAATGAAAGATCGCTGTTAATGTAAAAACGTTTCAACTCCTGTCACAAACCCTCTACTTTTCTACTCTCTTAGCTACAATTAAATAAACAATTACATAGTACTTATTTTCAATTGATACTTATTACCAGCGTTGTGGAAGTCACCATTATTTTTGAGATCAATACTTGCAAATTACAATTACAAATAATCTAAAAAATAAATGCACCGCTGTAAACTCTCGATTATTTGAAAATAATCGAAAAGTAATATAAATTTCGTCGTTGTTTGGAGCAGAAAATTCAATTCCTTCTTTATTCTAATTTTTTACAACAATGTGAAGGTGCAGTTTTAAAACTGAGCGAAGTTAATTTCGTAGCGACCATATGAAAAGTCACCACATCACACCCCAATTCACCACTCCTTTAAGTGATGAGAAACGAGAGAGAAAGTACCAATAATTGTTTTTGCCTTCAGAGTTCGCTACGAAACGAACTAAATGGAGTGAGAGAGATTGAGACAACTTGGCGAAGAACTAAATGCAGTTCCCGCCATTTTTTCAGCGTACCACACAGTTCGCTAAGAAGCTAACTAACGCAGAACCACCACAGTACGAAGTGGACTATTTCAGCTACAATTTAGAGATTTGTAAAATAAAAACTGAAATATTAAAATACGTCTTAGCAGCTAAAATACGTTTATTGGAACGTTTTCTCAATTTTATGTTTTCACTCAACAATATTGTAAAAAATAACAATAATTACATGTTATTTCAATATCCAATAATATGATATGATACCAGACCTAATATCGATATATGTAATACATATAGTCATATTATTGAAATTGCTTCGATAAATTTTTCTGAAACGGCCAACTTTCTTTTATAAATTTAAATTTAAAATACTCTTGGTTTCACTTCCCGCATTAAAGGGTCATAAAATAGCAGTGAAGTCCAAGAAAACATAATATGTTAGCATAAAAAAGTACATAAATGTTTGTATACATAACTCTTTTGAAGTTCAATGCAAGAAGTACGAGGAAAATTGTTCCGTTCATTTGTCATCGTCTCGTCTATTAGTTTACAAAGTGTACCACGACCCACACCCGTCCTCTGATCATCATTTGTTTAGATGGCGCCCAGCGTTCTGTAGAGTTCTATTGCCATAAAATTGGAATTCATTTAATTCAGTTGCATCCCAGAATAATTCCTCGCATGTCTACTTCAAAACCCATCCATCCTCACCATTCCAGCTTCCCATTTATCCTTATTTCTGTCTGTGCCTCTGTTTGTCCATCTGTCTACATACGAAGAGTATATATTGAGAGCTTGCTGCGCGCGTCGCTGGGAGTGGTACAGTGACACTCGAAGCCAGGACCAGGAAGTGGGGTCAGATGGTGTTGTGTACTGGCTCTCATTACATTAAATGCCTGCGATGTTTCCGCGCACATGGATTTCCAAGCAAACAGTTGTGGTTATGGTTCCGGGGCAAGCGGAAGGTGGAAGAGTTGTTTCGCCGGCACATGGGGTGGTGGTGGGTGTGATATCGATTTTCTCGTTTGTACTGTCAGACGCAGAATTTAATGTCCACTTTAACGCATTTGAAAAGCGTTCATTTATATATTCGTTCGGGCCGCTGAATTTAATTTAAAGTTGAATTTTAGAAATTTTTGCAGCAAAATTTTTTGCTTCGAACTAATACAATTTTTAATTAATTTAATTGATTAATTAATTAGTTACTCCATATTTTTGTGGAAAATGCCTACTTGTCTGGAATGCAAATGGTTTTGTTAATATTTTAAATATTTTTACAAGGATATACGGAAACACTGCTGCGAAGTTTTTTAAATAAAGTTTTATAATTGTTAACCTTTAAGTTTCATTTCAAAAGACTATATTATTTAATTTTCCTTCTCTTTGTTACAGATGACAACTTTCTAAAAATTTTAAGTAGCCAAACAAAATTAGTATATATACACGTATAGACTGTACGTGCGAAAGAAACTTGTGAACAATCATTTAAACGGATGAATGCGACTTTTGAAGTAAGAATTTCAACATAAATTAATATATCTCTACAAAAACAACAACAAAGACAACATTATCAGCTAAAACAAACAGGTGCTTAAGCAGCAGTTCAACACCAAAAACACGTCTCCAGAAGAAACCTGAGCCGTGGCAAGCCGTTTGTCGCCGTCGTTGTCGTCGACTCTGGAAAATGTTTCGCTTCAAAAATGAATCGTTTTCTTAACATTCAGCAAAATATTAAATTACGCAATCATCATCAGTTGCTGCTTTACTTCATTGTTGTAGCTGCGTCGCCACCACCAACAATATTTTCTACAGAACATCGTCATTCTTTAACTGCACTGTCGTTGTCGTTGCCGTTGCCATCACGTCGTCGCACCCAACGCCCGCCGTCTCTCATAGCAAGCAGCACGAGAAAGTCCACGTCACTCTATATTCGGCAGATCGCTAACTTCTTGTTTAGAGGAAGCCGAAATAACAACAAAAGCAGCACCAACAAGAAATAATCACCATAATTGCAACGAAAAGAGTGTGAAGACAGCAGAATAACTTCTGCCGAAATAACTAATTCTTCTCTAGTTAAATATCATCGTCATCATTACCGAGATCATCATTATTACCATCAGCACCACCATCATTATCGGATCGACACAGCAGCAGTTTAAAGTGACGCAACAACGTGGAGACGGCGTTGGTTGGCGGCAAAGACTGCACAACCAACGCACAATATGGCAACGCCACAAGTCAAGGACCTGGTCTTGCGTTCCCCATCTGGCTCACACGAGGTGTTAACATTTCCATGGCCACTGCAAGTGGGCTCTGGACAAGACAAGCACGATAATGGCATCGACATCATCGACACGATCAAGTTCGTGTGCGACGAGTTGCCGAGCATGTCGTCCGCATTCGAGGAGATAAACCTTAACCAAATCGACACTGCCTGCTACAAGACTATGACGAATCTTGTAGACCGATTTAATAAAGCTGTAGATAGTATTGTTTCACTGGTGAGTATGGATGGCGATTTATCCACATCTTCTTTTGTTATTATTCGATTGATGCTGAAAACTTAACCATCTCTTCTTTACTGTACAGGAAAAAGGAACGTCACTGCCCGCGGAACGGTTGAATAAATTCGCCCATCCCAGCCTTCTCAGACATATTCTTCAATTAGTTTACAATGCTGCCGTGTTGGATCCTGACAAACTTAACAACTATGAACCCTTTTCGCCCGAAGTGTACGGCGAGACTTCATACGAGTTGGTACTGCAAATGATCAAACATGTCAGCGTCACCAACGACGACACTTTCATCGATCTCGGTTCCGGCGTCGGTCAGGTCGTTCTGCAAATGGCCGGCTCATTTCCTCTGAAGACTTGCATCGGCATCGAAAAGGCCGATACACCAGCTCGCTATGCCGAACGCATGGATATGTTTTTTCGCCAGTTCATGGCCTGGTTTGGCAAACGCTATTGCGATTATAAACTGATCAAAGGTGATTTTCTGGTGGACGAGCATCGGGAGAAGATCACCTCTTCCTCACTGGTGTTCGTGAATAATTTCGCATTCGGTCCCCATGTGGATCATCAGCTGAAAGAGCGCTTTGCCGATTTACGTGATGGAGCGCGTATTGTTTCATCGAAATCCTTTTGTCCGCTGAATTTTCGTATAACCGATAGGTAGGTAAAGAGGGAGAGAATATTCGAATTCGATGTAATGGTACCAATTTTCTTCTTCGCCCTTCTTAAGAAATTTAAGCGATATCGGCACCATCATGCATTTGAGCGAAATTCCGCCACTGAAGGGTTCGGTATCATGGACTTGTAAGCCGGTCTCGTACTATCTGCACGTAATCGATCGGACAATACTGGAACGGTATTTTCAACGCCTAAAAACACAAAAAGGTGCTGAACACGAACATGTTGGTAAGTATTTATTTATTATTATTTCATATTCTGGTTTTCAGTTCCTTTTGTTTAATTATTGTCGAATTATGTGGCCATTAAAAATGTTTTTCATTTTTTCTCCTAGTTTTTCTCCTAATATTTTTAAAAAGAACATTTTTTATACACATATTTATAATAATTTGTTATAATTATTTCAATTTATCTCTTATTTCACCTCTAATTTTTTTTTATTCTATTTGATGCTTTATGTTTGTTTTTTTTATTTGATAATTCCTTGGTCCAGAATTTAGTAACTAATTTTTTCTCCTCCACTCTTTCATTCGTTCTCTCTTCATATCAGGTTCCACTCGTACCACACGTGATCGCGCTAAACGTGAAGCCAACAATCATCATCATGCTGCTTCTGCCGCCCATCACAATTTAAGTTCTGGAGCATCTCAGCGAACAAGCTCGCCCGCGGTTCTTAACAACAACAACTCAAATGCTATCACTGCCAACACAAAGACACGCCAACAACAGCAACAGCTTCAGCAACAACAACAACAACGCAGTCTCGATGTGGAAACGTCGACCGAAAGTGAATGTGATGCGGCAACAACTAACGGTGGCGCCAGCAGTTCAACCATGGGCGGCAACACTAACGGCGGCATTTCTGGTGGTCCCACTACCAGGAGAGCTTGGTCTGACTGGTGCAGTTCGAAGGACAAGAGTTCGCAGTCTGATGATGAGGACAACAACAATTTCAGCTCAACCACCAACTCACGCAACGCAAATTTGACAACACAAAAGCGTAAAAAGTTAACGCGCAAAGCAGCGATTGCCAGCAAGAGTGCGGCAGCAGCACAGCGTGTAGCAGCAGAGCGGGAGCGTGAGGAAGCTGCAATTGTGGCGGCGTTAGGAAACAATAAAGAGGACGTCTTACTACCGACTGCCGGATCCGGCCGCGGTGGCGGTCGTAAAGGACGTATGAAGAAAGGAGTCGGCACTGGACGTGGCAAGAAATCACTTAAAATCGCTGGTCTGGATGTACTGCACAAACAGACACTGCTAAGCACGTCGGTAGAAGCGATGAGCAAAAAGTTGCCCGCCGCACCGGGCTGCATCGACCAGAAGTTGACTTCACTTCTCACGCCGGACATGGCGCACAACGAGCTAGAGATACCGACGGCACCACATAACACTCCGTACGGTCTGCAGATACTGCTCGAAATATTCCGCGCGCAATACATTGCAATGATAGAGCAAATGCAGTCGAAGTCGTTCATACCGAACATCAAGCGACAAATCCAAATCGAGCAGGAGCGCAAGCAGCGCATTAAGAACCGCGCTAGCCAGCTGGACAAACAGATAAAGGTGCTGATCGATGACAGCGTAGCGCTACTGAAGGTCCGCATGAACGAACTGGGCATCAATGTGTCATCGCCCAATGATCTGATAGCCAAGGCGAAGGAGATCGTGGGGCGGCACAAGGAGCTTCAGGGTGTCGCCAAGAAAATTCAGAGCCAAGTTACCGCCTGCGAGGTCGAACAGAAGCGTTTGCTAAAAAGGCAACTTCAGCCACTGCCGGAATATCAGAAGCTCTTCGGCAACGGCAAAACCAAGCTGGACTCTTATGGTGGCGGCACATCAGGAACTGATCTATCGGAGGAAACGGCTCACGAGCTGCTGCTACGCGAAATCGCGAACACACTGGCCCAACGCAAGAAGCTCTACGCTCAAGTATCCAGTATAGAGAAGGAGGCCGCCGCGTTGGAACAGGCTGTCGAGGACCGGCGCACTGCTGCGGCTTTGCTGGCGCAAGGCACAAATATGACGCTGACTAATCCGCAGCAAGTGATGAACTCAGTGACGAATTCGGTGATGATGCAGCAACCGTTGCAGCTGACTGCGGCTAACACGACATCAATTACGGTGAATGCCAATGGCACCAGTGCAGCGCCAGCAGCGACGAAATTGGGCGCTGCCCATGCACTGAAGACAACTCGCCGCAATCGTGACCACCGCACGCGTTCGCAGGAGTGGCCTGATGTGCCGGACATGGGAAAAATCGAAGAAAGCAATCCCGAGGTTCTCGCGCAAAAAATTCTAGAGACCGGCCGTCAAATTGAAGCGGGAAAGTTTGCGACGAATTACAACAACAAACATAGTAATCAGCAGCATGAGGAGCCAAGGCGGCACAAGCAACAACGGAGCGTAAGCAACGAGAATCTTTCATCTGTTGGTAGTGTTCCCGTCAACCCGGGGGGACCGCACGATAGTGCTTTGATGCCGGCTCCATCAGCTGCCGCGAAGCACCAAGCTGCAAATGCAGCAGTCTCAAGCAGCATCTCCAGGAGCGAGCTTCCAGGTATTCGCAAGTCTTGTGCGTCTATTGGCAGCAACAGTATTCAGGAGTCGCCCAAAGTGGCCAATTTCGAGGACCGCCTTAAGAGCATCATTACCTCAGCGCTTAACGAAGACCAGGAGCAGCGCAAGGCAACTCAGCATCAGTTGCCCGCTTCCGGTGGACTGCAGCACGATCTGAATCCGGCGCCACCTGCCCAACAGCCACCCGCACCCAAACGCAGCAAACACGCAACCGCGACTGCACCTGCAACCGCAGCAACCCATCTTCTGCCGCCTCAAGCAACACAAGCACCAAACAATCTAAGCAATATTTTACACGTAGCAACTCAGGGCCTCACGCACTTGAACGCCACCACAACCATCTCACCTGTTACCCCACCACTGCCCGCCAATGCTGGCTCATATGCTGCCGCTGCCCAGCACTACAAGAAGTACGTCAAACAGCAGCATCAACCACAAACGTCTTCCTCTTGCACGTCTGCATCCGCCCAGAAATACGGCTCGAACGCCGACTCCTCCGCGAAGTACCATCCTCACCATGCACCGCCGCCATCGTCCGCACATCAGCAGCATCAGCAACATTTGACTCATATGCAGCAGATGCATCAGTTTGCGGCAGCCGCCGCGGGAGCTCTACCCTCAGATTTAGCGTTCCATAGACGCCGCAGCTCGATAAGTGCCGCCGGAAACTATGAGGGCTTTGCCGGCGCGCAACAGCAGCAAGCTATGATGCTAGCAGCCGCCGCTGCTGCTGCTGCAGTGCAACAACATCCAGCAGCACCTACGGCCCATTCAGGCAGCTTGATGCCATTGGAATTTAAGGCGCCAATCGTTGCTGACAACTTGCAGCGTTCCAGCAGCCGCGACATGCTCGACGAGCAGTTGCACACGGTACCGCGTTCTAGTTCTGCGAACTCTGACTCGGCTGTAATGTACTTTCCACCAACGCGTGACCGTATAATGTCGCTCGAGCGTAATACAAGCGGAGAGGCTGGTATCTCGCAGCCTCTGCCGCCGCATCAACACCATCAGTACCAACAGCCGCAGCACCAACCGCAACCAAGTCGGCCGAACTCCAACTCTTCGCAACCCGACTACACACAGGTTTCGCCCGCAAAAATGGCTCTACGGCGACATCTGTCACAAGAAAAATTGAACCAACAACTGCCGGTTACCGGGGGCAGTTCTTCAGGACTGCCGATGTCCACAAAAACCATTGGTGACCTTGTAAACGGAGAAATTGAACGTACTCTCGAGATCTCACACCAAAGCATCATCAACGCGGTGGTCAACATGAGCACGGTAGGTGGCAACGTGGGTAACGGCAGCAGTGGAATATTTGAACGCAATATGTACCCAGAACGTGGCAGCATTTTCGGTGAACGAGAAAGGGATCGAGATCGTTCTGGTGAGCGTGATAGACTGCTTATCAACCCGAATGCACAGCGTCCGGAGCGCGTACACGTGCGTGTGCTGGACGAGCTTTCGCCCACAGGATCTCAACATGTTGGTCAGTTTGGCGGCAGCAACAGTTACAGCGCTCTAGATATTTCGCCGCGATCCGCACGCAATGAAACGACGGCAAATTTAAACACTCTGGCTCATGTTGCTTACAACCACAAGCTGATTAGTGCTCACGAAGCGGACGTCGGTGGTGCGATCAGCATGAAAATGACGGCTGCATCTGGTGCGCCTGTTGCTGATTCCCGATCGAACTATAATCACCGAGATTCCACGGCACTGTATCATCCTGTACCGTCGTCAGCTCACTCAACGGTAGTGCCGGAAGCAGCAGCAGCAGGTGCTTCAACCTCATCGTCGTCCGGATCAGCGGGAGGAGCGTTGGGTAGAAATACGTCAGAGAAATACACGCATGCATCGTCATTGAGACGAGATTACCAAGCGGTGACATTGCCCCGTGCAGAAATGAAAGGTTGCATAGAAGCCTATTTCAGTGAAGAGCAGAATCATCACCACCAGCAGCAACAACAGTTCCAGTCAAAATCTACGAAGGAACGCTCAACTGTACGTAACGGACGCATTAATGGCACAAATCCACCACTTGAAGGTGAGTCGTTGTTTTTGATACTAAATGTAAGAAACAAAACAATTCGGTGAATAAAAATAAAACTCTACTTAGCGAGTTTTGTTCTGGAAGAGCAAAAAGGGAGAAAATTAAAATTACGGAATAATTTCATTGCGTAAATTAATAACGGTTTATTCGTGCGTTTTTTTAGGTCTAGCAGCATCTCTGCAAGATCACGTTATGGCTTCACGTAAATTCAAAGAAGAGCACGAAGAACGTCAGCGTCGTTCCGCAGTGGCAGTGTCAACAAAGGCAGATACACCACAGAATCATTATCCACCAGCTGCACAGGGACATCAGCATCATCCGCTGCATTATTCTCACCAAGCCGGCAAGGGAGCAGTTGCTGCTTCAGCACTGAATCACAACAGCACACCAACGAAAGTGGAACGTAAGTACTTCGCAGCTAAGGGAATCCCTGAAATGATTGCTTTATTTTTATTTTATTAAATTTTTCGCCTCGTTACTCTCCTTCACAGTTGGTATTAAACGCACTTCTCCTGTGGTGGCGCAACATCCGCGTCCATCTAAGATGCCACACTACGCACATGAGGCGTCCATGCAACAGCAACAGATTAACAGCAATGGCCTGAATGCTACGCATCCACAGCATCTCTATCCGCAGCAGCCGCATCATTACCACCAACAGCAACAACACAGTGCCATGCATGGATCCCCAACAACTGTTGGGACAGATCATTCCCTAATGGGTGTTCATAATCCGTATGCTCACCTCAATGGTTCTGTTGCTCCTCCTGCTTTTGGCCCTGCATCAGTGCACAGCACCAGTGCAACACCGACCACCGTAGCGGGCAACAACAGCAGTCGCCGGTCGCAGCTGGAACCGCTGCTAATGAGCCCGGAAATCAACTCAATCATGGGCGATGATGTTGGTGGCAGCGGCGGCGGTTTGCGCGCATCATCATCTTCACCCTCGTCGTCTTCGATATCGCGTCAGCAGCAACAGACTACCACGATAGTAGGCGGTCGTGCGGGTGATGACGGTAAGAATAGCAGTAACATTTCGACTACTAGTCCTCCCCTCATCGAGTCCTCTCTCATAACTGTTGTCACAACCACCGCTACCTCTCCAACCATCGAATGCGCTTCATTAAATAATCCATTGAATGCCTGCAGTTAATCGTGATTTTATATAGTTAGTCATCATTTCTTAGTTAGAATGGAGAAAACCGATAGTTTAGGTAGGTTGATTACAGAATTTTTTAGTTCTAGAGAGGTGATAATTGAGGAAGTTCTTCAATTTACATCTGATATAAGCTAAGCTAAAAGTCTCGAAGCAGATAATTTTCACTTTATCAGGTATTTGTAAATTAAAAGGATTTATTTGTTAAAGATTTTAGAGCTAAACCGTTAACTTGCTTAATAAGAGAATTAGCATGAGACTTAATTCGAAATGAAATATTTACACATAAATATTTTCGAACTCTCTTAACAATTGTCAACTTGGCAGTTTTGCAGAAACAATATAGTGAGTTGTACATTTTGTGAGTGAGATTTAAATGTTAAACTTTAAATTTGAATTCACTGAATTTAAAAGTAACTGCAATAAGTTCAGATTTTGCAATAACATTATGAATTGTAATCATGCAGTCACCATGAGAAGTAGAAATACTGCAAAGAGAAAATATTCCGCAGTATCAATACCTCGCTACTTTTTGTATCGTGAGCTTCCGAACATTTTTGATTTTTTGAACATTTGCTTTGATTAAATGTGGATAAATTTTGTCTGTTCTCACAAAACAAGAACGACGGCAGGAACAGTTTCAGGCTATGCAGACATTAACTTTAGGTAGAAAATTATTAGAATGGCCAGGTTGTGCAGCCGAAAGCCTTTGTAAACCTTTGGTAACTGCAGTATTTTAAAATAAGAAGAAATAGCAAATAAGAATAGGAAGGATGTTAATAAGTTAAAAACAAATTTGTAGGTACGGTAACTTCTAACTTTAAAAAGTAGTTAGCTTTTTGTTATCCTTTAAAAGTTAGGGAAAAATAGTATCTCTGATAACGAGTACATTTTCAACTAGTTTGAAGGAGGAATTGTAAGAACTTTAACGCTTCCAACATGCTTCAATTTTTACAGTTTGTTTAAGTTTTGTTATGAAAATTTGCTAAGTTGAAATCTTAATTCCAGAAAGTTATTTTTAAATTAAAACAACGCTTTCTCAATTAGAAAATATTAAAAATAGCTATGCAACAATTAATATTAAAGCGAGCGCTATGCAAATAGCGACATTGTAAATAAAGAACATGCTTTTCATGTTGTTGAGATGTCAGAAAATTATATGATAAGGTACAAGGTTTCGGGTTTTATGTATTGCTAACGATTTATTCTTTAACGGGTTGGTTATCTATAGACCGTCATTCACGCTGTATACTTTGCTCCATTCCTTTGCTGCTATTTTAAAAATACTCTACAATATTATTATCATGAATAGTTAATTAAATTTTAATGCTACAACGGCTGCTACTGCAATTGGTTTTGCGTCGATACTTCTTGTTTTTATTTTCTTTAGTATGCTTCCATTATTTTTAAAATATATTTTGATTTTTGTACTCCTCTTTTGTTTTTAAGTTCTTCCTAAAATCGTGCACTTTATTATGTTAGGTTTTTAAGTCTAAAAAGATTTTTCCAACTATATTTTAATAATTTAATTAATGCTGTTTAGAACTTATATACAACTAATTTGTATATATATGCATTTATGTATGTATCTGTAAGTGCCTTATGTAATTCATTTACACATAAAAGACGATCCTGAAAATGAATGAAATCTTTGTTCAAAATTATCCACGTTGCTTTTCATTTTCTGTTTTTAATTTTTAATAGCTTTCTGTGCTGGTGTTATTGTCTTTTTTTCCAATTTTCCAATACGCTTTTAAAGCTTTTCATGTAATATAATCCGTTTAGCTTTTAATATTTAAGGGAAAATAACTTCATATAATGAAATACCAAAACGATTGTAAAATTGCTTTCTAATCTTAAGTTTTCAGTTTGACTTAATTGAGTTTTATTTATCACTCACAAAATAAAAACTTTGTTAAGTTTATAAAGTTATTTGAGGAGTAAAATATAAACTAGCATAAACTTCGCGAAATAAATATTTTTGTTTCAGAAAAAAAAATTTAACTAACAAACTTTTTATGTTGTGAGAAAAATATAAAATTCACAAAATCATTTTTATTTGGTGAATACAAAATACTCAATAACTTGGCCGATCAACACCAAAGAAAAACCATAAGAATTATTTTAACATATCTAAAAATGATGAACATTTTCAATGGGAATGGTGTGGTTATTATCACAGCTGACTTTCATCAGCTTCGTTACCGCGATGAGAGTTCCTGGTATTGAATCTATTTTTCTTTCATTATGAATAAAAAATCGATTTGGATTTTAATTTACAGAATGTAGCCAATTTAATAACCAAGAGCTAGCAAAAATAACTATATAACATACAAACCATACGCGAAACAAACACTTAAAACACTAAATCAGCATCTCATGGTTTCCATACATCTTCTTACTAGTAAGCAAAGCAAAAAAATCTTTACGTTTTGATGAACATTTAAAACGAAACCCATATCCCTCCTTTCCACACAGTTCTAAATTTAAACTCTGGTCGTATGTTACAAAACTGCGACCAATGCAGGCCAGTCGTCGTCGTCGGTGATCTCGATCATTAAACACTCTCTCTCAATTATCACCATCACCACCAACACAACCACCGTCATCCACCACCCAGAAATTGGATTAGTAGCTGTTAAATTGACTACTCATACCAAAAATTATTTAGAAAATTCAGTTACACACCATTATTAAATCAGTGTAATTTTAATTCAATCACAATAAGAGTTCAAAAATATTCAGGTAAGTTTGCCAAAATTAGATTTTTGTATTTTTGTACATTCCTCTATGTATTATTGTGCTCATCATGCAACATGCTTTCATTCTCTGTAGCTTTACGTTATTACAATTGGAATTAGCATTTTGTTTCTTATTTTATTTATTTTTAAAATATTGCTTCAATTCTAATTATTGCATAGGTAAAGAAAAAGGTGTTTCAAATTGATAAACTGAGCCAGAAGTCAACAAATAAAATAAGTAAAGTAACACCAGGGCTGTAAAATTTAGCTCATGATTACTTTTTATTACGATTACTTAGTAATAGTTTTCTTAATTTTTTAGACTACATTTACAAACGGAAAAACAAAGTGTTTATTTTCATCTGCATTATTTCGCAATTACTTAAAACTAATTTGCTTTATCTAATTAGAAAATAATTACTATTTCTACAGTTTTGGTAGGAACGAAATAATAAGTAAAAATAAGTATTGTAATGCGTATCAACCGACCGAGCAGAGATTTGAACTTGGCTTTTCTTGGTTGACGAGTTGACGCGCAGCTACTTCTACCACACAGATATGTAAATCTGATCTCTTTCGTATTGATGAATAATAATTTTTTTATATTCCAAATTTTGTCAGATTTAAGCAAAGAATTTAAGAGGATAAAACCAAAGTAAGGAAAAGAGATACAGTAAAAAATAGAAAATGAAATAATTTACCCAAATAGAGACGGTGACAGGTAGCGACTTCTGCGATGCAACTATTTTCTTTTGCCTTATCGTGATGCATATAATTCGCATTGTGTCCATCACGGTAAGGCGAAGAGTATACGCTATTCTTTTCGGAGTTTTCATCCTTAGTGTTCCTCTTTCCGAGGGTTTTAGTTAGATGTGTTAAAAATTGTGAAGAAATATTCCCACCAGAACACACAAAAGTTGACTATAAAACTTTTAGTCCAAAATGACCATGATGAGGAAAGTGATTGAAAATATGAAGCTACATATTTACACACACATGCGCTAAAATCTTCTTGATTCCTTTCAACCCATTTATTAATTCATTCTCAGCATTTACCATTTTAACTTAGAAATATGTTTTCTTTTCTCTTTTACTTGAAATATGGAAAAAATTCTTAACGCATCTTCATCCTCCCATATTGCAACAAACTCTCGCTCATTCACCACAGATGACGTCATTCCTGATGATGAAACCCACTGGCAGCATCGCGTTAGTTCAGGATTCGATCGCTTGGTTGCCTTTGCTTCTACCGAATTGGATAAAACGCGGCGCTCCATCGACACTGATACCGTGCCATCGTCCATCAGTTGCAACACCTCACCGGACTCGGGCATCACGCACAGCAGCATCAATTCCGACGCAGCGCGTACATTTCTTTCGACTTCTTCTACGTGCTCACAATTGGAAATGCCGATTGGAAGTAGTGGCGGTGGTAGCAGCAGTAGCAGCAGCAGCTACAACAACGGCTACAATGGTCATCATCTCCACCATCACGTGAGCCATCATCACCACGATCACCTGAGCGACAGCAGCATTAAATCTCTGCACTCGGACGCCGGTTCGTCGTTGGCCATCACATTAAAGACGACTTCGACGATATTGTCACCAGCCGATCCTAGCACCATCGACAGTCCACCGCTCTCGGACATCGGGATGCCGCGTACCCCCAGTCCAAGTGCTGCCATTGTTACGCCTCCACTGGCTGCAGCTGCAATAGCAGCGGCAAAGCAAATAGACGGCACAGTAAAGGAAGCGATTGCTCCTGCGGCAGATACGGCTGAAAGCTTGCGCACGGCGCTGGTTGAAAACGGCAGCGGCGGCGGCAACAATATCACTTTGAAGATACCTCTGAAATATCAACGCAAATCGAAGTTCTCCTCGGAGAAGCACTACAAGAAGAAATTCTGCGAGCGCAACTGGGAATACGATTGTGATGAGTTGATGGCGTACTCGTCGTCATCGTCAACTGCAGCCGCAGATGCAGCTGGAACTGCAAGCGGTAACGTGGATCAAGGACAGCAGCTAAAGGCAGCACCAGCAGGCAGGTCACCGAAAGTAAGCGCCGCCAGTGTCGGAGCGACGGATGCTGGTATCGGAGCGGCTGGGAATGGTAGTGCTGGGGTCACTGAAGCAAAGCAGACCCTAAACAATCATCACCACAGCAGTAATTCTGCTGCCACCAACTTGAGTACGGAGTCATCACACCATCATCATCATCATAAGTCGTCAAAGTTCCGACCGAAGGGTAAAGATTGGGACTGGTCGTTGGAGACGGGAAGCAAAAGCAAGATTAACATCTCGCGCACGGAAGCAGCCACGGCAAATATTAATTAATTAAGCAAAAAGAAACACTCTATTATAATCTTCTTCTCTATTTTGTAACATTTATTTTGTAATTTTTGGGATTTTTTCTCAGATTTTAAGAAATGTTAACATTTTACATAAATTTACTTTTTTGCATCGTTAGGTAGTTAAAAAATTGTTTTTTTATATATTTTATATTCTTCTTTACCTTTAATAATACAATTTTACGAAATTATTAAAAGATTTGTTAAAGCTTTTATTTTGCTACTCATGCCATTATGATGAATGTATTTTGAGCATTTTGGTTTTAATTTTAGCAGTAATAACATATTTAGCAGAGAACATTGCTGTTTCTGCTAATGATGAGACCGCCTAAAGTTAGCAATGAGCATTCTCAAAGAGGACGATTATAATTATTAACAACATTTCCGATATAACCGACGTTTTCAGATGATCGCCTCAGTTTATCAGTGAATATTTTTACCACGTCTAATCAGCTCGTTTTGTCCTTTTAATTTTTTTCATTTATCTATTGCCTACAAGAACTTTAACAGGAGCGCTTAATGATAATTTCGAATTTTCTGATGCTTTATTTGGTCCTAAACATGGCTGTAATCACCGATTTTGAACCAGACATTTGCTGTAGAGGTCAGGGTGAAAGTGAGTGGCTCATAGTGAGCCGTAAGTGTGAATTTTCATTCGTGAGCCTCGTAATTTGTTCTAAAAGGAACTTATTAACGAATACTTCTTTTTTAAAGAAAAATTTATTAGAAACACATTCTGTACTCTACTTTTGTTGTCATAAGAAAAATTGCCTACTTAGGTTTATTTTACGAAAAATATGAAAGCTTGTTTCTTTGTTTAATAGTTTTTTTTTTTTTAAATATTTACTTTTCAGCTGATATCTGAATACGGAAGAAAAAAGGAAGTAATTGGGTGCATGGGAGTTTCTGTTCGTCGGACATTTCATTATTTCTAATGAAATATGCATCGTTGAAAAATTGTTTTATTTTCTTTCAATTACTTTATAAGGCGATCTTTTGTTACTCTGATATTAAGTTTTTTCTGGTTGCTCGTTCCTGTTATTAAATTTTTTAAATCCATATAAACTCATGAAAATAAACACATATATATATGTAATTCGAGAATATTGCTGTGTAAGTGGGACCAACCATCATGGCAGGATAAAACGAAGAACATAATGCGACTCGCACTATCTCAGTTTAGTCTCTGTAACTCGTGTTGAGTTGGATATCCGATTTCCTTAGTTCTTGGCAGACGGAAATCAAGTCTGTAGTTCGACCCGCGGTATTGCTTGATACTCGATTACTGTAAGAAACAAAGTTTAGATGAGGTCTCAAGGCGTGAGAAACGGACTATAGAAACGATAAAATAATAACGATGAATAGCTGCTATCGTATTGCGTTTATTTATCTACTAAGGTGACCGATTCCCTAATTCTTAACCGAAAACCAGGATTTTTTAAGGTAGATTTAATTACGCAGCCTTAACAGGTATCAGAAATGATTAATGATTTTACATAGAGCTAGAAAACGAAATACTGTGAAAGAAATCAACTCACTGCCAAGCAAGCCACGCCCTTTACATAATAGCGAGAGCTTGCATTCAAGTAAACACACAGTTATTGTAAAATGTATAAAAACATATTTATTATATACTTAGTACAATTCTATGTTTGTTAAACTACGATACACACGTAATTTTCTATTACCGTCAATTTGATTATTGAAGCTTCTTCTAAACGAGACAAAAATTTACATAAATTACTTTGTTTTTCCTTTTAAGTTAAATTTTACCTTAAAGTGTTGGTTTCTAAATTTTTATTTGTCTTTATATAATTGGTTAGCTGTTAAATTAGTTAAGTAAATAATAATTATTGATTTCACTAAAGCTTTGTTTTATTTATAAAATTAAATGCGTACTGATTTAGTTAAAAAACAATTCTATTAGAAAGCTTTGTAATTTTTGCGAACGCAAGCAGCAGGAAATATGTACAGTTATTTCGTAAAATAAAGACGTTTCATTACGCATCTACTTTTTAAAGTGAAATATACATAATGCATGAAACGAATATAAAATGCAATTTTAAGTCGCATTGCTAAGTTAACAAAACCGAGGAAAAGTAATAAATTAAACTATATAAAAAAACCAAATCCAAATATTTAATTTATTTTCGTTGTCATTTGTTTAGAATGGTTTCTAGGATTTCTAATATTTGAAATAAAAGTCAATTGATCACCAAAAATTGTAGGGTTTTTCTTATTTCTAAGGGAAAGAATAAAGATACACAATTCGCTATAAATGTAGAGGTTTTTTATTGAATTAAAAAAAAATTGGAAATGCTTCGAGTACAATTGTCTTATTTATGTTTTTTAGTTTAAATAAAATATAATAAATACATTTTACAGGATAATTTCACCTATAACAAAAATATATGAATAAATTAAAAAAGAAATTACATGATTTTGGTGAAAAACAAGAATTTGTTTACGTGCTGAAATAAAAAGTATTTTTCTATTTTACTTTTATTTACGAAGTTAGTTTGGGTTTTATATCTATTTTTTTAACTAATTTTTGGGGTGCGCTTTAATGATTTAACATTGGATTTTGAATATCTAAAACTGTCTAAGGATCAAACCAATTAAATTTAGCTTCCCAATTTGTCAGGCTAACCGAACTTAGTAGTTCTTAAATTTATTTCGACAATACTCACTTTTCAAGCATTAAAATTGTTTTACATTAGAATACACATGAATATTTAATTACTTTTTATCGAAAAAACGTTATCCAAATGAAATCGTGTAACTCGATTTAGAAAGTAAAATCTCAGCCAAGTGCACATAAAATCTCATTTCAATTGTCAGATCGGGTCTAAATTTGTTTATCTTGACAGCAAACGAATTGGATAAATAAAATACAAGTTACAGCGAAAAACTTTGAGGGCTGATAGCATAGAATTCGGTTGCATCCACGTCAAATTCAACTTCCCTTTTGAAAAAGGAAGAAGTGCATCTTGTTTGAATTTACTTTACTGTTTTTTTTTATTTTAAGTTAAGCTATACTTTAACAGTTTGTAAATTAATTTTTTTCCAATTTCTTGAATTTATAACTTCAGATAGATCTTCTAAATTTTCTTATTTCGATTATACGACTCGTACAAATTATTTAAATTATTTTTTGTTATATTTGCTAAGATCTCGAATGATTATTTCCGCCTTTATAGCGAACTGACGCTCTCTTTGAAATCGAGGAAGGTCTTTTAACATTCAGAAAGCAACTCTCTTAAAAAAAACATTAAATTGTTGCTGCGTTTAAAGAAGTCATGCCATCAGTACTAACTTTTACACTCTTTTACAAATTAAAATCATTATACTATAAATAAAATCTAAAAATGGTTAAAATTAAAGAATTTGCCAACTCAGCGAAAAATGCAACAAAAAACAACAATTTTTTAACCTCTGCAATGAATTAAAATTATTCTAGCATAGAAATTCAAATATTGAAGATATTTAAAATAAATATACGTATGTAGCTTAAAGAAATTGATAAAATTTGTAATACATAAGTGCGAAGATGTATGAAAATATATATTAATATTAATTAAATTAGGAATAAATAAAGAGATCTGCGTGACTGTAACGGTAATTAGATTACAAACAACAATATTTATAGCACAAAATAAAACGGCGAACATTTTAATAAACTGCAATTATTACTGAAAACAACATTTACGTAAAAGCGTATGGAAGTCATAGAGTATACATTTCCAAGTACGTTTATACAAACGTACATGTATTATGTACACTTGATCAGTATGGGAGAAAGTAAATAATATATACTTAACTTTATTTATAACTGAACGAACTCCGAGCATACCGAGAACATGAACGAGGTTTATTTATTATCAACAATGCAATTTATTGTATTTTATGCATATATTCTAACTTAATTATAAATAGTTCAATTTAACACATGATATTAATATGATGCAAGTATTGTAAAATGTAAAATATGTATCATTGTGTAAAAATATGCATATAAAATTTTAATGGTTCAATAAAAGGTATGGAATATTATTTGAAAAAATCAAGTTTCTTATCAAAGCAATGCTTACCTGATGTCAGAATGCGTCTGCCAATTGGATGCTTTAACTTCGAACAGGTTAAAATATCTCAAGTTATTTTCGGATTGATAACAGTTCATTGGAATTGTTCAGTTAATATTCGTTAAAGTTGCCACGAGTGTTGGGTAATGTTTTTTGCAACGAATTTCCGTCGCCCTTCGTCAATTTCGGCTTCGGCGATGTGCCATCTTCAGTGCCTTTTTACGTTCTCTATTCTCTAATCGAAATTAGTTACGATCATCCTTTTCACTACTTTTAAACTGTTTTTTCCACTGAGCTTCAGTGCTCTTCTTCACTTGAACTTTGGTTGAAATTTTCGTGTGAAAACCCCATATTAGCTAACTGGAGTTCAGGCTCTTCGGTCACACTTTAGAAAATGTGGGTTGGTTTCATTAATGTTGCATGTTTTTATTTTTTAATATTGCAAACACAAACACTTGATACATTTACGAATTCGAACGCACATGTTTTATTGAAGTATTTTAGGAAATGTTAGTAGTACAATATAAAGTAATCTATGTTTCATCTGTATCTGTAGTTTGATGTAGCTGCTATCTTACTGATTAAGTATTGGTTTCTACTGTCTGAGTTTGTTGAGTGCGCAGTGTATCTTGATCTGATATTTGTTTTTATTGTATACAATTTCAATGCTTTGCTAAAAATCGCAATTGTAAAAAGGTTTACGCTACAATTTGTATTACATATGCATTCATACGTACGTAACAATACACATATATAAATATAAGCTAGGTATTTATGTATATAATTGTTGTTTACGATAAGCCACGTCTTTTATTTAACTTTCAGTTAAACGCCTTTTATATTTTAAAATGATGCAATGAAAACACCACTTGTTGAAGTTTTTAATTCTTTTGCAAAGAAGTTAAAATACTTAAGAATTCTTCTTAATGCTGTGATGTTTAAATTAACTTTGTGTCGATTAATCAAACTACTGCAAGGTCATATAATAAAAAAGTAAAGCATTGAATTTACATAAAATACACAGATAAAGTTGTTTTCTATCTTTACGCTTCTTCTTTTAAAAGCCTTGCTTTTAATTCCTTTTGAATCTTATATATTTATGTGTAAGCTTATACAGGTTGTAACCATTGTAATAATTTGCTGCTGTAATGGTAGATCATATAGTAAAAAAGGGTAGCAACTTTTTAAGCTCCACTTACGATTGTTGACAGAATCTACAAATTGTGCTTCGCACTTTTTATTATTGTTCCAAACATTTATAGATGTTTAATTTAGTCTGTTTTACTTTTTAAAAATATAACTTTCACAATTCAACAAATTTTGAAATTAAAAAGAATTTTGCAACTATTTGCATGTACGTTTTACAATCGCGTGACTTTATATATAGAAGTTTTTTAAAAACATTTAATAAACACATCACTTAGCGACAAGTTCAATAAATCTTAAAGCTAACTAAAATAGACGGAAAGAAACATTAAAATATTAACATTGAAAGGCCAAGACGCCAGTGAAAATGAAGGTTGCTTTAATATGCTCCGAAATAATTTTTGGAAAAAAATTACATAAATTACGGATAATAATCCGAAGCTTTTAGAATTCTTTTTGGTTTTGTTATTTCCAATATTTTTGTACCATGTTATATCGTAGTTACTATGATACGACGAAATTTTCGACAGCGAGCTGCATTTAAAATAGAAATATACAATTTATTTATATATACGAATAACTTTTGTTCATGACCAAAAGATAAAAAAAATCTTTAAGCCGAAAGTCACTATAAAATTCTACGCGTCCGTAAAGCTTCTGTTATTACAATATTTAGCAAAAAAATTTACCAATAAAAGCTGATCGAAAATATAGATATCCAAAAGCAACAATAGATTTTAAAATCAAACAACACTATTTATAAAATAATAATATAATAAAGGAAAAATTATTAAAGATAATGAAAATAATTAATAATAAAGATTTTCAAAAAGAAAAACAAAGAAGAAACATCTAAATTCAAAAGTGGAAGCTACTTTCGGCTTAAACTAATAATAATACATAGTGGAATCTTGATAAACGACAGTATTTTTGTACGTTAGAGTGAACGTAGATAGAAAGATACTATAATAATATAAAAAACGAAAAATCATTCCTTTCCGGATCAGACTTCAAACCCTTTTTTTGGTTTCTTAACCATATTTTTTGTCAAAAATAATCGGCATGGTTTGCATTTTCCACAGCTGTTACGCTTGTTTTGTTTCGAATCAACAAATTGTTATTTTGTGTATTATGTTTGCATGCACTCAAATATGATAAATTCTTTCGTAAAAATACACTCATAGTGGTCAATAGTAAGAATTACATTTTAATCTTAATTAGGTGAAGGATAAAACAAAAATCCGAAGAGGAGAGAATGCTGATGTTGATGTTGACTGGTTACAGTTGGTTATCACAGCAGCGTAGGTTTACATCTGACGAATTCATCGTAAAAATATCGTATTTCACAAGCAAGACTGGATTTTTATATAGAATTTACTAAGAAATATATATAGAAGCAGGGACTGGAAATAAAGATGCCGATCACAGCAAAATAATATTAGAGCGATAAATTTCATTTTCTAAATAAACGATATTCAGCAAATAAATGTATTTTGTTAACAAACAATAATATTAGCAGTCTTGTTTTAATTCACAAATAATATCAAATAATTGCTATTTTGTCAATGAGAGATAATTTTCATTCTGTCAGTGAAGATAAGAAAAAATTAAAATGTTTTTGCGAATGTTGAACTCGCGAAATAATTTCAAAAAATCCCGTGAATAGTAAGTAATCTAGGAAAGAAACATGATAAAACAATCAGTAAAAACAATTTATAAAATTAGAACCAAACAATAAATCAACCATCTTTTTTGCTATGGCCGTAACGATATCTTAAAAAACACTAAATGAATCAATAACAACATTTTCAGTAAAAAAGTAACGAAAATTTAAGATTCATGAATTTTAAAATGTTAAGAACCATTTATAATTCGGATCAGATACCATTTTTTTCGGATACCATTTTTATAATTCGAATCAGATTGCATTTTTATAGCTCTTTTTCCATTTCCGTCTTTCAAATCATTTAAAAAAAAAACGTATTTTTGGTGAACAAATTCATCAGTTTAACCCGGCTAACAGCTTACAATTTACCAACCTGTTCCAACAAAAGACCGACATGTCCTGTTGTGTTCTTAACCAGTCTACCTTCAAAATCATGGCCATCATTTTGATCAACATCAGCTCTTGCTTCCTCTTGATGCAAACCCTACAAGTTATCGAGAAGATCCGATCCAACCATGGCTGAATCAGCACAAGCTACTGCTGCATAGGCATCCGATGAAACACCACCATCAGCACCTCCATCATCAACAAGTGCTTCTACATGGAGAGTATCCATGCCGCCATTCATGAAGTTGTCGCCGTCGAGCACGTCCATGGTGTGAAGTGATGTAATGCTGTCCAGCGTGTTGCCGTTTATTAGAAAATCGCGACTGAACTCCACAGGGCTATAGCGAAAACAGGGTGTCGTTATAGGTGTGGTTGGCATTGATTTCGAGATGTCGTATGCCGCACGGGGCAGCAGTTGCGAGCCAAGATATTTGCTCGCTAACGCACTGCTGGGACCAGCAGCAGAGGTTGATGTGGGCGAGAGTTGTATCTCATCGTGAGCGCGTTGTCGATTATAAAAGTCGCCACCGTAGCCTCCGGTACCGAAGAGGTACTGCTGCTGATGGGGTAACGGTGTCGAAGGCACAGAGCGTGAAACAATTGAATTGGAGACAGCTGCGCCACCAAGCACAGTGCATGTACCACTGCTGTAGCCAGACGAAGAACCAGCCGAAGAGCACGTGGTTGTTGTGGTAGTGTTTAATGAGCGTGCTACGCTCGAAAATTTGTTCACGAAATCCGGCGATGAGAGGATATCGCTGACATCGACTTCCTCCAAAATGACGGTGGCGTCAGAGGCTAACACACCAGCAGCTTTTGATTTAATGGTGTTTTTCTTGCTGCTGCTGCTACCGCCTTCAAATTCACTGTTTTCGCAGAAGAGGCTAAAGTCAGCGAACTCTGACGGCACCGGCGTTTGTGCCACTGATGTACAGGTGGACAATGCCGCCTGAAAGTGGCGACTGAATGAGGGCGAATGAATCCGCTGTAGCTGCGACAGAGGCACTGATTGCGAACGCTGAGTCTCAGTCAGAGGAGCGAGTGGAGGACAGTCTGATGTAGCGGCTGCTGCATCGAGTAGAGTATCATGTTCGAAAGAATTATCAGCACCAGCGATGGAGGCAGCATTAAACAAATCCAAATCAAGCGAATTTTGTTCAGCCAACAGTGAGGCGGTATGGTTGGTTAGGTTATTATAAGCTGATGGCTCTGCTGTGAGGTGCCATTGATGGTTCAGCTGCTGCGGTTGAACGCCGAAAACCTTCTGCTGCTGGTTCTGCAAAGCCGAGGGGCTGGGAGGCGCCGAGGCGGATGTATTGATCAGAGTTGCTGACTGCGTTAGACTGTAAGTACTTTTGCGCCTGCGTCGCGCGCATATCATCGGATCGCTGTTGGAGTTGATGTCACTGTCCAGTGATTGTTGCTTGCTTAAAACAGCTGGCCTTGGGCGCAAACGTGTAAGACCTGGACTGGCAAATAAAACGCTGCCCCCATTTGTTGCTGAAAGACGCGTAGTTGTAGTTGACGAAACTGTTGCGTTGTTGATATTCGGTGAGATTGGCAAGAAGATGCAATTCTTACGCGTTGATGAACCTTTTATGTTACTCAATGCCAATGCGTTCAAATTGATTTTTCGTTTATTTTGTTGTTGTTGATGCTTTTGTGACATTAAAGCCAGAGACGCTGAGGCAGATCCAACAGCGGGCGTAGGTATCGGTGTTTGTCGAGCTCCAGCAGCAACGTAGGCGGCATCCTTTAACTTAATTCTGCCCACTGCATTTGCTGTAGTTACGCCTTCATTAGCAACGGCCCTTTGTACGGGGACCGTTGGTGAAACTTTATTCAACTGCGTTTGCCCACCACTGCGAAGGCGAAAAGTAGCGGCTGCCGTGGCAGCACAATCATGACGCTCGTCACTTGTAGGCGGCAAATGCAAAGCCGTTGGATGACTTTTTTTTGCAGCATCTGAGGAATGGGGGTTTTCCTCAGCGTCTCCCGTCTGAAAATATTGAAGCAGCTCTGCTTCTTGGTCCTGCGAGTTCTCCTCCTCACCTGGAAGAAAGTAATCGTCCAGCTCGTGCTTATCCATGTTGCAAATGCTGATCACGCGTTCGCGTGGCAAACCCAGATTCTCTGGCAAATCAGCATCCTTGTCGATGTCAGTGGCGTTCTCCCCACTGGCTGGTTGGTCACTGCTGGGCGAGGCACTATTAGCCATTGCTTCACGCATTTGGTAGTAGCGTAGCTTTTTTGCTCGCATCATGTTGCGCGATGACACTTTAGGCTGAGCTGCAGCGTTGCTTTCCACCGCAACTACCGTGGACAACGAAGGACTCGTGGAAGTACTGACTTGGGCAGGAGGCCCCATCAGATAGTTTGGTGCCTGCGGAGATCCGATGTCAGCGGCCGCAGTTGCTGCAGCTGCAGTGCTTGTGGTGGCGATCACTGAAACAGGTGAGGCAAGAGCAGTCACCGATGTAGCAGAGAGTGGTGAGTTGATCCAAAATCCCTTAGTCTGTTGAGCTTTAAGGACTTTTTTGCAGAAAATATTGGTCGGATTGTAGTCATCGACCACTTCTTCCTTAATGGGCACTTGATCGCTGGTAGTGCAAACAGTCCCAAACGTTGAAGTCGATGATGATGGTGATGACAAGTCCATTATTTTGGGCGTGAGGTTTTTCGCCGCACTTGAACTGCTGGGTATATTCGGGAAGGCGCCGACAGACGGTGGTGCGCGTGCCAGCACGGTACGTGGTTCTGTAGCTAAATTCATGGGCAGCAGCTGTTGCACGTTATGTGGCTGCAATGCAGGATGAATCTGTTGACTGTTGTAGCCCTGCAGTTTGTCGATGTAATCACGGAAAGTTGAAGTGGTTATGGAAGCAGTCTGCAGATGTGGTGATGCTATGCTCTGAATTTGCGGGTAATTCGGCGAATCCATTACTTCTTGCTTCACCTCAATCATGGATTTCTTCTCCTCTTCTGTGGTCACTTTAATCGATGACGGCACGCAGGGTGCCACAATAACAGGTGATGTTATTGTGCTCGAGTTTTCAACGCGATTCTGTAGCGATTGATTGCAGCTGGACTCTGAGGATGATGAACCTTTGCGTTTTTTCTTGCGTCGTTTCTTGAGTGGACCCAAATCCTGCGAAAAATAGTAAAATTATAATTTGAGGAAAGGAAAGGAAAGTAAAATTATAAGGAAAGTAAAATTATAATTTGAGTTAATGGAGAAGTCGTTAAAACCACTTGGAATTCCTGAAGTCAGCAGAACTCACTTCGATGAAGATAAGTGTTACAGCGAGATGGGCGACTTGTTTAACAAAATATACCTTAAGTTAAGTTTTGGCGACTTCAGTAAAAAAGTACACATTGGAACTTCAGCTGATTTTAATGAAAAAATTACACTTTAGAAACTTAAAACACCTAATTTGCATAATTTGAAAAATTATGCCTAAATGAATTTAAGCCACTTCTGGAACTTAAATCAAACTTATTTTTTTACACGACGTTAACACGAAAATATAACATATCTGTACAACTTGAAAGATGAGAAAATGATAATTTCCCAATATCCTAACTATTCTAACAAAATTTTACAGTTAAAGTTGTAAATTTTTGCAAATTTTGCTGATTCTGAATGTGCAGTTTGTTGGAAAAGGTTTAAAGTAATCTTTTCGAAACGTAAACTAATTTTTAGGAATTCATTACCCAAATTAACTATAACTCTATATTCATATTAGCAAAATAATTTAACTGAAACACTTTAAAGAGCATCGAAGAGCATTATAAATAATGACAATTTGAAATATTTTTAAATAGGAATAAGTTCGCATAATACCCCAGTAGGACGCTTCTCTTTAGGTTCACGTTGTGACACCTTCTTCTGTGTGATCGGTGCGGGGGCTGCAACAATGCAGCCTGAGGCAATTGTATGAGAGCTAGCTTGAATGTGTTCAGCCAAACTTTTCATATTTTCCACTTTAATCTTAAGAATATTTTCAGCCCACATTTTTATAATGTCCCAAGATGAACCGTCCGCATCGTCGTTTGTGTCAGTAGTTTTTGAACCGCTGCAAGGATTTATTGATGACCCACTGTCAGCTGATTTGGACAGTAAGCTTCCTAATTGCGGCAATTGTGGTGGAGACAATTTGGTTGTTTTACGCATAGCAGCGTAGCAATAACGAGAATGTCCACGTGTGCCCAGGCGTCGGGGGCGTATTTCGGGAAATACTTGCTTCATTACTTTGCCAAAGTCGGCAGTAGACAGAGGTTTAATGGCTAAACGTTCGCAGAAAATACTGTAAGTTAATTGGAAAATATTTTAAAATAGACCACATGCAATGGTATATTAATATTCTACACTCACAGGTATTCATTATACACATCTTGCTTCGGTATTGACACTTGTGGATCGTGTTCCAAGTGAGAACGCACCCAATTTATTGTGTGATTGATTTCACTACGTGTTCCAAGCGGATTTTGCGGATGGCGCAGAGGATCTACAATTAATTTAACGTGTTGATAAATTTTCTGTATTTTTATGTTTATTTTTTTATATGTAAGGAAACGTAATCATTCAGTAATTTAATACTAATTTCAGTGATTCTGACAATTAAATAAAGGATAATTTCGATAATTTCAGTATCAACCTGTCACACTATAATTCCACAACTAGGATATCATATCTGATATTTAATCTAGTCTAACCAAATACAGAGATAAGAAAAGTGTTGTATTCTTTTATTACTTTAACGAACCTTTGTTTTTGTTTTATAGTTAGCTTCGTATTCACATTTCATTTATTTATTTCATTTACTTATTCATTTGTTATTATGACGTCTACCGGGGAAGAAAACCTTTTATTGTTTTCACTGACTACCTTTTCTTATCTCACCGTACTTCTACACAGACTGCTAATGGACGATTTGTGTACGAAGTTGTTATGTTGATTGCCTTGAGATGTCTGATAAAGAATTCTAATAGAAAAAATATTTAAAATCATTATTATTTTTAGTATTATTGATTTAATGGAGAACTATGTGAAAAATACCTACTGTTGCTCGAGAATGTTTTTAATCTTTTTATAAAAATCTGCAGTAACTATAGCATAATTATTACGATTTTACGTACTGAAGATTATGATATTATCATTAACTGGATGATTTTTTATAATGGATTTAAGAGCTTTTCTTACTATTTTTCATATATTGTACTATTTGTATACGGTGTTAGAATATTCTGGAGGAAAATAGTAAATGCTTCAGAGGCAATCAAAAAAAGAAATTGATATGATTTAAATTACTTAATCATTACAAACGCCTACTCGAAGTAAATCTTCGTATTTTATTTATTTAAACACAACCAGAAACAATCGGTGCCTATAAGAAGCTATCGAAGCATCTGTAGTATCCAGCAAACTCTTAATTAGTGAAGTGAAATGTGAAGTCTGGCTTAAAAAATGCAGCTAGAAATCTGACATTTTAAAAAATTCGTTTTGAATTCACCTGTTTCCGGTGCCTCGCCGGGTAAACGCAAATATAAAAGCAGCTTCTCCATAGGTTTTAGTGTTGATATATGATCTAAGATTTGCAGAATCTGCTGTTTGGCTTGATCCCTATAATTTATGAGGAAACAAATATAGAAATACTGTGCATTGCATTCTTGTGTGAAGAATGTACCCGATCCCTGACTCCACTACTTGTTGAATCCGCCGCATTTTATCCTCATCTGGTAGTTTAACGCCAACTCCGGTTCGATTTAGAACGTGCATGTTTGCTGAATTGGTGCTTATAACATTTAAGACATTTTCGGCTACGGTGTTGGTGATTGCACCACTTGTTGAGGCAAGTTCTATGCTACCTCTGCCGCTTACTGGCTGATGTAAAGACACACTGGTCGATGGCATTACATTAGTCGTTGTGGCACCAGCACCTGCTACTGTACCTAGCGTTGCAGCCGTATTCATGGCGGTCATCATTTTAGTAAACTCAAATTGCTGCTGTACATTGAGGTGCTGGAATTGTTCCAAGCCAAAAGCGACATTGCTGCTGCTGCCGCTGCCTGTGTTGTTTTGTACGGCGAAGGGATTAGGTGTCAGCACTGAAGTAGCGGCACTCGTAATATTTGCCGGAACGGAAGCACTGTATGATGGCGGCACGAAGCCGCTAAGAGCAGGTACATTGGAGCTTGCGACTCCTAAAGGCATCAAAACCGTGTTGGGAGTTGGAGGAGGTGGTGGGGGTGCGACATGGCGCGTAGAGGGTGGTTGAAAGCGGATATTCGCATAGGATTCCTGCACGTTGTCGGGCGCATGTGGTGGATGAGTAGCCAAGACTGTGGTACCGCCGCCATATATGGAACAAGAAATACCTCCTCCCAGTCCAGCTACTGCGCCGTATGCATTGTAGTTGAGTTTTTGTATTGGCGATTTTGTCCACTGCGTGCTCGGTACATTCTTCTCTGACATGTTATACAAACTAATACGGCTCAATCCAAGCAGGCTGCTTCAGCTGACTGGTCAATTGCGAAGCGTTTCTACACTACGACTTTTCGGAATTTGAAGGTTCTGCCAATCGTAGTTATTACGCGTGAGATAAGCTGCTGTTGATATGATACGCTCTGCGGCGATAGGCGAGACCAGCACCCGAGACAAGCAATTTGAGCGCTGGCTCACCGAAGAAAACTTAAAGCTAGGGATCACTGGGTTGATGAAGTGCTGACGACTGCGGGGCGGATCGGAAACAGGACCACATAATTAGAATCTATTTCTTACTTTATATGTTATTTTACCGCGTGGTACCCTCTTTACGATATTGAAAGCCGACGCATGAACTTTATAACTTTATATTTTAATAAATTTTGCCATTTTCGAGGAATATATTCCCATTTCCCGATTCTTTTCCTTATTTTCTTCGCTTGAGGTGAATTCATTAAAATTGTGTTGAGGAAGGTTACAACGACAACAATGTCGATAAGAAGGTTCACGTAGTTGCAAACACTCATTTTGCAAAAGGAACTATAATATTGATCAAATCAAATCTAGTATCAAATAGAAGTACTTTACGAAATTCACTGTTATATGAAAAGTAAATATTTAGAAAACATGAAATTTCACTAAATCGCCATATTTTCTTATCCACAGTGTGAAGATTTATCAAAATTTTTCCCACTTTATTACCCGCAATACTGTTAATTATTGAAGACTAATTTTTCCAGTATTTCCTTTAAAGATTTTGACACCTTTTGTATAAGTAGGCGGACCATTTTTGCCACGTATTTTAATAATGGCTGTGTATGCCCCAGAATAAAATATCTTATCTCATACTCTTATAAGACATTCACTCTTTAACAGTTTTTAAAGAGGTGCCTTTACATTCGGTATAAAATGTAAACGTGATCATCAACCACTTCCACCCATTTTTAATCCCAAAGTGCTCCACATAACAAAGAATATTTGTGTCATATTTTATCGGAATATCGGTGTAGGGTATAAAAATGGAAAGCCAGTAAGAGTTAGAATTTAAATTACTATAACTGCAGTTTGTTCTACGATATGATATAATACGATTTAACAAATCATTTCGACATATCGTATCGTGTACAAGCTTTTATAATAATCATATTGAATTTAGGACCTTTAGAACATCCTGTTTATTTTGACGACAATGGCTTGATCTGCATTAACAGCATGAGAATATTTGTAGAAAAACAAAGAAAGGAATGACATTTACATTTTTTTAAGTGTGGGGAAAATAAAAATAATTTCACCATTAAGTTTTTCACTTTATTTTGTAATTTTGCTGATGATACCAGCAAAATCACCACCACTTCCTAAATAATTAATTACTTAGATGCAAAGCAATTTTTCACAAATAAGACAATTAAATTTGGGCTACAAACATGGACGCTAACCAGTCGGGACCAAATCAAGGAGTAAGTTTACTGAAAAAATTTACTCAGCTGTAAAGCCAAAACTTTTTTAAAACAGAAAAATCCAATTGAAACTCTAAGCAAGGATGAACTAATAAGCAAGTACAAAGGTTTGCTTCAAATAGCCAAGAAGGCAAAACAGGTCAAGGATGGTGAGTACGGCGCCGAGTGCAAAAAGGGATGCTATATCTGATATCCTCTTACAGAACTGGCCGAGGAAAATCGCATTCTTAAAGACAATTTATCCCACAATGAAACCCAAAAAGTAGCGGATAAAAATGCGCTGCTGGCTATGAAAGAAATGATTGAGGAATTCACTAAAAACAAACTTCAGCTGGCGACTCAGCTAAGCGAGCTTCAACAAAAAAGCAAACAGAATGACGAAGCGCTTGTTAAGCTACTCACTGAAAACGAATCGCTGAAGCGGCAGCTAAAAAGCAAGGAAGATGATAATGAATCCCTATTACAGGATATTGACTGCATGGATCAGCAGCTGAAGCAGGTACGAATCTACGAAATATGCATGAAAAATTGGAAATCAAAGCTGTGATTTAGATGAAAATTTTTCTAAACGCATGTAAATACTTATCACTTAGTTATTTTAATTTTTATGTAACTTAAAGTAAATAATGGTATACTTCTTCAATTTATATTTAAAATCTTTACATTTTGCAGGTCAATGTCCTTGGTATTGAGCAGAAAAAGCATTTGACTTTATTAGAACTCGAAGTAAACAAGCTTAAAGAAGCTGAAAGCGAAAACAGAAACCTTCAGGACGAAGTTTCCAAAGTGCACGATGAAAATAAGACAATCAAGGAACAACTAAATGAAACGACAAAATCCCTAAGTGAATTACAAGAAAAATATAACAACGTCAAAGAAATAAACAGCGAGCAGAGACGGAAATTCAACGGCTTAAAAGAACGATTTTTAGATGTTCATCGTAGGCTGAAACAGTTGAAAGAATGTAAACGCATACTGCTAGAAACGCAGTACGAGTATTCGGAATCTGTTTCCAATTGGCAAGCAGAAATAATTAAAGCATCGCAAGCTTTATGCTCTCAAATGAATGCATTAAAAAGCGATAATCAAATATTGACTGAAAAGTTACAACGCCAGCAAGGAAATTCGGGTGCACAAAACAACTCCATTAAAGAGTTTGCTGACATATATTTGAAGCGAGTAAAAGAACTGAGGCAGCTGGTTGATAGGGTTTCACAGGAAAGTCAAGAGGGATTGAACAATAAAACTAAGTTGTTAGATATCAATTTGGAAAATGAAAACCTACGTAAGGAGCTCCAAGAAATGAACTGCTTGCTGCAAGAAAATAAAGACCTACGTGATGAATTGTTGCAAACACGTAGCATACTTGAAACTTTGGAAAATGAAAAGGTGGAGCTCTATAATCATGACGCCTTTGAAAAGAAAAATTCGACGGATGAACATGATGACACATTAGAAGAGATGAGAACTCAGCTAATTCTCTCTAAGCAGATCATTGAAGAGCTTGAGTTACGCTACGCAAACAAAGAACGCGAGCATGCAGATTTACTTGCTGAAATGCGAGAACTAAATGACGCTTTGAAAGCGCGAGGCGACGTTATATCCCGACAGCAAGTAACACAGAAAGAACTCCAAAACGAAATAACACAGGCTAACTATAAATTGGGAGAAATTCAAGAAGAGCTTAAACTCAAAAGCAAGGAAATCAACGAAAAAGACATGCAAATAAATGATATCAGCAGAGAAATTGAAAGTGAACGGCGCAAAATCCTCGAATCAGAGAAATTACATTCGGAAACTGAAGCAAAGGTTAGGCTTCTCACCCAAGAACTGCAGCAATTGCGTCAGAGTGATGCACAAAGTGATATTCTCTCCGTTACCACGGAAGATCCCAACACTCGATTACGTGATGTGGAAGACGGTTTTGAGGAAAAATACAATAAATTGCTAGCCGTCGCTTCAAAACTGAAGAAGAAACTACAAGAAAAAGAATCTTATGTGGCTGAATTGGAAAAACAACGGAGCAGCAACGAGGAACTTGAAGAGATCTTAAAAAAAGATAACGAATGCTTAAAACTTGAACTTGAAAAGCATAAAAAACAGCTTGAGTCTCGCAAACAAGAGTTGCAGAAACTTCAGTCTTCTCGCAAACAAGCCAATGTCTTAAATTTGGAAATCGAAGCTGCAGAAAAGTCTCTGAGCGAAGTAACAACTAAGCTTGCTAGCAAAATGAAGGAAACCGAAACACTTCAGGATACACTACAGTCGAAAGAACAGAAAATTGTACAATTACGTAAAGAAATTAAGATCTTGGAGGAAGCGAAAGCTGCAGAATGCATACATTCTAAAGAGCTCAAAGAGCAAATCGATCGCCTGCAAACACAAATCAAGGATTCCCTGCATAGCAAACAGCAGGTTCTGGAAATTAATAACGATTTGGAGCAAGCACGTGATCGACTCACTCTAGAGCTGGAAGACCTTCATCTTCAAATGGCTAGCATGGCTGGCAACAAGGAAGCAGAATTGGCTGCTGCAACTGCAAAAACACAGCAAGTGGAGCAACAATATGCCGAACTACAAGCTAAATACACCAGCATGCAAGCTGTACTCAAGTCAACTGAGCGTCAATTAGAAGACCTGCGTGTTGAATTCCTTGAATACAAAGTTAAGGCACAGGCAGTGCTACGAAAAAATCAAAGTAGAGACTCCGAAAAAGAGCGCGAACAAGAGGAAGAGTTGCTAGCGTTGCGAGCAACTGAAAAGGAGCTGCAAATCAACCTGGATTTGTACGAAAAGAAGCTAGATGAAAAAGAAAGAGAGCTAAAAATTATGCAGGAGGATAACGTCAGTCTACAACGACGTAGTCGAGAATTGATGAATTTAGTCGATGAATTGAGGCAGCAAAACGACAGCATGGCCCAAGAACAACGCCAACAGTTGCAACAGCAACAGGCAGCCCTCAAGCAGCAGCGCTTGCAGATTGAACAACTGGATACGTGCCACAAGGAACAGATACAACAGCTTGAAAGCAGCTTCCAAAAACAACTTGAAGTTCTAAAATCGGAAAATATTCAATCACAGCGCCAACCCATTACTGTGGGCGCAACAGCTCTCACCAACAGCGCTCAACTGCCTTCAAACGAACAGAGCAAAATCGATTTCCTTCTAATGGAACGAGAAGATGCAGAGGGTTCTGAGGAAGCTGCTGAGGCGCTCGCACATATCGCTGCACATCGTAAAATATCATCAACCTCCTCTCGTCGCTCACACCATGATTTCATGCCGTTAGATGAACTGCTGTCGTCTCCAATGAATATCATTAGCGATACGGTAACTACGATTACTGCACTCACTTCGGATGATGAGAGAAGCAAGCTAGCTGAGAATCGTCACATGGAGCTGCAATCTACTAAAGAAATATTGCAGAAACAAGAAAGTCGTATTCGTCACCTCACTGCCCTGCTGGCGGAAAACGAACAGGATTTAGCAAAACTGACACAGATGAATGATATGCTTAAAGAGGAATTACGTCGTCAAGAACGCGCTGTAGAGCGCCAGGAACACATGCATAACTCTGAGTATCTAAAAAATATCATTATAAAAGTAAGTTTTATTTGAGAGAGTACTGTCAGAAATTATTATGTCATGCTATGTGAAGTGAGCAAGAAATGAAAAGGGAGAATAATTTTCTCTTGCCATTTCCATTTTTTAAGTACAGCACTGAGCAAACTTGCTCTTTTCTGCTACAAGAATTTATTGTGGCAAAATTATGCAGTTTGTTCTGCCAGTTGCGGAAATAATTTGACAGTTTTTGTACACTGAAATTTTGTACAGGAATTTTATTTAGAAATCGCAACTAAATTTTATTGCATCTTACAAAAATTTTATTTCGAGGCCACATCGAAGCTTTTTTGCGAATTCGTTTATTAATTTGAAATTGTTTAATACAGAATTTTCATGATGAGATAATGTTGCTTTCTTCATGATTTATGAAATCGTAATTTTTTAAAAATAACATAAAGAATCTTTATTTTGCATTACACGATTTCCTCGACACAACTAATAATTGTTCTGATTTACAGTTTTTAACTCTTAATAATGGAGACGAAAAAACACGTTTGGTACCCGTTTTGAATACCATTTTAAAACTGAGTCGCAGTGAAATGGAAATGCTAGCGTGTGTTGCTAAAGGACAAAAATGTATGATGTTTTGAAAGATTGTTTGGACAAGTATGAACAAAAATTTTTGCTTTTCAGTTACAGCAGATTCCAACAGTCGAAGTTGGGGCAACTTTTTACCATCATGGGGAAATAATAGTAACCAGTAATAGTTACGTTGTTAGTAAGGTAGCAAGCAAATATTGTCGTGCATGTGTTATTCAGTGGTAATAATTATGCAAATAATTGTAAAAATTGTATTTAGGCATTACGTACAACTTATTGTAATTTATTATCTTTGTATCTACTCGGAAACATTATTCTGTGTAATAAATTGTATCTACTAGGAAACATTATTCTAGGAAATTATAATTGGTTATAAATATGTATTTTTGTTGGTTTTAATAAAAAAAACAAGTTCAATTACTTTATCACTTTATTGCTTTATTATTACTTTCTTCTCGAGATCCCGGCCGTATAACCTAATCAAATTCCCCGAAAATGAGGTAAATCGTTATTCACTGAGCTTAACATCCAGTTTATCAGAGATAGTTTAAACGAAGTTGAAGCAACCTTCCATTAGGTTTAAACGCATTATATAATAGAGGCTGTAATAGGCTTAGGTGAATGTCAAAATGATACAAATGGAACAATTTACACACGGATCTAGGAGTTATATTGACTTATTCAGCCTGAATGTACCGATTAATTTACGATTTTGGCTGCAACCTTTTTTACAACCTACAATCTTTGTCGGAAATAGCAATAAATTTAATTTCAGAAGGTAACATCATAATTGAGCTTACATTGCGTTGTAGTTATCAAATATGATACAGAAATTTCGTTTTCGCGTCACTTTATAATCTTAATAAAAATTATTTTATTTGTAAAGTTGTGGTGATTGAAATTTTTTCCAAATTTGCGGTATAAACTAGCATTTATATCGTAAATATCTATTTATACATCATACAATTCCTATAAATTAATACAATAGTCTAAAAAATACAAAATTAAAATTAAACAATTTTTAGTACTTAAGCATTAAAATTAAGGATAAAATTAAAGAATTACTTAATTATTTAATTTAAATTAAATCAAAAAGCCATTTGATTACTTTAGTTGTTTCATAATTCTTAATAACATCTTAGGTTACTTATCAGTTTTCAATTTTCTCATTTCTTTAAAGAATAATTGGCAGAAAATCATAAATACGAGCGCATCCTTATTGCCAAACGTCAGCACCGTTACCAGCTTATTGCCAAACGCCAGCATAGTTGCCTACTAATGTGGCCGGCAAAGGACCCCCTGCTGCAAAGAGCCGCATCCCCGTGCTGTCATAGCAATGCGTATAGATAGCAGGAACATATTTGACTTGTTGGAACCCGTCCATTTCCTCTTCAGGATACTGTGATGAATAGCAAAATTTAAAATAAAGAAGAAGCTTTTAATCAAATTCAAAAAGTAGTTTCTTTTGAAAACGTCGCTTTCTTGTCTGTTTGGGTAAAAATTTTGTAATTGATTTTAAACTAACTTTCCCGATGAGCTGGAGACTTGAAACTTTAAACATAGCTCAAAATTGGATGACAATGTAATATTAGATATAAACTGACCACCGACGCCCACTTTGAAGCAGGAAATTTCGAAATGAAAATTTGCGCCTAGAAGCAGGTTTCATAGCATTTACACACTATTCATGCATCAATTGTCTACTGCATGAGCCCCACGTTTTTCCTTTTAAATCTTACACATATTTTCATAGCTATTAAAAATGCACATTCACAAATTTTTATCCGTATGTGGCTTGGAAAAATTATAATTAACTTTATAGTCCGTCTTAAAAATGTGTTTTTTAAAAATTTATTTTTATTTAAATAATTATTAATTTTTAAATAAATTCATGTCACAATAACGATTGTTCTGAATTTTGTATTTTTCTTCTATACAGTGAAAATTAATTTATATGCACTTGAAATTATGTGATATTCATTATGAAATTCATTATGTGATTCGTTACGAAATTCATTTAAATATTTGTAATTATGTATTTGGCCTTGTGAGCTTTTACAATTACAATGAAAAATAAATAAATAAATATATAATATAAATTATTTCATTTTTAAATTTTCAATTAAAATTTCCATACCCAGCGGCTGAAGACGGTACATCTCCCGATTCATTTAGTTCACTATAACCATATAACATATATGCATCGTTTGCTCCCCTTCATTGCTTTTGCTCTTCTTTTTCTATCAAGTATCGAAAAACGAAACCACGATTGCTACCTGCCGAATAAGGATTGCGACACACGAATTCGTTGGCTCGAACAACAAGAAGAACTCGTGCCGACGTAGAAAAGAGCGTTAAAGGCTGCGTGGGATGCAGTGCATTAAAAATTTCGCCAGCTTCTCTCAGTTATTTCAGCATCTATATGTTGTATGGTTAGTGTCCAGTGTTTAAATCGAAAATTTATTACTTATGCTTCAATATGTTATCTACGAACTTTTGCCCTTACACTCACTTTATGGGAAAGGAACTAGTTAATCGTGTTTACAGAACTTACCACAATTCCTTTGCTGCACTTTAGCGCCACAGTACGTGAAGAATTAACACTGCTTTCCAGATATTTACCCGCTCGTACATCATAGAAAAGCAGCATTCCCAAACCAGTGCCTACGGTTAGTAGGTTGCCCTCGAAGGTTGTCGCCCGAATGCCGCACCCACTGTAGCGCGAAGTTATTTTCTTGATAGTCTGAAGAGTGCGTGCATCTAAAAGAATCGTATATGAACGACATCCCACAGCATACAAGCCATCACTATGGTAGGCAATGCTAACATTGTCCTGGCAATTCGGCAATTTGCGAGATAGTTTTTGCTTAAACGTTTCGGCGTTGAAAATATGAATATAACCGTTTAAGGATAAAGCAGCGATCTCCTTAAATTCTTGATTGAAGCACAGAGATCGTATCTGGAAATAAATTATAGACTTAATAATGGAATAAATTTCAAGTTAAGTATGGGAACAGACTCTCTGTGCTGTACGACAATCTTTCACGCTCAATGGATTAATAGTGGCAAACGTAGGACATGCTTCCTGCCCTCCATCCGGGAAATCCATTAAATCTTCATTGATTCGCCATAATGCTAGACGAGAATCTTTAGAACCGGACACGAGAAACTGATCATCCAACCAGCACATGCCCATGATAAGATCGCGGTGCCCGTTTTCACCAACACAAACAGGATCCAGTGTAGGCAAACGATACACCGCGATATCGGCAGAGTTTCGAGCTCCGGTAGCAAGAAACGAGCGACTTGGATTTATCTCGATGGCATGCAAGCCGCCCTGAATATCCGGATGATTAACGCGCGACTTCGAAAGCGTCGGAATAGCGTCCACGCGGCGCATGTTCACATCATAAACAAGCAGCTGCGGAATATAAAAAGTAGCCAAGATAGCTTATAATAATAATTATGCTGTGGTAATAATTTTTATCACCTTGTTACACTTGGTGCCGAACACCACCTGCCGATTGCTGAGCCATTTGGAGCAGAAGACTTTATTTATGTAACCCAAATTTATTTGCGTCTCCCGCAGCATATCATGAGTGAGTACGTAACGACTCGTGTACTCGAAATTAACATTACGTTGCTGGAATGGATTAATTAATATGTAATCAGATTAAAAGCCCCTCTTAAAAAGCTTACATCTTTTAATCCGCTCTCACGTCCGCGCAGATAGTCGCATAAGTTAAATGACGTATTGAGCACTTCTTCCTGCTGCTGTGGAGTCTCTTCCTCACTTTCCGAGTCATCGTACGTCACAAAGTCATCCGGTTTGTCAGGCTTACGTCGCCGCTCTTGCCTGGAGAATCCATTTCATAAAACTTTATTTCTGAAAATAACTACCAATGCTACCTTAAGGCTCTGGCCTTAACTCGGCGCTCCTCTAAACGTCCCACCGAATGGCAGGGTGGGTAACTGCCTACTACGCTGTTCCTTATGGTCTTCACCATGGAATTGAACACCACTGTATGCTTATTTCTGATTTCAAACATAGCGCTCAACTATTTCCCTCCTTCGGCGTTGCATACACTTTTCTACTTCCAAACTTTTTTCGTCTCTTGGTTAGGAAGACTTCTTTTAAATCTTGAGAAAGGAAATTCATTTATCAAGAATTTTATTTTAGTCCACAGTCCATTGTTTATATGCAAAATGAAAATTCTTCCTTCCTGTTGTTGCCACCTTTTTGGGAAAATTAATCATTATGTTTTAAATTATTATTCCACATTTAAAAGTACTTCAAGAATCAATCAAGTTAATATGAAATATCGATATTTTTTGCATTTTTGGTACATATTTGCTTGTCGAAATAAGATGAATTATATAGAATGTCTTTCGAAGAACTTTATTGTTAATTACAAGATGTATTTTTTAAAGAATATTTATTAAACAAGTTTTTAGAAATGGATACATAAAAATATTATGTATCCTGATTTTTTAAAGTGTCGATTTACTAGCGTATTGAAGAAATCATATGGCCACCTAACTATTGTTTCCGAATTCGAAATTTGAGAGTATATTGGCCAAACTGATAGGTTTTATATAAATCAACAATAAAATTAACTATTGTTTAATTAAAAGTTTAGAACCTTAATTTTGTTGTCGTAACTTTTACGACCGACACGGAGTAAGTATGCCTGACCGATTACAAAATACCCTAAACATGTCCCGTTGTAAAGTTGTAAAACAAGTAGAAAAAAACAGTCATACGCTTATAAAGCAAATAAAAAAATAATTCATTAATAGCGTTATGATATGAAGTTTTAATTCACTGCAGAATTTCATTAGCCTTAAAAATAATAAACTAAATTCTTGAATCGTAACCGGGATGCATCCATAAGAAATCAAAATTATATCGCTTGGGACCACTGCTTATGAAAACCTCATTTATATTCTAGTTTTGTCAATTAAATTAAATAGTTTTGCCTTAATAAAAAATTCTTAGGAGCTAATTGGGTGTTCATAAAAATTGTTGTCTTCCTAAATTGTAAAGTCAGCATAATTTAATACGGTCGACTTACTTTTGCAATTTTGTTAAGTCCGAATTTTTGAACTGGAAAATTTGCATGTCCTATTTGCGATGAACTTAACAAATCATGAATTTTCTACGTTTTTTACAAACATGTTTGTTATAAATGTTGTTCCTTGTAATTTTAAATGTAAACCCAGCAATGTCGTTATAGCTAGTTCTAAATATATGGCAACGCTAGCAAAGGATTAGATGTTTCATATAATTCCGAGTTGGGAAGGACTCAGATTCATTTTAATTAAACGCCATGAATTTTAATAGTAAACAGCGACCAGCTCGTCAGAATTCATCAAATGCAAATCTTTCATCCGGCGCAGAAAATCACTGCGTACCAATCCAACTTAATGCGCACCAGACACAGCATCAGCTTTCAGGCAGCGCCAACACCGTTGGGCACACCACACCTATGGATAGTGATGAGGGCAACGTCTCCTTACTGGCAGACATCTCTGACATCATGCGAAGCTTCGGCGACTGCAATCAACCGCTAAAAGAAAGTGTAAAACTGGTGGAGCACATACTACAACAGCAGCTGCGCGGCATCTTTAACGAGGCTTCTATTGTGGCAATGAAGCGCAAGAATTCGCCCTGTCCATCCCAAGCCGATTTTGAGTTCCTCATGCGCAACCACCCTGTAAAAATAGCACGCATGCGAAAACATCTTAAGGACATGCGTATTCTGAAGAAGTTCCTCAGTATACGCACTGGCCGAACACAGGATTTTAATGAGTTCAGCAACGTGGAATCGGATGATGAGCTAAGCATTGACGTGCCTGAGAAGTATGATGAGGAGCGAACACGTCGACTGTTTCGTGCGGACCGCATATCACAGATACTTACTGGCCAACAGTACCTTCAATTTAACGAAGCACGCAAGACATCCTTTTATTGTCGCCATGGAGAGAAAATCAAAAACAAGTTTCGCAAGTTTTTAGCCTTGCCAACCGAGATGCACATCCCGACTACAACATTGAATATTTTAGCGTATTTAGCGCACGAAACAATCGCAATCATCGTCGATTATGCGATTTTAACGCGACTGAACTCAGAAAATCGTACGACCGAGCCGTACAGTCGTGTGACATCGACAGGAGCATCGCCGGCAATGCTGCACATCTGTCCCGAGGTTACGCAGGGCCGTGGCATGGAGGTGGTGCAGCCCATCACTGTCCAGGAGATTAACGAAAGCATGCGACGATTCAGACAGATGTCCACTAAACGAATGGGTTTATATCGTAGCACATGCGATGCCGATTTCAAGCGCGCCTTCTTAGCCATTTAAGCTTGTAATTATAGTAACACCCATTATAGAATTAAATTACTTTGTGTATTTCAAGTTCTTCATCTTGGTTTCATCTTAAATATCGAATTAAAATATACAAACTTGTACTGCCTTTTGATGCAGTTTGGTCTCTTCGTGCTGTTTCATATGGTGCTGGAGGCGAAAGTCTTTGTCGCAGTACACACAGTGGTAGAGTTTTATGTCTTCATGAATAAGCTTGTGTTTCTTCAAAGCATGTGAATACGCGAAAGCCTTTTTACAGACTTCACAGACATACGGCTTGATACCCTTGTGAACACTACAGGAAAGTAAGGATATAGCTAAATGAGCTTTGCATTTATGCTTCAAAATAAAATCGTTAAATTACATCCCATCAAACCAGAAGTCTGTTTTTATATTTTACACTCCAAGGAAGAGGGTATAAAATGGGTGTAGTTTGTTTTGTTAAAAGATTGTCACCATTTTTAATTTTATACAATATTTTGAAAATTTTTACAATTTTTGCGTTAACTTTAATCTGCTAATTGTAGATTTCGTCTGAGGAATTTTCGGATTGATATTTGGTCCTTTATTGGATGTTACATAGCACGTTTTATATTTAACAAGGGATTTCCAATTAATTAATGAATCCTGTTTGTGGAACTTGTATTAATTTTCATGATGTATAATTTTTATTTACGGATTATACTCTCTTCTAATTAATTTTTCGAAAATAATAATATTAATAATTTAATATTATTTTTATAGAAAACCCAACAGATTTTCTTAGTTTGCAGGGATTTCTTATAAGAGGAGTTTTTTAATATTCAAATCAGGAAATAATTTTAGATTCTCGCACTTACGCTTCATGAGATTTTTTAACACTTTCATAGAAAAATGTACGACTGCAGAAGGAACAATGATACGGCTTCCCACCGCTATGTGAAAACATGTGCTTTCGTAGTTTCTCCCGAAGATGAAACCGTTTGTCGCAAAGTCTTGAAAAAGCAGAATTCATTAGTCAAAACATATCGCTAACAGAGAAACTTTGTGCACTCACTCACACGCAAAGCGCAATTCTGTGTCGTGCCTACGCCGGTGCTCCATCATACGTCCACGCTTTTGATATATGTTGCCACAGATGTCGCATATATGTGCACTTTCATCGTTCACTTTTGGTCTACCCGATTTCTTGGCGAGTGGATCAGGTGTTGATACCTTGTTTTTCGCATCTGCAGACTTGTACTTTTTCGGGGTAATGGTGCAATGTTCCGACTCCACATCATAATCAAATTTTTTTTCGTTTTGTTCCCCCGTTCCAACTCCTGACTGCTTTATGATATCTGTCTCGTCACATAAATCTTTAATGCTTATCTCGTTATTGTTTTCTATTTTTTCCTTGGCACTTTCAATATTCAGTTGCAACACATCTTTGAAATCTGCAGGTGTCACTACTGGTTTTACGTTACTCAAGGGTTTTTCATCTTCGGAACTACATGTTGCATCAAAATCATCGCCGAAGCATCCATCTAAATACTCAACTTTTTCTTCTTCACCAAAAGGTATCTCAAGTTCCTCCACTTTTAATTCATAGGAGGACTCCAACGCATTCTCCTCGGAGGTATTTAATTCTACTAATACTTGGTGTTCCTCCTGTTTTACCTTACCTTCATCTGTTGGCTCTGTAAAGGGGTCCCTTGTGTACATCCTTTTATGGTGACAGAAGGCATCTATAATCTTCTGTGATTTTAGTGCCTTACTACGAAACTGAAAGGCCAGATTGAGGGACAGTTCGCAATTCTTGCAAATATATTTAGGCAGCTCGTTTGCTCCCGGGATCTTATAGAAAAATCAATGGAAGAATAAATGAAAGCAAGATAAACTATCGAGTATCCAACCAGATCCACGTTTAATCCAGTAATCAGCTTCAACATCACGTTGGGTGGTTGGTCACCTTCTTCCAGGGGTTTGAAGATCGAACGCTGTTTTCTGCTTTTCCGCAAGCAGACACGACAGCTCTCAGGAACAACTTCATATTTCATTTCTATAATAACTTAAATTCAACAAAACAAAATAACGTTTTTGAAACTTGATAAAGTTTTAGTTTGTAAATAATGTTTAATTGGCGTTGCCACATCGCAAATCAGCTGCTCACGTATTGTCAAAGGAAAAAATTGCCTTCCGAGTGTACAGTTTCAAAAGGTGTATCATCAATTTCTTAACACAAATGCAATATTGTACTTAATTTTAGTTCTTGGGGTACCGAACACAGAAAACTTTTTCTTAAAAAAGGGCAAATTTTTTAGTGCTACTTTATCTTCGTTTGTAAGTTTAAATAATAAAATTAAAGTTAATATATTTCCCAATGATACAAAAACTATTAAATTAAGTTTATATCGTTAGATGATTTTACAATTTTTTTTTTATGGATAACAAAATTTTACAAAAAGTTTATGTGTTGTTCGTTGTGAAAGAATAGTTTGTCCTTTTATTTTCATTTGCCTAATAAATTTGCGCAAATTCCATGTTTTTTTTACTTGTTCCAAATTAACTATTTGTGCCAAGATTTCTCCAAAAACTAGAGGCTACCAAAAAAATCCTCTGAATCCGCCAATTGAAAATTGTGTTGTATTTCTTAAATTAACAAGGAGGATACTTATCGTACGAAAACAGTTTTTATTCCGACATAGTATTCTATGAAAATGTGGTAGTATCATCCCTGAATAAAAAATTTTTGGAAAATTTGTTATCCTTCAAGAAAGTGAAAAAAAGCGATTTTACACAACGATAAAGTATTGGATTTTTCCCAACATATCAAGTCCAAAGGGGACTTGCAGCCTTATCTCTGCCAACAGCAACTAGATACGGTTTGGATATGGATCTCAGTGATTGCGGCGGAACTTTGGAAGAAGAAAAATATGTGATATTCAAGCATGACGATATGTTCGGCGAAAGCTTCCCACTCATGAAGGAAATTCGTCGACAGGGTAAACTGTGCGATGTCACACTCAAGGTCTGGTAGCTGGCATTGATTGAAATAAAGCTAAATTTGGTGGCTCTTATGCAGGTGGAAGACCAATCCTTCTCTGCTCACCGCATTGTGTTGGCCGGGACGATACCGTATTTCTATGCTATGTTCACCCATAACATGGCTGAGAGTCGTATCAAGGAGATCACCATGAAAGAGATTGAGCCCAGTGCTCTGGAAAGTCTGATTAACTATGCGTACAGTGGACAGGTTCGCATCGACAATCTGAATGTGCAGAGCCTGATGGTTGGTGCCTCATTCCTTCAGCTGACCAAAGTGCGAAATGCATGTGCAGATTTTCTAATATCTAGGTGCTCATAGGCTTGAAGACCATGCTTGACCATAGTAAAATATGTTGTGCCTGCTCGTAGGTTTCATCCGCATAATGTTCTCGGTATACGCCACTTTGCGGATTCCATGGGCTGCACACACCTAATTGAAGCCGCCGATAAGTATATTGACCATAATTTCGCCAAGGTGGTGCAGTCCGAAGAGTTCCTGGCTTTGGAGTTCAGCGAACTGGTTGACTTGATTAGGCGCGATGAGTTGCATGTGCCCACCGAGGAAGTAATTTTCGAAGCTTGCATGAAGTGGGTTAAATACTGTGAAGAAAAGCGTGCAATGTTCTTCCCCGAAGTTCTCTCCAAGGTTCGCTTGCCGCTGCTCTCGCCACAATTCCTGGCAGATCGAGTGGCGCGCGAAGAACTGATACGATCGTCCCATCAGTGTAGAGATTTGTTGGACGAGGCGAAGGATTTTCATTTAATGCCTGAACGACGTGGCCTTTTGCAGAGCTTTCGGTACTTATACGCGACTTTAGACCAGAGTTGAGCACGATATAGTTAAAAAAGTATCTACTTGTCGTTATCGTTAAAGTTACTTTCAGAGAGAGTATAAAATTACTTTCGGAGAGCCTGTATAAAATTATATAAGCTCTCAACTTTCAATTAACTTCGTTACTTTTAACGAATATAAAAGGTAACGAGTTTAGCACTAGCGAAAGTAAAGAGTTACTTTACTGCAGAGCGAAGTAACTAATTGCTTTGGGTTTGCAAGTATTCCGTAGAGGTAGCGAAGTAAAAATAACTTTAATCATATGTTAACGTAAGAATTTCGCCCAGCTATGCTTTAGGTAATTGAACCCTCTGGTAGAATATTAACTTCTTACTTCGTTATCATAGTACCCGCTTGCGTTGTTGTGATTACGTTATGGGGCAGATATACGCCGTTGGCGGCTTAGCAAGCAACGGTGACTCAGTGAGCACGGTAGAAATCTATGATCCCATCACAAAGAAGTGGCAAATGGGAGAACAGATGTCCATGATGAGGTTTTAAACTAACGTAAGGCATCGGTACTTATTCTAAAATTGCTCTTTATCAGATCTCGTGTTGGTGTCGCTGTAATGGACGGCAAGCTATACGCGTTTGGTGGTTTCAATGGCACTGAACGCCTTTCCACTGTCGAAGTTTATGACCCGAAATTGAATAAATGGTCTCAGGGTCGAGCGATGTTATGCAAAAGAAGGTAAAGGGGTGAATAAGATTACAATGCCACATTTTTAAAGTACATGTCTCACAGCGCTGTTGGTGTTGCTGCTCTTGATGATTGCATTTACGTTTGCGGTGGTTATGACGGTGTTACTTCGCTGAATACCGTTGAGTGCTACTGCCCTAAGACTGATGTTTGGAAAACGGTGTGCACATAGAAATAAGTTACTATGTGAGCAGGGAAATCTGAAAAACATTTTTCGTCTGCAATAGGTTGCGCCTATGATGAAATACCGCTCTGCAGGTGGTGTGGCACCTCTTGGCGGTTATGTTTATGCTCTGGGCGGACACGACGGCCTCTCCATTTTCGACTCGGTGGAGCGTTACGATCCAGTGCAGGATGCTTGGTTCAAAATGAAGCCGATGTTAAATCGTCGCTGTCGTTTAGGGGTGGCTGCATTAAATGGTCGTCTGTACGCCTGCGGTGGCTACGATGGTAACTCGTTTTTACGTTCAGTGGAAGTTTATGATCCTAACACGGATACCTGGAGGTTAGTCACCCCAATGAATTGCAAACGGAGTCGTGTAGCTCTGACCGCAAACATGGGCAAATTATGGGCCATTGGTGGTGAGAACATTTACCGTCCATTCTAGAAAATCCTTCGACTTAGAAGTGTAATTGTTTCAAAACTCAGGTTATGATGGTGAATCGAATCTCTCTACGGTAGAAGTCTATGATCCGGAAACTGATGAGTGGTCTCCTGTGCCATCGATGTGCGCTCATAGCGGTGGTGTGGGCGCCGGCGTAATACGTAATCAATAGATAGGTGTAACTAATGGCTCCTCTTTCTGTCTGTAGAGAGTAGCTAAGTTACATTTAAAATGTAAACAATAAAATCATTCCTAGCAGCTTAGTTAGTCACTCTTTTAATAAATTTAAATTCTGTTCAAATAAATATAGTAAAATTTTAAATTTGGAAGGAAGTATTTGGCATATTTATGAAAACAAAGATAAAAGTGACATCAGATTATTCGAAAATGAACTTTTCCTTTTAAGACAAAAAGTTTCCAAATAAACAATAAACCCAAAATTATATCCGCCACCAGCATACGAATACAAATTTTATTTCCTATCCGTGGGATGTTGAAAATTGTCGGACAGCTCAGCTATCAGCAACGATTTCAAGGTGAGTTGGCCATCTATACTGTACTATATTTATATAGGCTACAATGAGAACTGCGGTTGAAGCAATTAAATAGATTTTCCTTAATATATAGAAAATTAGAAACCATAGAAGCTAACAGAAAATCTATTTATGCCTTAAGCAGGTATAACTAGATTTTCGGATTCTATAGATTCTAGTATTATATATTGTATATTAATTATCTGGCGTCGAAATAACAATGACAAAAACGATAATTATCTATAACTGCTAATGAAAATAATATCAACAATATTATTATATCATGTCTGCTATCATGTACTTCATGAAGCTTTTTTTGTTTAAAGATAAAATTTAATATTAATTTCGCAGAAAATTAATAAATTGTACTTCAAACTATGCTTCTTAGATAATTTCTATTTGCTCTTTCAAAATTATTTTTTTTTAATTCTTGCATAGATAAAAATATACGAATATATGTTATAGTAAATGCGGAAAAAACCCTTTTAAAAAAATCTATGTAGCATATAACGCAAATTCTGTTTTTTAAATTTTAGATATTGAAACCTAAAATTTTTAAGTGCGATTACTCGTTATAAATAGCGACTTTCATAGTACTTAAAAAAAAAATCTACAGTTAAAATATTGAATAGTTGAACTGTGAGTTTGTTATCTTTTTTTATTAAATATTATCTCACAACGCTTCTCTAAAAATTCAAGTTTGTTTTTCCGTTTCTAAGTTAAGCATGGATACAAGTTTGTGTTCTCTGAGGATGAGGAAAAATGCATCGCGACTGATGTCTAAAGTTTTATCGCGCTCCATTTGCAGCGCATCTTCTTGCACTGTGTGTTCACTCTCAGTGACGTAAAAAGCAAAAATACTCACTTAAGAGTCGAAAAAGAGCCGCGGGGCGTTTGGCGCTTCTGTAAGTTCAAAGAAGCTATTAAAACGAGCACAACAGCAGTAGCTGTTGTACAGGGGATTCGCTAAGGCAGACTGGCGCTATGAAACTAATAAAAATTATGGAAATGATGAAGAAAAATTTGCATTTAAATTGTTGATATCGACTAATTTGGCCATTTTAGTTATATTGTCTTAATCAACTTCTCTGGCAACCTTTTTTCCTCAATAGACGTTCAGCTATTTTAGGGTTAACGTAACGGTACCGATGATTCTTAAATTTCTAAAGAAAACATTTTACCCCATCATCCCAAAAATTGTTTGAAGTTGTACAATTATAATTGGAGTTTATTTCGTATCCATTGTTTTCTACTACGTACTGAGAATACATCTATTATTTATGCAATTTTTCCATTCTGAACAAACTGGTCCACGTGAACCAGTTTAGAATAAGAAGCAAAAGCTGCGTCGTCTCCTCACTACGCATGCATACTCTCGTTCATTCATGAATTCTTAGCACACCCTTTGCGTTCAGCCCACTTTTAACGCCTAGCGGACGCAGCCAATTGTGTGTTGCGCGTTATTCGTGCATGTAAAAAAAGGTTGCATACGTTTGGCTGTTGTAGCTGCCACTTCAATAAGAAACAAACGCAAACGAACGGTTGCGTATTACTCAGCAAGTTGTTCGGTGGTCGGTCTGTAGCGCTCGCAACTTCCGGCGCAAGTAAAAGCGTTCATTCCGTGAACCTTCAAACATGCGTACATACATCGCTGACTGCATAGAGTTCCGCGGATATTTAAAATCCTGTTCCTCACGATCCGACATTCAGTTGTTGCATACTTAGCGGCGCATTAACGTGGCTTTCAATTCAATCGCCGTCATTTAGCTTGACTCGTTCCAACTTATTTCAACAACTTAAAAGAAAATATTTCAATTTAGTGTGTTTTAAAACGAAGTTTTTGTGCGATTCTTGTGTTTGATTTGCTAAAATAAAGAACCATAAATTGATTCTGTGTCTGAAGGTATGTTAATTATTTGATTATGTATTTAAATATTTTATATTTAAAAAAATCTAAATATTTTATATTTTACAAAATCAAATTCTAAATTAATTTAAATAAAGGAATTTCAATCTGATCAAGAAAAAGCTTATAATGCAGTATTCGATACAATAATCTAATCAATTAACACAAAAATTGCTTAGTTTAAAATTAAATAAATAAAAAATTAGTTTAACTTCAAATAAAACTTAACTTGAAATAAAAAATTACTTAGTTTAATTACCTAGAAGGAAATTACTTTTAAGCAACAACAAGCGGCTATAAAAAATATTTCGTTTTCTACGAAGGCTTAAGCTGAAATTATGAAATTCCAATAACGTTAGCCATGTATGTATTACGATTACTTATTAACGATTATGATTACTTATTTCAGTAATCAAATATTATAATATTTGATTACTTTTTATATATATACGAAATTCCACACGAACACCAACATGAATTAATATTTTCTGTCATACCAACGCGTCTCAGCGTAATATTTCTGCCAACTCATTCATAGCTGTTCACTATTTTTTATTACTTGCACTTCTAATTAAATTTTAAAATAGCAGCCATCTTCTGACATCCGCACATGCATCCGCCATTCTCGTCGGAAATACACAATACATACAAGTATAAACTTGTATTTGGAGAAAAGAATTCCCTTTTAATACACGGAGGCTTACACGTGCCTCGCGAGCAACTTAGAAGCGGGGATATCGTTAATGACCAGGAAAGAAAAAGAAAAAGAGTGCAGCTTAGAAGTGTGCGCTTGATTTATATTTGTTTGTATTGCATTCCTATTGTTTAAAGCCACCTCGGCTGAGGGCATCTTACATGCGAGAGCCTCAACACATTGCACACGAAGTCGAAAATACGCTGCATCAAGTTTGAATGTAATATAGAAAATCTTATCGTGTTTAAACAAACAATTGTTCACTCCATTCTAATCCTGGGAATCTTACTTTTCTACATAACTTTCTAATAACTTTCTAAAATTTTCTTAATATTGGTTTTAAACTTTATTATTTAGTTTAGTTGTATTTAGTTTGTATTTAAAATCGAAAAAATATCAGTAACTTAATCTAGTTATTACATTATATCAACTACATCGTGAGTTTGGTTGTTTGCATCTTCTTCTTCCCCATACTTCATGCTAATCCTTTAAAATTTGGCACATCAGTGAACGTTATCTCGCTTGAGACTGCGGCACTTTGATATTCGATCATTACGATTTTATTGATGCCTACTTTAAGTACTTCGCGTGGTACATAAAGAGTAATCTGCGGGCCGGCTACTGGCCAGTAGCGACCCAGATTTTCCCAATTTACAAATGCAATTCCTTTGCCCCAACCTGTCGTATCTAGATAGGTGTCATGAGTCATCTCGTCGTTTATCACCAGCTCTCCGTAGAAGACCATGGGTCCAGATTGTAGCATGGAGCGTGTATTGTGGGCTTCGAAACTTTGATTCACCGAGATCTGTTTTGTGGTCTCAATAAATTTAGCGACATCTTCGGAGGACTCCATTGGAAATTTCGTCATGGTCCAGTTGTGCAGAATCTTTTGATCCAAGAAAACATCGCTTACGATACCTTTAAAATCGTCCAGTCTTCCGTAGTTTATGCGACCCTGGTTTTCTGCTAAGATTTGTAATTTGTGGCCAGAACTTGCACTAATGGGCAGCTGAAAAGCAGACGTCTCACGCGATAGGATCCCACTGAGTATCTCATCGATGTAAACGTAGGCACGATCGCGTATACCGTTGACTTTAAGTACTGATGGATCTCGCTTTAGACGAGGCAGCATGGTTTCGTACAAAACCAAACCCGAGAACTGGTTAAGTGCTTCGAAAGTGAGAGGCTTGTTGGCTCTCACAGTACCGGTGGCAAGTATTGCACGACCCTCCTGCGACAGAATGGAAGAGGTGCATGGCGTCAAACGCAGTTTACCGTAATGTTTCTTCGGCAGAGGACTCGGCACAGGAATATCTGGCAGCGGCAAATATTCACCCACAATTTCGCGTATTTTGTAAAATTTCTCTGTCGGGTCGCCTGCCTCATTCATGGGTGCATCGTAGTCGTAAGAGGTAATGTCAGCCTCATATTTGCCTGGGCCAACGTCATTGGCACCGGCTGTAAAGCCAAAGTTTGTCCCACCGTAAAACATGTAAAAGTTGACGCTGGCACCGTCATCCAACATGGCTCTACAAAAGTGAACAAGAAAAACCCATATAAAAATTACACATATAAAAATTATACGACTGAAGCCTTGAAAGTAAGACATCACCTAAAAGTGGGTATGATCTCATCGCTTGGAACACGTGCCATGGGCTCCATCCAGTGCGTTAGCCAACCTGGATAGAATTCCGCATTGACTAACGGCCCTCGGAACTGAACTCTACGCAATTTGGCCCATATTTCTGGCAAATTGTTAGTCGAGCCAAAGTCCATGGTGGTCAGAACACCAGAGATATGGCCACAGCGTAGAACACTGGGACCGTCATTCGTGAAGAGTACTGCATTATCTTTAACGTGCGCTAGAGTCTCATCACGAAGCCACTCTTTGTATTTCTGGTCACAAGCGAAGTATGAGCCGTATTCGTTTTCCACCTGTACCATTATAATGGGTCCCCCTTTACCATACAGGAAGGGGTCCATGCGTGTCATCAACTGTGAATACCAAAGACGCACCTCGTATAGGTAATCTGAAAAAAATATTGTGTAAGATTACATGGAAATATGCGGTTATCAGTCACCGATTACCGTTATCTGATGTTCTTAATACTATATTCGGATATTTGGTTAGCAGCCAATGCGGTAAACCGCCCAAATCTCTCTCGGCACAAATATATGGACCTGGTCGCAAAATTACTAACAGATCCTCGGCCGCAGCTAACCTTATAAATCTCTCTACATCCGCAATACCTTCCCAAACATAGACGCCATCCTTAGGGTTATGCAGGGACCATTCCACATAACTACAAAAATTGGAGGAATTAACTGAATCTATGATATGGGGATATAGATTCCAAAGTTTAAAAGTTACTTACGTGGTCACCGCATTCAAACCCGATGCTCGTAATGTACGCAGTTTTCGCTGCCAAGTTTCCGGATGAGCTCGAAAATAATGAAATGATCCAGCTATAAAACGGAACGGTTTGCCATCTTTTAAGAAGGCGTTATTTTTCCAGTCTACCTCGAAAGAGCGTCCGACAACGGTAACATTGTGAGCGTGGAGGAATTTTACGCAGCCCAGCAGCAGTACGAAGCAGTAGCAAAGTAACTTCATTTTCCTTGCAATGACATACAACTTGGGTTTAATTTTACGAAATGTTGATTACTCGACAAAAATTTATTTAATTCAATTGATTCTAATGAACTTTGCAACGCCAAAAATGATGATTTTACATTTTTTTTGTATTTCTTGTTTTCAAGTGTTTTCTTCTATTTAATTTCGCATTTTTTGAAGCAATGCAAATTAAATTGTCATATACTCGACCTGTGATCTTGCAGTTGTTATGTGTCAACGTTCTCTCAAGCGAGTATAGAGGAAGCGGAAACTACGCTTTTGTTATAATCTCTAAATGCATTCAATGCAGAATCGCTTAAGCGCCACCAAGCTCATCAAACGTCTGGTGGTCACCTCTTGATATACGAGATCATCAAGAAAACGCAAAGGAGAAGAGAATGATAAAAAACACACACACTACACATGGTTACCGGTAACAAAATTTAGCACAGCATGATAATAATTGTGTCTCAGTTTGACTTGACTTTTATTAAGCGTGCAGGTTCTGGTTTAAGGAAATAAAATCACACTGCAGCTCCATTAGCTGCACTGGTTGTATTCACAAAACTCTGTTTCAAGACGAATTAACTTGATGGAAATTTGAAAAGTTGTTAAATCACACTGCTCATAAAAAAATATTCTACTTTATATTATACTTTATATTCTAATATTCTACTTTTTAATCATGTAAGACTGAATACCTAGCAATGCAAGACTGAATACTTAGTAATAGTTTCTAAATATTATATAATTAAAATGAATTATTATTAACACAATTGTCACAACTACGAAAGTGTTATCTGCTTGTTGTATGCAGACAACTGGTTCTTAGCAGTTTTTTTCTATGAAAGATCGGTAATACGAAATCGGTTACATTCGTGTGTACAAAATACCAAGTCTGTACCGTTAGATCCGAAAAACAGGTAAAAAAAGCAACAACATACGTAGTCGGTTGTCTAGCTTTTGTATTGCTTGTAGTAAAACAAACACAATGAATCAATAATTGGGTTAAGTTGGTTTTACGGAATAAGGCTGTTAATATCAGATGTCATTCATTTATAATTTACAGCCGTGTTTATTCAGTTAAATTGGTGTAATTAGCCTGTGGTCTGGTTTTTCTAAAATGGTGTGTCTTTTTAATTTGCTAATACACTGCACAAAACTTTTAAATTTCTCTTTTTCTCTGACTTAATTTCAAATATCCCATTTCACTACTTTTTTTATTATTTATTTTTCAAACAAAATGTTTCTTGCCAGGTAAGGAAGTGTTAAAAAAAATAAAACAAAAAAGAAACTCGGCTGCAATTACTGCATATAAACCGCCACTTACAACAACAACAACAACAAAAACAACACCACAGTACAGCACTAGTAAAGTCAACCATAAAGATCTTAATAATATTTACCACAAAATTAATAATGAAATGAAGTGAGTTGTGGTTGATCGTCGCAGTTTTTGAATTGCAGTGTTTGTGCTTGGAATATTTTATTAGTTGTTATTGTAAGCCGTCAAGGCTTTTTATTTATTTTTTAGGAATTGTTTTTTTAAGCTTTTCGTTCAGTTCTTTAGTTACCACCAACCGATCGACCAACTCCGCTGATCAGCGACTACTGCACGTTGTCACATCAAGTCTTGAACTGACTTCAGCGCAAGAAGCTACCGCTAGTTGTGCCTAAAAGACTCTGAAGACTGAGCTGCGCTTGCAACATCAGCAGTGTATCAGAACTGTAAGCTTAAGCTACGTTCGCGATTCTCATTTGCTTGCAAACCCTTTTCGTTCTCGCGACTGATCAATGGAAATGCTACGATCAAAATTGTAAAATAAGTAGAAGATATATTTCATCTTTCGTTATTTTGCTAAATTGCATCACAGGATAAAATTATAATCTCCCTTCATTCATAGATCCACCATCCCCGTTTACCACCCCCTGCCAGCGCTGACACTATTCAATTCTCGGCGATTTCTTGAATTACGTGTTTTCTGACAAATAGCGGTAAAGCAACGTCTGCTCTCCTGACAAACTACATTTCTACCATCATCACCAACCAGACCAACCATTCAGCAGGTCTTAGCAGAGAAAAGATGCGGAATAGAAATCATGTAAATTGGCAGCAAATTGGCCAGCATTAAAGAGAGCCAATAAACGAATTGAGGGCAAAAATAAATAACCGGAGCGGAAGTAGAGGAGCAAAACTTCTTGGAAAAAAAAATTAATTTTTCAATCGTTTTGATCTCAACGCCAATATTATTTCAATTGGATGAAATTGGATCGATTCAGCACCATAATTCGATTCAATTGAATTTGATCAATTTGTGACTTTTTTTACGTCTTCTTAATACTATCGAATTCGGACTTTAAAAATATAAATTTTGAAAAATTATTTCATTTTTAATTTAACAATTTTTATTTGAGAAAGCCAAGCAAAAGTCTCGGACTGAAGACTTCTTAAAGGAGAAAGGGGAAAAATGAAAGATTTTCTAAAAGCCTCAGCAAATATATTCTTACTCTCTAACCCAACCCCGACCTACGTCCATAGACTGTTCCAAGAAGGGAGTAATGAGTAGAATAGGCAGCCGCCACTCAACAAGTGGCTCTTCAAAATTTCGAGCAACTTTATTGCCTCAGGCTAAGCGACCTTTTTGCGATTAATGTATGCACGGGTGTAGATATGCTGGCATGAGTGTAATACGCGCGTATGAAATACAAATTAATAACAAAATGTGTGCGGACTACAAAATAAAAAATTATACCAAACTAAGCAAAAGGACCAAGTCAAGCAAAAAGTGAAAAATACTTTGCATCTAAAGGCGTACATGTAAATAATACAAACACGACCATATTTACAACAATATTGTATTCTTAAAAAAAACTGACAAAACTGATTTAACTAGCAGTCCTTTTTGCCCGAGGTCTCCGGCGCTGATTAGCCAAAAACTGAACTTTGAGAAATAAACAAAATAATTTTAAACAATTTTTGCAAAGTAAATAAAAGGAAGCGTTACGAGTAGATGAAAGTAAAACCCAAGAATTCGTTATTCTATATACAATATAGACTCTATTCTATATATAATATTCCAAAAAACATTGGGATAAATATCAGCACTATTTTATAATTAACCTTTTCTTACGAGAAAACAATTCTTTCGAAATATAAGTCGGTTATAACAAATTATAGATAGATTTCCAAGATTTAAATCTTGTATTTTAAGAAAAATTTAGCTCTAAAAATTATATACCGACTTTTATCTTCTTTTATCTTCTTGTAGTTCCTTACCTATTCGTAAATCCGCTTTTAAAGTGAAAACACCTTCGAATGGCCTGCAATTCTCTGACATTCTCTACGATATATCTAATATGGTGTTTGCTTTTGAGCGATATATATGCATTTCAAAATGATGAAACCAATCAGATCTTTAATTATTCTACAAGGGTAAGTTGGATGGTAATTGCAATAGTGATTGAATTCTAATTGTATGTGGCTTCAGAATACTAAAGCTGGACATCTGCGGAACGACGCCGATGGAAAGCCGAACCATTTGCAACAATCAGATTTAATGTAAGGGAATCATAAAATCATAACTTTTAAATAATAGCATAATCTTAGCGAAAGAATTCATTCTCAACTCACTTAAGAGTATTAAATAGATAAAAAGAAAGAGAATGAATAGTTCGCATCATTCGCGAATCAGTGAAAAATCACATAAGTCACAGAATTGTAAGAAAATTTTTTCTTCTCCTTCCATTTCCGTATCATTCCAGTGCGCCGTTAAATCCCTGGGAGAAGGTGGATATTTTTAAAAGAGCTCCAAATGGTTTTATTGGGATGCGTGGTAAAAAACAAAACGAGTTTAACGAAAACTACTGGAAAGAAATTTTAGAGCGAACCAATACCGAATCCTTGCCAACCATTTGGAACGCTTGGCTAACAGCTACAGAAAACTGCAGACGGTTTAAAAAAGCTCCCACCGCATTTTATGGTGTTCGAGGGAAAAAATTTGCGAATGGTGGCAACCCTTACAGTAACCTACAGGACCTGATGCAAAATCTGCATGCAGAACGGCTTCGAGAGGTTCTGCTGCAGGATTTCATCGATAACGTAATCTTATCACCGGATTACGGGAACGCGGTGGAGAAACGGACGCCGGTAGGATTTATTGGAATGCGTGGAAAGCGTGCTGAAGAAGATGATGACGTGGCCGTCGCTGATGATGATGGTGGTGATGATACAAGACATCAAACATTTAAACGATCTCCGCCAAAGCAGTTGGTAAAACAAGTTTCTAAATAATTTTGTTTGGTTTCGGGTCACATTTATGATGCCACCGTGTTTTTTTGTTTGTTTTGTTTTGCACGAAGGACAACTTTTTTTGTTATGCGTAACTTTCCCACTAATTTGAGGTAAGAGTTAGAAAGCGTGTCCATCATTAATTTAGGCATATGATGTCGAGGAAGGGAAATTTATTATTCCTTAAAAAAACTCCTTTAATCTATATGGAATTATAAAAATTATAAATTAAGACGTTAGTTAAAAAAATTTATATTTCGTGAAAATTTCCAAACTACGATTTCGCACTTTTAGCTTGGTTATGACTCGGAGACATTTAATTAATTTCTTCCCCTCTCATAACCAGGGTTTTTACGGAACTCGTGGCAAAAAACAGCCCTTCGTTGACTACCGCAATAAGTTTGTGGGTGTTCGTGGTAGAAAGTCCTACTACCCCCCAAATCCCCACAACAACAACAACTACATCCCGACCACCCTTTCAGCTGTACGAGAGAAATAAATGCCGGTAAGTTTTATTGTTTCTTTTTAATTGTTCATCATTATCAACGTCATCAACTGCATTCTACATTTTCGTATTATATTTCCACAACAGAAAACAGAGATGTCTAACTTATCTGCTCGTAACTTATGGCTGGTGTAAATATTTGCACAGCTTTTCAAGGCGTAGATTTTTATATGCATCCACCTCTGCCTCTTGGCGTTGAAGAGCTGCTTAACCTTTTTGCACCCTATTTGGGGGAGCATCTGTTAGAACTGTTGTGTGGATCTACAGTAGTCGTATGTTGCAAGAAGAAGACTTTGTTGCAACATTCAGACGTTTATATGTGTGTCCATCTTTAGATGAGCGCATATATAGAAAAGTATTTGCAAATTGCGTACACATTTTAAGCTTTAATAAAAAGATATTATTTTAGTGTAAATTGTGGAATACCAAGGCCTAATGTGGTCAACTCAGATACTTTTGAATGTATCCCTTGTTCCTGTAAGATAAATGAAGATTGTTCCTCAAATAAAAATAATACACTTTTGTTCAAAAGAAACGAACGTTTTCTTGTTCCCTGAGTGGTGATTCTCTAAGAATGCGATTCTCTGGAAAACGTTGTGCTTAATTTTGAAAATATTTCACTTAATCTGAAAATGCTACGCATTAGCTTTGACTGTAAATTACTTCGTAATTTTCCTTTTAAATTACTTCGTAATTTTTGAATTAAATTAAAATTCTAAACACAAAATACTAAACTAATTCCAATCCATTACTTTGAATATTTTTCTCTTTTCAGATACAAAAATATCACGGATCACAAAAGCCACACACTTATTATTTGATAACATAAGTGTGTGTGTGTGTGTGTGTATGTATGTATGTATGTAAACTTGTTCCTTTGGCACTGAGCCGTGTCTTACATGAATGTAGTAAATAAGATTTGAACTGTAAAATTTTGTTTTGAATAATTTGTCAAAAATTGAATAATCTCGGGCTGGAAGATTATTTAATTTATTTATAATAACTTTATATGTAGAAGAAAATAAAAAAAGAAAAGAAAATCACATATATGTACACAAAATGCGTCTGCTTAAGATACTTTTAACAGCGAATAGATAAAAAGTCGTATAAAATATGATCTCTAATGTTGCTGATATTTTCAATTAATTATATATAAAAATATTGTACATCAACCAATAATTATATATAAAAATATTGTACATCAACCACGCTATGGATACGTGCAACTAAATGAGTTTTAAAAAATAAAAATTATGCCTAAAATACTTGTATTATTTTAACGTGTAAATAAAAAAAATCTTGAAAGGTTAGCGGTCAGTTCGAGTTAAGCAGAATAATACTAATTTAATAATTATATATTTAGTATTATTTAATTATTTATATTACTTGATGATTCTATACTTTATTGATAATTCTATACTCTGTTTATATAATTTATCAAGCACACGGAACTTCCGACAATTGTTATTTCCGACAATTATTATTTCTTTACTAAAATTAAAAAAGCAAAATAAATTCGATTCAGTTCAATAAAGTACATATAATTTAAGGTGTACAAAAACAATTTCGGATGGCTTCTCCCTCCCTCAATCTTACATATGAATAGTGGGAATGTCATCTGAAATGTGCGTCGATCAAAATAGGACTGTGGTAGGGGTTGAGAGGTGTTTCAAGCAAATACGGAAAATTGGCGAATCTAAAAAATCGCATGTCCTTTCTTAGTGTAAACAAGTCGAACACGAATACTACAGCACAACATTTTTGCACAAGCGTGTGATTGAATTTTAATTTACACAAAGGTAATTTTTACAATTCAATTAAAAATGTAAAAGAATAAATATTCACATACATTGGTTTTGTGTAATTAAATCTTCAGTAGTGAAAAACGCCAGTACACATCTGCACATTAGCAATTGTTGAATCGAATGCAGGATGCTTTTAGGCCGCAAACAAATGGATTTCTTTTATGAATTTAAAGTCTTGTGCTTCGATGAAGCAAATAGTAATAAAACAAATATAATTTCTAAGTTACACACATGGAGTTCATCGCAAGATTCATACTGGAAGATTTTTTGCCATAACCAACAAAACAGTTAACCTTCAACCGTCTTTCGTTGATAAGATTTGTGCACAAATATAAAAACGTTAAAAACTAGATAAGAATTGCTGGCTCACAGTTAGCGTTAGGCCGCCCCAACTCCCGTTCTCCATAACTCTAGATTGGAACTGGAATGCGAACTAGTGAGGAAAAATTTTAAATTGAAATTCAAGTCACGTGCAAATCTACTAATGCAATTAATTATCTATGGCTTTTCCCGTCGGAGTTGAAATAAAACAATTTAAAGCGAAACGATCATATGAAAAATTAATTATAGCTGAAGATTTATAAAATTACATTTGCTCAATTCTGGGAATTTCTTTCTATTTAATTTCATATTTCTTATTGATTTTAAAGATTATACAATAGCTGTTGATCGCGACTTCGGTCGCGTGGTCTTAAATTTAATGAAATAAAATATTTATTTTCCAATAAACAGTGCGTACTCGGACGGATTCCAGTCTTGCTTCCCGTTTCTCGTCTGTTTCTGAAGCTCGTGGTGTCTTTTTTTCGGGCTTAAGGTGCAGATCGACCAATTTGTAGTTTCGATGATATTGTTCATCATCTTTTTCACTGATAGCCTGGTACCATTGCAGTCATGTTTGATTCATGTTTCGGAGAAGAATGATAGGCACGACAATTTTCAATTTTTTTGTTGCGGCGGGATGCCTGACAGATTAATTTAATTCAGTTGGATAAAAAAAACACAAGTGTTATCTTATGCCATACACCCAAATAGCTGAAAAAAATTATAATTTCGCCAGTTTCGCTGAGCAAGAATATATATAGTTTCCTATATCTGTCTCCTTCTCTGAGCTACAAAAGGAAGATCGAAGTGTATATACACCCTCCCGTTGTGTGTAGGGTATAAAAACTCCCTATTAAAAAAAAATTAAAACTAATAAAAGCTTGTGTTTAAAGAAACGCTGCTGTTTTCAAGCGTTCTATCTACAGAATTCTTGAAGGTAGCGTGGCCGAGCGGTCTAAGGCGCTGGTTTAAGGCACCAGTCTCTTCGGAGGCGTGGGTTCGAATCCCACCGCTGCCAAGGTTGTTATTTTTTCTTATTATTATGTTGTTGAGTTCGATGAGCCAATATTTTTCAACTTTCATAATTGGGTTTTTCAGCCCGCTTTTCATCATAAAAAATAACAACTTATTTTATATTAAAATGAAATTATATTTCTATTATCTTTGTGTCTTAAAAAATTGGTTAGAATTTCTTACATAGTAGTATTGTTGACGTGTTATTTGAAATTTTTTTACAAAAACATGAAACACAAATTGTATAGTAATGTGTTAACGAAGTTCTAAAAGTTCAAGAGATTGTTTGAAGTAACTGATCACAGTTCTCAAGGCAAGCGGGTATACGGATTTTGTCACATTATGATTCAGTTGTATGGGATCCTGAACAACTATGCACTTTTTTATCTCTAAGCAATGCTCGGTACCGTTTTGAGCATACGTAGTGTAACTGAAATTAGAAGTCGAAATTAATGCAAAGACTACGAACGGATTGCAAATTCAAATACTGAAATGAAGCCAAGATTAATCCGAAATTTATTTTTATTAAAGTCTACCTTAAGTGTAGTATCAGTGAAATCTTAAAATACATACCGTTCTGGCATTTCTTGTTCCAAAGTGGCAAGTTTAATGATCCTACCGTGGTAGGGACAAACCGCGTTCACCTCAAAGTTAAAATGCGAATAGAATTCAAAGAAAAGTTTTATAAAAATTAGACAGTTTTCAGCGTTAATGTCAACCCTTTGCATTTTAAGGTCCTCAATTGTTTTGTGCACAAAACCTGCAATCCAAGCTGCAAGAAGAAGAAAAGTATAAAGGTGTTCATTTAAACCTTTACTGCATTCTAGCATTACGTCCAACCCGCTCTAAAGTTTCCACATCACCCTGCAGTTGAGAAATGGGCGGCAGATATTGTTTGATTTGCAATAGGAACACAATCATCAAGGAAACGCTGTACGATGAAAAACGATCTGTTGTCTTTGACCGCTCGACCCACTTTTTTATATATATGCACATATAACGCGCTAGGGTGGATAAGTTTAATTTTAATTAAGTTTGATTAGTAGGTAAACGAACCAATTGGTTGCAATTCGAAAAGGTACTCAAGCAATCTGGTGTTAAAGAAGCCAAGGCTGTTGGAAAACCCAATGTCGCAGTCAATGTTCGTCGTCTTGTTGCGAACCTTAAGTATGGGTACCCGGGCACTTTCTACTGCTACCAACTGTGTCCATGCTTTCTGGTTCTTCTTCAGGATATCACGAACCAATGCGAGATTATTTAGTGTTTGTGGTGAGGCACGATTTTCAAATATATTGAATGTGTTGGCTGTGAAAATAACGTTTATTAAATTGCGTTCACCGCTGAGTTGCATTTATTCTAAGATGCAAATTTTATGAGAAAATTTTATTAGATTTTTTATTTGCGTAAGCTTGAATTCGTCTAGAATTTCTAACTGTATGCGCAGGAATTTGGCATGGTTTGGCAATTGTCGACACCTAGCAACTAACGAATAAGTAGATATAATTATAATTTTATAATTATAATTATATTTTATAATTATAACGAATAAATAGTTATAATTATAATTATATATTATAAATATAATTGATGAATAAATAGGTATTATACGATATAATATTACCGATATCTACATATAGATCCAAATCCGAGTGTTGACTACCGGTACCTATGAGGCGAGAACCGAACTTATAGACTTTAACCGATGTCTCGGGGAAGAGCGGTTTAATTAGGTCTAACAGCTCGTTTTCAATGACATCATACTCGGGCTTGTGTTTTAGATTTTCGGCTATCAAAATATTTTCCGCACAACACTTCAATATATCAGAAGAGATTAATGAGACAACTTCTGTCAGAAACCGAATGAGATAGATTCAAGATATTTGTACACTAAAACTGAACAATTGTCGACTTACTTTTTGGAAGTTTAACTATTTTTTCACTTTTGCCCTTGGCCTTCTTCTGCTTTTTTTGTTTGTGCTCAACCAAATGAACAACCGCCTTTTCCGCACCTTTACCCAAGTCCCTCTTTAATTGAAACGTCCTATATTCAATTGAGGCTTCCTTTCATTACATTAAACATACCTTGCAGACGCTGCAATGATAATAACGAACCACTGTGTTTATTTCGTTAGGAGCAATCAGTTTTGTCTTCTCAGTGGCCACTACTGGACTCAAGTTCTTCTTCAGAAACGTATCAATCGAGGTTACTATCTTCTCTAACACGTCGATCATATTTGCGTCAACTCGATTGCAAGATTGACCATAACATTCCATGGATGTCAAGAACATTTGTGCCTCCAGCGTCAGCGGGTGCAGCTAGAAAATTCCCAAGCATTTCGAAGTATGCACAATGGGAACTTTGGATACTCACATAACTTGTAGTTTCAATTGGAGTAGCAAGTCCCCCCATATTCTAAACTATAAATAATTTCTGGAAAAACAAATGCAAGCAAGCCGCAGGTTAGACGTTAAACAAATTCTGTTAGAACAAGAATAAATAAAGAACAAGCACCCAAAGCCAACGTTGCCTTTGGAAGCACCTAGCAGAGATAATCTCTGGCACCTAGTTTGCCAACAGTGATGCCAAATCATTCTGCGCCACTTGCACGCTCCCACAAAATTCCTGGAAAACATGTAATCCCTAGACTAGTAACAAATGGATCAAAAACACAAATTATACTCTTTTTCTTTTTTTAAAAAGCACGATTGTTTACAAAAGCAATAATATAAACAAAACAAAACCACACAAGCAACTAGAAAAACAATTTCCAAGGTTTTATCTGCCATAAAAAAAAATTTAAATACCACGTTTTTGAAATGGAATAAAAAGGTTTATAATAATTTTTTCTAGTCCCACACATATTCCTAACCCCATACAGATAGTTCAGAAAATTTGTAATTGTGAATTTTTAACACCTATGAAAATACTTGTAAGACTTAAAACGAAAAACGTGGGGCGCATGCAATACTCATGCATCAATTGTAGTTGTGTCTTTTTTGACGCGGGTACCCGCTTATAGCTCAAGAACACAATCGTAGCAGCCACCTAGGACGAAAGGAGACAGGAGTTGTCATACGCCAGCGATTGAACACACTTGTAGCGATGGTGAAGAGCGACGAGCGCTATCATTTGCTTAGCAAATTGCTGTATATCTACAAAAAAAGAAAAACAAGAGCAGCGATGCCGCTTTGAAAATAGAATTCTGTCTAATCTATCGACGATTCTCTAATAAAAAATTCCGTTAGATTCTCTAATAATAAATTAAATTTTGTGAGAGAAACTATTATGTTTGCATGCAGAGTTAGTGTTTTCTGTGAGTTAAATAGATGGCGTCGCTTTGAAACTGTGTCTATGTATAGTATCCAGGTGAGTTAGGATCCCGTCAATAGTTCAAGATTGTTTCCATTCATTGCATCGATGAGTTAAGAGCAAACCATAATATGCATAACTCAGCTTATGTTAGCTTAAGCAGTTTAGAAATGCTACTTGAGGACCATAATTTGCATACTTGACGATTCGTCCTTTCCTTTCAATTTTGTTTGTGAAACGGGCGATACAAACCGCATTTTGCGTACGGAATTAGCTGTTCTTCATTCCTTTTCTATCCCTAATAAATATTCTTTGAGAATTATTCTGAACAACCCTGACAGTTGCTTAAGGCCGTTCATGCACATTATAGTTGGCTCTTTAACTTTGGTGTGTATCTTCATCAAACGTGATGTGGAGAATTGATTACTTACCCCGCGATCAGGTGGCAACATCGTTTCGATGTATCTCTCGTAGGCTTGAAAAAGTTTCTTTCAAAAGCTGCGGAATAATTGATAATTTTGCAAATATAGTGCGAATTTTTGGGAAAATTGGGAACAATGGATGTTGTTCCTGAACCCAGGGAAAGCAACGATATTGGTACCGCACCGATAAAATACTCTCAAGGAAACGCTGAAGGGTCGGCAGGTCCAATGGACGGGTGCGCCATTACAAACGGCTCCGACCAGAAATTTAGTGAACAAAGTGTCATCAACTCCACGGATAACCTAGAAGGCAACGATAAAGAGCAAAGGTGAGACCACGCGCCCCTCTCTTTAAAAGATCTGTAGATCCTGTGACCTTTTAACCCACCTACATTTACATCATTTAAAATATATAATCTTTAATCTTCAAGGGCTTTCGAACAACACCAATCAACTGGTAATTTTCCTGGAAAAACATTTTGTGGACCACCACCAATCCGTGGACGTGGAGTCGCAGGTAATGTAGGAGTCCCTGACCCGGCTTGGCAGAATCCGAATCGCGACAGCGGAATACCACAGAACCCTGCGTTAACTGGTCCGCCACCCATCGAACTTTGGGTGGAAGCAAAAACAGAAGATGGTAAGTCATACTTCTACCATGCAGTTACTAGGGAAACGACTTGGACCAAACCAGAAGGACCGAACGTGAAAGTCATGTCGCAAATGGAAATCGAAGACATGAATAAAAAACAGCAGAGTTCATCTATAACTGAGTCTGCGGTAATAAGTCATGGCAATATATCGACGACTGTTGGAACCGAAGCGAATAACACTTCAATGGAAACCACGACACCCGTCAACGCTGAAGCAGTTCAACAAAAAGAGCAACAACCACCTCCGAATGTGTTAACACAGCAACCACCCCCTAACACGCAACAACAACAGATGCAACAACCACCACCCGGTCTCGTTCCACCTGTCGTCCCTCAACAACAGGCTCCTCCAGGTGTGCATCAACATCAACCGCCCCCATTCTTTCCGCCCGGTATGCACCCGCCTAATTTCTCCCAGCCACCATTTGGCATGCCTCCACCTGGCTTCGGTGGAGGATATCCAACTCCAGGCGCTCCATGGGGAATGCCATGGAACCCGCAACATATGCACGCTGCTGCGGCACAGCAGCAAGAGAAACCAGCGAAGAACCTTATAATCAAACCGGGGGTGATTGATCCAGCTGTAATTGCAAGAGCTGCCGAATGGTCTGAGCATCGTGCTCCCGATGGACGGCCTTACTATTACCACGCAGGGAGAAATGAGAGTGTTTGGGAAAAACCTCAAGCCATACGAGATATGGAAGCCGCTCGTATGGCTGCGCATTCTGGCGCAACGCCACAACAAGCAACAGCCTCAGCTGTTCCCCAACCCGTTCCTCACATGGTGCCCAATGCACTTATGCATATGCCTCCCGCATCTGCGGGTCCTGCAAGATTTGACCCATCGTTGGCCTACAACGCGGCAGCCGCTGCTGCTGCTGCTGCCGCAGCGACAGCTGCCGCAACAACAAAAGCGACCGACACTGCAAAAGCAGCACAAGCGGTTGCACAGGAAAAGGAATCTAAAAAGGCTGCTGAAGAAAAGCGCAAGAAAGAAGAGGAACAGAAGAAAGCTGCCAGTAAGCCGGTTGATAAATCGCGGCCGATTTCAAGCACTCCAATCGCTGGCACACCTTGGTGTGTGGTCTGGACTGGAGACGGGCGCGTTTTCTTCTACAATCCTTCTTCACGGACTTCAGTTTGGGAGCGACCAGAAGAATTAACTGACCGAGAGGACGTCGACAAAGCCATTACGAATCCACCAGAGCAACTAAAAAATGTTTCGGCCGTACAAGAGAAACCAGTGCCGGTCCAAATAGTAAAGGCAATGGTGCAGGCCGCCGAAGCAGAGGAGGACGAAGATGACGAAATCATCAAAATACGTACTGAATCAGAGTCAAGTGTAGAGGAGATTCCAACTAAGAAACCGAAATTAAGTATATATAACACAAATGTAATCGAAACAATAGCGTAATTTGATGCTATGGTGTTTTAGGTATTAAGCAGTCCAAGAAATCCGATGCTAACGAAGCTGCCGTAGAAGCAGAGGTACGAGCCGCTAAAGAACGAGCGTTGGTGCCATTGGAGACCAGAGTGAAGCAGTTTAAGGAAATGTTACGTGAAAAAGATGTAAGTTAGCTGATCGGAACATAAATTACCAAAACTTAAATTTAAATAAACGCTTTTAGGTGTCTGCGTTCAGTACGTGGGAGAAAGAATTGCATAAAATCGTTTTTGATCCTCGTTACTTACTTTTGACTTCGAAAGAACGCAAACAGGTGTTCGAAAGGTATGTGAAAGACCGTGCAGAGGAAGAGCGAAAAGAAAAACGTAACAAAATGCGTCAAAAGCGTGATGATTTCCGCAAGCTGATGGAAGAAGCCAAGCTGCATGGAAAGTAAGTGGCATACATTTTGAGCTTAGTTCTCAACATTTAGGTCACAACAAATAGAAAAACTTCTACCAACCATTTTTGTCTTTGCCAATTCTACCAAATCTACTTTGTACAAAGTGGAAACAATAATACAAATTTACACTAATTGTAATATCAGCAGTATTTAATATAAAATTTTAGATTTTGAGATACATTTTTTAGAAACAGATGTATTTAATTTCTTCATGAGCGCGAAAATTTTACTCTAATATTGGTTTATCGAGATTAATTTATAGCAATTTAATTTTAAAGAAAATGTTGAATACGAAATATTTATTTTATTTCAAAGACCATGTCTCTGAGTCGGAAATATTTGTGTTCCAAAAATGTTTAAGAACAAAACCGAGACTCTTAGTATGGAGAATCAACTTTGTGTCCAACATAAACACACCAGACAATTTTGCCAGTTCAAATTACATCATGTACAAAATCTAATCACTTATAAAATGAGCTGGAAACGCTATGGTTTCAGCAACGAAGAATCTAATGTTAATCTAATTGACCAATTAAATGTAGGTACATATCATAAACTATTTCCTTAATAAGGGCGACGAAATACTTCTTCCAATTCTGACCTAAATAATATTCTAATAAATAGGTTTTCAATTTGTGTCTAGATTATGACTACATATAGCTTTTATTCATTCATAGATCGACCTTTAGTGATTTTTGTCAACGCTACGGAAAAGAGGACCGCTACAAGGCTATAGAGAAAGTTCGTGAACGTGAAAGCTTATTTAACGAATATATTGTCGATGTTCGGCGACGCGAAAAGGAAGAGAAAATACAAAAGAAAGAGCAGGTATGTGAAACACATTCGTACGAGTTGTTTCAGTGGGCAAATTTCAGTTTAACATTTAATTTGCTCATAGATAGCGCAAATTATACAATATCTTTACTGATTTCTTACACATTTGGAACAGCTTAGAAACTGAAACAAGCATAAGATGTTTCTTTCCCACTGAAATGGGAATCATCATTTTGAGATACATATAAATAGGCCTCATATGATATGCAAATATTAATTTACACTATTATTGTACATCTATAAAATATTTCACAACTGTTTTAAAATATTCCCGATTCCGCCCAAAAGCAACGACACGCTCAACCTCCTGTATTCATGCATAGATTTTATTCGTGTCAATTATATGTTCTCGCAATGATTTCAAATTGCGCAGATCTCATGGATTTGTTTTGCATTTTAATCTACCGTTCGCTTGCGACGACGTCTTAGGGAGCGATACTGATACGGTTGGTAACGATTTCCGCAGCGCACTATCAATTTCAGACATATACAACACATATTTAAATATTTTTGCCAACAAATTGTCCAGCGTGGTGAGTTATTAAAGCATTGAACATTGAAAAATTGAGATGAACGTTGACCTTACAAACAAATCTTTTAAACCCAATCGACGTGACTACTCAAAGTATGCATATTCGATGTCGTCCGGAACGGAGTTTTACCAGCCAACAGTCTGCTGTCCGTTATCGTCAAAGGGTCATGGCCAGGATGACTGGAAAGGTGTCAGTGTCTACAGGTTAGCTGAAGCAAGCAAAGGCCATCGAGTTGAGAGCAAACAGTATGAAACCTAAATATGTATTTTTTAAAAAACAAACAGAAGAATAAAAATCACAATATTTAACGTTTGCCAGTTGAACATGGTTTGCTTGGGTGTTCAGAATAGACGTTTTAAATCTTAAGTTTACCTCTTTTATCCAAAAATTACGAATGTTTAATGGTTGCAAATGTTAAATATTGCTACAAAAATTGTTGTCCTTCGTTCGTCTGAGACATGAATGATTTTCTAGGCTACTGATAAAAATGATGCAGAAACAACACAGTGTGTTGGCCGCCCAAACCGAAATCTCTGATTCTCTAACCAACGTATGAATTCTTTTTCAGCCTAATAATCAAATCTTCCCTTTCAGCACAGCGAATGTAATTAGTTGTATAAGTTATTTTTAAGCTAAGGTAGTCTATAAAAAAGTAGTCCATAAGTTAAAACCACATTATATCCTGGAGTCCTCTGACGCATATTTCCTTCATATTTTTTTATTTCCTTGCACACATGATGAGTATAGATACGGAAAGATTTCATCGAAATGTTGCGTGAACGTTCTGATGTCGACCGGCATACTAGATGGCACGAAATCAAAAAGAAGTTTGAGACAGATTCACGTTACCGCGCTGTGGAGAATTCAATGTATCGAGAGGAATATTTTCTAGATTACATTCGAATTGTTAGAGATGAGAAGCGTAAGATCAAAGAACAGAAGGATCGTGAGCGGGAACGAGAACGTGAAAAAGAACGTGAACAGCGAGAGCGCGAACGCAGGTCGGATCGTAAGTCTGATCGCAAGGATAGAGATCGGGGACGAGATCGAAGCAGAGATAAGGATCGTGGTGATAAGGATCAAAAGGATAAGGATAGGGAGAAGGAAAAGGAGAAAGAGAAAGAAAAGGACAAGGATAAGGGAAAAGATAAGGAGAAAGACAAAGAGAAAACGAAAAATGACAAGGCGGTTAGTGTTACGAACTAGAGTCGTCATTATTATTGGAAAACAATAACGATCTTTACTTCTAAAACATAAATCCTAAGAAATAAGCATTTTGTGAGTAAAAATCAGAAATAAATCGCTAATATGGATATTATTAATTCGAGTAAACGATTGAACTCGTAAAATAATTTCCAAAGTTTTTAACAATATAAAGCATTACATATCTTCAACAGAATTTATTTGTTGAGTTTTCAATGAAAAGAAGTAAATAATTTGTTACCTCGGAAAATGTTTAGTTTCGATCAAATTATAACACTCACAAAGTACTGGCTATTTGATTTTTTTCCTACACTTCCTTAAATGGCGAGTTAATAAATTTATTTTTGATTTCTGTCATGATTAATTAGGTTGAAAATACACCCAAAGATGAGGACATGGATTCAGCCAGCGAGGACGATGAGTCTGAAAGATTGCAAAAGGAACGAGATCGACAATTACGTGCTGAACAAAGCATACGTGAGCGCGAAAAGGAAGTGCAGCGCACATTAGCCGGTCATTTGAGAGATCGCGATAAGGAACGTGAACATCATAAACGCGATGAAGCCGTACGACACTTCACTGCACTGCTAACGGATTTGGTACGCAATCCTGATCTCTCTTGGAAGGAAGTAAAAAGACAACTGCGTAAAGATCATCGCTGGGAGCAAATTGAATTGCTTGTCCGTGATGAACGAGAAAAGTAAGTTTTCTACAATATATTTGATATTTGGTTTCCTAATCTAAATGAATAATTGCTTCAAAGAATATTTAACGATCACATCAATGCCCTCATGAAAAAGAAACGTGAGAAATTCCGCGAAATGTTAGAGGAAATTCCAACGCTTGAACTGACTAGTTCTTGGAAAGACATTAAGAAGCTTATTAAAGAAGATCCACGTTACCTGAAGTATAATAGCTCTGAAAAATGCGAGCGTGAGTTTCGCGATTATATTAGGGACAAGACAGTGAACGCTAAGTCAGCTTTGCGTGAACTTCTACAAGAATGCAAATTAGTAACACATAAAAGTAGTGAAATGGTTAAGGAAAATCCGAACCATTTGAAGGAAATTGAAGACATTCTTAAAAATGACAAACGGTAAGTTAACTTAGTAATTTCTTGTTATCAAATATTAGGATTTTCCCCACAGTATGTAGAATATTTTCTGACAGGAGAGGGACCGCAGACAATAAGGTTTTATTGAGATATAATTTTCTTTATAGAATCTCTAATTTTTTAAGACTACACATAATGTGCCTTACACGAAATATCTTTATTGAAGTTTTTAATACGTATCTATATACAAATACTAAGAAGCTATAATAATTACACAATTTTTATTATTGCTTAATTTTATCACCGCATCTAGGTTTCTTGGGAAAGGGAATTCTAAAAATCAGCCATTATATATATTTAATAACTTCGCTTATCGTTGTTTAGTAATAAATAGAATCGTTTTAGTGCATCCCAAATTAAGAGTCAACATAACTTGGAAGACCATATATAATGAAATAGATAAAAAATTTCAAACGACTTTCGTGGTGTGATATATACTTTCTTCTCTATACGCACATGGTCGAAATTTTCGTATAATGCATTATGAAGATTTCGTATGATGCATCAGCTAAAAACTTAGCTGAATTGTAGCATTAACTAATTTTTAGCTAGTTTTAATTTTTTTTTTATAATTTGCTGTTTTCATCCAAGTTGGTGCTTATTTAACCCAACGAAATTAGCGGCCACAAAATTGCGCTTATATTAATCTTACCTGTTTTTATTTATTACAGTTATTTGACTTTAAATCACATACCTGAGGAGCGCACCAAAATTGTTGTAAGCTACCTGGAAGAATTGCATAAGCGTGGTCCACCACCACCACCAACAGCTTCGGAATCAACCAGAAGGAATAAGTAATTTGCGATGATTAGTTATATAAATTTAAAAATCACGCAATTTATTATTAAAAGGATTATTGCGAAATATACATAATAAATAACTACAGTAATTAATTTAAGATATATCACAGCACCAGTATGGAGGTTTCTAGGTATGTTAATTACATTGTGCAAACATTTCTATGGCTTTATAGTCACATTAGCGAAGCAATTTGTATGTGGTGGATCGAGTTACAAACATATTGTAATTTTGTGATTTTTATTTTTAAAATAATTTTGTCACCATTTGTAGAGAGCCAATATATAGAGAGTGTCAAAAGTTATAACTTGGCAGTCTTGGAGCAAGATTTTTGGGTACCTTGTCTTTGCAGAGCGAGTGCTGCTCGTTGACCAGCTGCAACATTTTAACAGTTTGACAGAACTTTAATATTTTCTACGAGGTACTACTTAGTTAATATCATGATCGGCTTCGCAGCAGTCACTCTGCCAAGAAAAGTACCCAAAATTCTTGCTCGGAGACAAACAAGTGTGCCTATTTATTATAACTTTGGTAACTCTCTTCGTAACTGCATTTTGCTATTAGGATCCCTTAACAGACTGCGCATTTGTAGAGTATCCAAAGTTATAATTTTGGACCGAGGCTATAACTCATTAGCCTTTGGGTACTCTACATATATGCTCTCTGCCCATGTTTAGATTGTCTGTTCTTTAAATGACGCCAAAGAACATACATATTTTGTTCTCCATTTTCTCTCTTTGAGAGTACAACAAATGCTGGCCGCAGCTGGGATTGACAGGCAACATTCAGCGTTCACTACGGTTTAGTTTCCGCTTTAGTATGTAAAATTATTGCAGATAAATTTAGCTACAAACTTGAAAATTTATTTAATTGTTACAATTTAAGTAATTGTAAATTTATGTGTTGTACATTAAGCGTGACCAAAATGTATTGCAAAATTTCAAAACAATGCATTTTCAAAAAAAAACATAATAGCTATATGATATTATATGCATTGCTGTGTTCGAATTGTTTAAAATTGCTTTTGCTCTTAGGCGAAACTGGGCCCCAAAATTTTGTACTCTCAGATGACATATTTTTTAAAAAAAAACAAGGAATTTTACCGATCATTCTAGAAATTGACAATCTAAATACGGCTGAATTCTGGATTAAAAAAATTAAAAATTTGAGATAGATGACTCATTTCGATTATTTACATTTAGATTTTTATAGTGGAATCAATTATGTATGGAATAATAAAAGCGATCATGTTCTTCGCGTCAAGTTATACAATTAATTTTGTTATTTCATTACATTTCCGGTAATATTTTATAGGCTACATAAGTTTGTTGTCTTTTCCAGGAAAAATTCAGGCGTTTTAAAAATTCCAATTTAAAACGCTGGTTTCTTAAAATTTGGTTTCATAGTATTGTAGATAAATTTTTGTTTTCACAACATGAAATATCGTCTTTAACACATTTTCATCTTCATTACAATTTTCTTTTTTTTTTCTTTTGACTTTGCATCAGTCAGTAATTTTCTGCTAGACCATGTTGCCGTCTTTTTTTTACAAATGATCCTTTTTTATTGCTTGAAATTTTGGTCTGAAAGAAATTCAGATACAACTACCACATATCTTCAGAAGATAAAAAAAATATTTACTTTGTTGAATTATTCTCTTCACTGTGAAAAAAAAACTTTGTGTAAAACTATATAATAAACATCTATTTTATGTAGAGCAACATTAAAGAAAACTTCGCTTAGACCCTTAAAATTATGGAGTCACTAGAAAACTCATTTGTAAAAACACATTAATTCTTGGTTCCTTAAAGCAAAACCACCACACGTTTCTCCTGTTATAAAACTTCATTATTAGATTTAAATACGACCTAAGAATTCTGATTTAAAAAATGGGATAATTTCGTGATAGTTCGCAATATCGTTTTTCTTATCAAAATCGATTCCGATTTTGTAATCACCAACACAGCTGTTTTATATTACATAGGTAGTGTGGGCAGTCAGGTTTCCAGCAGGTTTTCACCCAAAGTAAAAATAAAACAGATTTTTTCGTGATGTCCTGGATCGCCAATTCGTTACGTAAAATTATTTCATCGCAACAGCAAGTCGCCATCCCAAAGATTTCGTCTGATGTGCGAAATCTGTCGTTTGCTGAGAAACGTGCAAAAGGACCGTTGCTGCGGCGATACGGATACAAGGACAAGATACTGCAAGGCGGATTGTTGCCTCATGTGGACAATGGTCGGAAACTGCCAATGCCAGAATACCGACCAAAGAATCCATGGTGTGAGAAGCGTGCTCTGTTTGGTCAAAATGATTACATAGATATTCTGGGAAACGACCGCCTGCATCCTACTCGCGTACTGTACTCTGTTCCAGCTTGGTTGCGCGGAGTCTCTGGCAATGAGTACCAAGTATTACTGCGTAAACGTAAAATGATGTCTAGAACTCTGTACCCATTGGCGCGACCTACTAAATGGAAGCAATTGCAGAAACGCATACTTTATCTGTACAAATTCCTTAATCGCAAAACAAAAACAGGTTTTTCAAAGCAGTAGAGAAGGCAACTTAAATGTAATTATACATTTTTGTAATAAAGGGTCTGAATTAAAACTCAACTTCAATAAATTTTGAACCGAAGGTAGGATCTGGATGATCAATTTATCCCTTAATTTAAAGATTTCTCTTTGATTTTTAGTTTCTTGGTGAAAGATGGTGAGTGCAAGAGCAATAGCTTAAATTGTCTGCACCATTTATCCTGACCGATTTTTTCCAGTTTGCGTTGCGTGTAGTTCGTTGTTTTTATTCATATCAAGTAGTAAAAACCTCCTTCCGAAGACAGATTTTACTTATATACATTAAATTTCTTTGCTAAATGAAAAGTTACATATATCTACGAATTTTAGCAATACATCTTAAAACAAGAAATATTCACCAAACCGAAGTTATTTGCAGAAATATCTTCGAAAAGCTAATGTCAGAGAGAACCAATATTTGGAAATAAACATTTTAAAAACACATTGTCTTACATGCCAATTTCGCCAACGGCTAGTTGTGAGCCAGTGAGTCAAGCGACGTTGCTGCTGTTAGCGGCTAAACTTAAAATATATTCAACTCTTCAGCCGCCGCAAGGAAATATATGTCGGCCTGGAACTCCGGCCGTTATTTCCACAAATTTTGGTTAAATCTTCGCGCAGAGATGCTGCCTAAAGTGAAAACTGGTTGGAAGAGATATATTTTATATTTCGCCCAAGAACATGTTGATTTCCGAAATGCGGTAATTATATAAGTTAATTACTTGGTGACTTTCATTCCGTTTAGTTTGTGTACAGGAAATTCAATCCATTGTTAAAATGTTTGGGCTTGAATTCCATAAAGAAGGCAAGGATATGCAAAAGCCATTCTGGATTGTTCAACTTCCAAGTAATGAAGTAGCTAGGAAACTAGCATCTCGTGCAGTGTCATTACGGTGTATATGCGAATTATGGTCCCATGCTCACACAACAAACGCATTCCATGAGAACCTACGGAAATACGTGCAAACTAATGAATCTGTAGTGCAACCTCTGTTTGATGCGGATTGCAGCTTTAAGATTACGGTGGAAACGTACAACAAGCATTTTAGCCAAGAAGAAAAAGTCGAAAAAATTGAGACCTTCGCGTATCTCCCACTAAAGGGGAATGTGGACCTCAAAGCACCCCAAGTGGAATGGTGGTACATAGAATTTTGGGGCCTAGACCCGACAGCAGTGCCCAAGATTCCGGAAGATTTGCTATTTGGACGTTTGGTGCGTTTCTGCTATGCAAACATGTCTTCGCTTATTGAATTTAATCTACGTTAGCTCTGCCTTGGGCAACGCCACTTAATTAAGGAACTGTCGTTAAAAAAGCGGAAATTTATAGGCAATACTAGCATGGATGCGCAACTGAGTTTGCTAATGGCAAATCAAGCGATGGTGCGTGATGGAGACCTAGTTCTCGACCCCTTTGTTGGGACTGGTTCTTTATTAGTCAGCGCCGCTAAATTTGGAGGTAAGGATGCTTAAATTTGAGTCATTTGCTTACATAGTCTAACTCACAGGTTATGTTTTGGGTGCGGACATCGACTTTATGATGATACATGCACGTTCTCGCCCCAGCCGCATTTCGCAAAAGGTGCGCGAGAATGATGAGAGCATTCTTGCTAATCTTCGTCAGTATGGATGTGCACAACGGTACTTGGATGTTGTAGTGTCGGACTTTTCGAATCCTTTATGGAGGGACGGTTTAAAGTTGGACAGCATCATCACAGATCGTAAGTGTTGTCATGAAAGCAATTTGCTCCGTTAATATCCTGCTGCCATCGATAGCACCTTACGGCATACGTGAGGCCACCGAAAAAATTTACGCAAAAACCTGTACAAAAACAAGCACGCGGTCTACAAATATGCCTCACTATCCTTCGACCTCACACTACGCTCTGCAGGATCTTTACGACGATTTGCTGCTGTTTGCAGCCAAATACTTGAAGCTGAGTGGCAGACTGGTATGTTGGGTTCCATTTCATCGGTAGGCGATAGGAAATTTAAGTGTGTAAACTGATTTTGTTAATATCTTGCTTTTCAGCCAAGATTATGCAGAATGCTTGCTGCCGAAACATGAATGCCTTTCTTTAGTAGCGAATTCAGAGCAACTGCTTACTGGTACGACGTCTCGGCGTCTGCTGACCTACGAAAAGGTAACAGAATTCAACGTTGACGTCAACTTCAAACGGCGCAGTGTCGATGTCACCCACCTACTTCCGTGGGACTTTCGTAACCGCTACTTTAACAACGACCATGAATCACGATGTGAGCGAAGGTTACGTCGTGCAGAACTGCGCGAGTTAGGAAGACAGGAGGCACTCAAACGCGGCAAAGAAGTACCAGATAATAATAAAGCGTTAAAATGCAATTTAAATAAATCCAGATTTTGCTGACATAATTTTTTATATACATACTTCTTCAGTAGACCATGATTTAGCCTTTTAAAGACAACATAGAACGTTTTACGAAGATCAATTGTTTTATATCGTATTAGGGTATTAGGAATAATGAATATACAATATTCCTAATACCCTACAATACTTGTATGTATGAATACAATAAAGAATTGTTTTTTCGTTCGAGAATTTTGGAGAAAATTGTCAAGGAATAGCTGAACCCCGACGCACTACCGGTAGAATCTTAGCATAAATATAATTTTGGTTTCGCAATAAGAAATGGCACAGAAAAACGCAATAAATGTCAAAAGAGTTCCTTTTTTCCCCAAAATTAGATTTTGGGAAAATTGTACATTCAAATTTGTGTTGACCATGTTAAAAATTATTATGAGTTAAAAAAACTGATTTCTCAGCACTCTTAATTCGTTCAAGCACCGCATGTATTTGATAAATTCATAAAGTATCACACAATAAGCTGTGGTCATTAACCTATGTGACCGATCGAAAAAATCAAAGTTGTGATAGATCATGCTTGGCACAACAGCAGATATTTCACTGAGGTCCTTACAGGAGGTTACCAGTATAGTTGTCCTTTTACTACTGATACTCTCCATCATTTGTAATGCCAGTGATTCCTTCTACATCGCACTGGAATACTTTAGCAAAACTCTTTATGAAAACGTTTGACGCTTCCGCAACACTAACATTACGACCCAGCTCCTGAGTTAAAGACGTCACTCCTTTTCCTTCGACACCACATGGCACTATGTGATCAAACCAGCTAAGATCCGTGCTGCAATTTAATCCTATACCGTGTGTCGTCACATATCGGGAGCCATGTACTCCGATCGCACAAATTTTTTTGTCTCTAACCCAAATACCAGTGTGTTGTGTGGTCTTGGCTTCAAGTACACCTAGTTGGCGGCACGCATCGATGACTGTTTGCTCAAGTGCACCGACATACCACCGCATGCTTGGTCTAAACTGCTTTAGATGTACTACAGGGTAGGCTACCAGCTGCCCGGGACCATGGAACGTAATTAGGCCTCCGCGATTTGTGCGGTAAAATTCGGCTCCTAGCTGACACAACCTGCGTTCGTCTTCATTTGTGTAACCTTTGGTACGAATGCCAATTGTAAATACAGGTTCGTGTTCCAGAAGCAGCAAATTATTGCGGAAATCTTCCGGCGTCTCAGTTGGTTGGGTGGACAGACGTTTCTGCAATTGAAGTCCAGAAGCATAGCTAATACGACCAGCACGTATAACAGTTATGACTGGCTTTATTTTTGTCATTTTGTGCAAATAATGGTTCTATGAAATACATATTTAAACCATAGTGCAGATGGTAATTTTGGAAACTTGCCAACTGAAGGGATGGCTAAAATTTATGGCTTTTTCACATGAGGCAATTCAGAAGTGAAGTGATTGGAACGCAATGGAAGTAGCAACATGGCAAGGCCATTTGACTTGTGACTTAGGCACTTCAATTAAATTCGTTATGCACTCGCTATTTGCTAGTATAATTTTATCAAGTGCTAAATTTACCAAACTTCTGGTTTATATAGAAATCTAAAATAGTAAGGGTTTCCATGAAATCGCATATATTGTATTTATACTTTGTATAACTGCATGTCCACTCGCTGCGTCTCATGAACCAACCTGTAAGTAGTTTGCGTGAAAGATGTATATTGATCAGCTGTTTTGACGTAAAAATAAAAAAGATGCCGAAAATTAGCAAAAAAAAAAAACAAAATTAATAAATTACTAATACTAAACTAAATTACTGAAACGAATGGCTGTTAACGATTTGATATTATTGCAATGTGTTTACGCGGGAATGCGTGATTTTGTGGTTAATGAAGAGGACTTACCGGCTTTCTTGAACTTTTAGTAATTGAGATGGAGTTCGAAGTTGTGGTAGTCCGGAGTACTTATCTTCCTTCGGATGGACGGCGCCGTCGTGGATGATGTGATTGGATGATGATGAGGAGCGGCAACAACGATGTTCAGTGGGGTTTCACTTCTTTCACTGGTCACTTGTGCAAGACGGGTGCTTGCTTACACGTCTTAGAATAGAATGTCGGTCCGCCGCTTCCGGAAACCAATGATGAGCTGCTTGCCCTTTTGCTGAGATGCAGAAGAGCCGCTTTCACTCCGAGAGTGAGAGAAAGCGGCGGCAGATCTCACCGCATGCCAAACAGGTTTTGAGAGGCGAGGGTTGCCGTTGCTAACTGCGGCGGACAGCAGTTTGGCGTAAACACAATGCAACTTAGTGTGCAGAGTTTAAAGGATCTTTTGGACCTTAGAATTTGTGAATTTGTCCGGACCTTAGGTGTTTATACCTCCGGGAATAAAATCTGCATTTAACTTTCACTCGAAATGTAGGTGTTTCCTATTTTTGCGATGGTATAATCAAGGGAACCTGACCATTCCAAAATTCATATATTTTAAACAGAAATTGAAATACAGTGAACCTCGATAATCCGGATTGCCCGGGACCGGGCTCATTACGGAAAATCGAAAATACCGGTTATAAGAGGTAAATTGATTTAATATTTATTTTTAAGATCTATAAATTTTATTATATTTATTTATTTTTAACAAGAACATTTGAATTTGCATCTACAAAAACACAGATGTATGTAAATATCTTATTTTATTTTATAAAATACATTTATTTATAATAGTCCATTAAGGCAATGATTTTGTCTATTATGCGTGATTTTCTTTTGAAATCACGGATAATAAGGATATGAAATCAACCACTCAGCATCCCGGTTAACAGATGTTTCCGGTTGCTAGAGGTCCGGATAATCGAGGTTCAACTGCAGTATATTAAAAATACGTTTTTAAAATTTTTTTGTTCGATATACATTGTACATGGAATGAACAGTTGCCAGTGCAAATATAAATGAACGAGAAATCCTTTTTTTTTGCTACTAGTCATGGAAAGGAATCTTTTATGAACAAAATAATTTTTGTTCTTCGATTAAAAAAGAGATATACAAGGATCTCTTTTTTAATCGAAGAACAAAAATTATTTTGTTCAAGTGTTCGCGCTGTGTAAGTTGGTATTTTCAGTACAACCCCTTCGCCAAACTATCTTTTCCAGCCGATATAGAGGTTGTACATGATTGGATACTTTGAAAATTAAATTACCAAGTCCTTAAAATTTCGGCATAGGTTTCTGTCAACCAGTTCGGCCATTTTGGTAAATTCCGTTTTGCACACGAGTGGAAGGTTGGGAGTCTCCAACTTTCGTCTGAAGGCAGAACATCCAAAATTACAAGGAAATAAAATAAAAAGTATTTGCGACTAAAAAGTATATGAGATAAATATGGCTCGTTACACACAACGTCCGGAAAATGCCCTGAAAAGAGCGAATGGTAAGTAGATCTCTGGAAATCCGCTTGGCTACGTCAGCTTACCTAGTAGACTAATTTTCCATTCACAATAGTGTGTCTTAAACTGATTTTTTACAGGATATTTTAAGTTTTGCTTTCACGTTTATACAGAAACGTGAGGAACTGACTATCACGAGTTGCAAGAATTCGGCATGGCAGCTGTGGTGTAGTTTCACGAAATATATATCTGATTCCAACATCTTTTATTGCAGAGTTCATTGAGGTCGGCAAACCTTTACGGGCCTTGGACACGTTGCAGGAAGTCTTCCGTAACAAGCGCTGGAATTATGCTTACTCGGAAACCGTCATCGAACCGCTCATGTTCAAGTATCTATACTTGTGCGTGGAGCTGAAAAAGTCGCATATCGCGAAAGAGGGGCTCTTCCAATATCGCAACATGTTCCAGCTGGTAAACGTAAATTCGCTGGAGAACGTCATTCGAGGTTACTTGCGCATGGCTGAAGAGCACACTGAGGCTGCACAGGCGCAGTCCTCAGCTGCAGTGGCTGTACTGGAGTTGGACGATTTGGATAACATCGCCACTCCGGAGAGCATTTTAATGAGCGCTGTTTGCGGCGAGGATGCCCAAGACCGTTCGGACCGCACTATACTGCTGCCTTGGGTGAAGTTTTTGTGGGAGTCGTACTGCCAATGCTTGGAACTATTGCGGGTGAACATTCATTGTGAGGCGTTGTACCATGACATCGCTCGCATGGCCTTCCAGTTCTGCTTGAAATACAACCGAAAGAGCGAATTCCGTCGTTTGTGTGACAAGTTGCGAAAGCATTTGGAGGATATCTGCAAAAGCACTAATCAAACCACTGGAGTATCCATCACGAAGCTAGAGACCCAGCAGTTGTGTTTGGACACAAGACTCTACCAATTGGATTCGGCCATTCAGATGGAGCTATGGCAGGAGGCGTACAAGGCCATTGAGGACATACACGGTCTCATGGGTTTATCTAAGAAGTCTCCAGTGCCCAAAACCATGGCCAACTATTACCAGAAACTAGCCATGGTTTTCTCCAAGGCTGGCAATCACTTGTTTCATGCCGCTGCTTTATTGAAGCTATTCCAGTTAACGCGAGAGCTGAAGAAGAATCTAACCAAGGAGGAGATGCAGCGCATGGCTTCTCATGTGCTCATTGCGACCTTGTCGATTCCTCTGCCATCAGCGCATCCGGAATTCGACCGCTTCATTGAGGCTGATAAGAGTCCATTGGAAAAAGCACAGAAATTAGCTGTGTTGCTGGGCTTGCAGCAACCACCAACCAGAGCGTCCCTGCTCAAAGACGTGGTAAGTATGCTGCTTCGTACGTTTTTGCTGCGGATATTATTAAGCGTCTCTTGAAGGTTCGATTGAACGTGCCCCAACTTGCAGCTGAGGAATTTCGAAATCTTTACAATTGGTTGGAAGTAGATTTTAATCCCTTGAATCTATGCAAACGAGTGCAAACTGTAATCGACGCCATTGATGATGTGTCAGAGGAGAACAACCTACTTTCTCAATACACGCGGTACTTGAAAGACGTAACCATCATGCGCCTCATCAGGCAAATTTCGCAAGTATATCAAAGCATCGAGTTTACACGTCTGCTTGAGTTGACAAGCTTCGCAAATATTTTCTACCTGGAAAAACTGCTTGTCGATTCGGTGCGTCACAACGACATGCAAATTCGTATTGACCACCAAAAGCGATGCATTTATTTCGGTACCGACTTGACAGAAAGTCAGCGTGAAAACCATCTCGATGGTCCCATGTTACAGTCCATGCCTTCGGAGCAAATACGTTCGCAGCTTGTAAACATGTCGAGTGTCTTGCATCGCGCTGTATCCATTGTTTATCCAAACCGGGAAAAGGATCAGCGTGCCAAGCTGCGATCTCAGATGGTGCATCATTACCACGAAATCAAGGAAAAGGAGCATCAGCGAATCTTGCAGCGCCAGAAGATCATCGAGGATCGCAAGGAATTCATCGAAAAACAAAACAATGCGCGAGAGGAAGAAGAAGCTCGTCGCTTGGAGGATGAGACACGCAAAGCGAAGTTGGCCGAACAAAAGCGTTTGGAACAAGAAAATGAGGAACGAGAACGCAAGCGACACCAAAATGAAATTCAAGCAATTAAGGAGAAGAGCTTAAAGGTATGGTAACTTCAATTTGTACCGTCTGATGGTCTTATTTACATCTGCTTTTTAATTATTCTATTCATTTATATTTAAAATATATTTAAATATATTTTTATAATTATGGTTTGGTTAATATGTCTTTTAGGAAAAGGTTCAGCAAATCGCGCAAACTGCTCTTGGGAAAAAAATGCTCTCAAAACTCGATGAGGAGGGTATAAAGAAACTAGATGCTGAGCAAATTGCTGCAAAGGAGTCTGAGGAATTGCAACGCGAAAAGCGGGAGCTTCAATCCAAGCTGAAATCGCAAGAAAAGAAGATTGATTACTTTGAACGTGCCAAACGTTTGGAAGAAATTCCACTTTTTGAAAAGTACTTGGCCGAAAAGCAAGTCAAAGATAAGGAATTCTGGGAAGCCCAGGAAAAAACACGTATTGAAAACGCTATCGCTGAACGCAAGGATTCTTTAGCCCAGCAGGAGCGCCTCAAACGTATGTATTCGGATCGCGATGTCTATCTAGAGGCACTCAAAAAGGAACGCGCTTCTATGTATGCCGAGAAGCTCAAAAACTTTGAAATCGCTTTGGAAGAAGAGCGTAAGAAACGGTTGGCTCAACGTGCTGTATTGCGTCGCGAAGAACGACGTCGTCAGTGGTTGCGCGAAAAAGAAGAGGAACGTTTGCGAAAAGAAGAGGAAATTCGGCGTGCCAAGGAAGAGGAAGAACGTGCAGTTGCTGAGGCGCGCCGCAAGGAACGTGAAGCCGAAGAAGAAAAACGACGCATTCAGTACGAAAAACAGCGCGCTAAGGAAGAGGAGGCCGAACGCAAGATACTTGAAGAGCGTGAACGTGTAGCTCGCGAAGCTGCTGCCGCTGAACGTGATCGTGAACGTGAAAAGGGTGATAAGGAGCGTGATGTTTGGCGCCCTCGCGGTGGCGAATGGCGCAGCAGTGGTGCTAATGTTGGATCGGAACGTGACCGTGGCGAACGTGAACGTGGCGAACGTGAACGTGGCGAACGTGAACGTGGCGAACGTGAACGTGGCGAACGTGACCGTGGCGAACGTACAATGGATTCCTCATGGCGATCACGACGTGAACCAGAAACAAGTTCAGGTATGGCACGTAACACAACAGGAGCAGACAAGTGGCGTCGCGGTGGGGCTGATGAAGATCGTTCACGCGGTAGTGACTTTCGTCGAGGCGGTGATCGGGACGATCGTCGTTTAGGCGATCGTGATGATCGTCGCGGAGGTGATCGTGATGAACGTCGTGGAGGTGATCGTGATGATCGCCGTGGAGGTGATCGTGATGATCGTCGTGGAGGTGAACGCGATTTCCGCCGTGATATGCGGCGTGACGATCGTCGGGAGGAACGTGACACTGGCGGAAATTGGCGCGATGCACCACGTGCTACTGAGCGCGATAACCGACGACCAGGTGGAGAACGTCGTGACCGCGGAGCTGGAACGGCAGGAAAAGAGGCGGGCAGCTGGAGAAATGAGGATAAAACCGCGCCAAGGAGACCAGAACAAAAACAAGAGAAGGGTAAGTGGTATAGTTCTCTACATGCTATCAAGTTAAATAATGATAATCCTTTCAATAGTGAACCGAGGCGGAGACGATGGCGAATGGACCAGCGTTAGACGCCATTAAATAGCAATTATCTGAATTCTATAAAAGCTAAAAAATCATGCATATTCTCAATTTTTTATACACATACGTATTTAAATACCGAGTCCCAGCACGACCTGCTAAAAACCGGGTCAGTAACTCTGCTAATTAATTAGAAAACGACGTTTATGCTAATTATGCTCTGCTAATTAATTAGAAAGATGTGAAGTTTTAACTTCTGAAGCCATAGATTGCTTTAGGAGTATATTTCGTCTCTGGATAATATAAATATTGATTCAGATAAAACATGGCTTATTTATCAATCAGGTGCGTAACTGACTGAGCATACAGCAAACATGTTTATGTTTGCTATATGCTTGGTTAGTTTTAGAAATCAAACTTAAGAACTTTATTGAAATAAAATTCTCCTTTAATACAGCATGTGGTCTTGGTCTCTAATTGAATATAAATTTCATTAAATTAAAATTAAAGTGAGTCTTCACTGCAATGTGATCTAGGGTAATGTTATAATTTGTTAGGAGGAGATGTGCTCCTGTATTATTTATTCCTAACACGATTTAGTGGCGTTTAAACAATTCATGAATCCTATTAGACTGGCAAAATCAATCAGCTTTGGCGAATTGGATTGTTTGTAAAATGGTCGCCACATAGCCGTGTTACACTGAGTGATTTCTCTATCTCTAAAAGCCAGCCTGTTCCAGAAGCCTTATATGTGAGGTATAGGTTCTCTGTCAAGGCGGTGATTGTAACCAGCCTAGCTGTCCGATTATATAGTGAGAGTTATTTATACTGCGCTTTTAAAATATCTTTTTAAATAGAATGATTTTTCCAAAATCTTGAATTTCTAAGAATTTCACCAATGTGGCAACATTGAAACCACTTCATTACCCAGAAACCTACCTCAAAAAATATCACAATACCACGTGCTAAATTTTGACGTTTTATTACACTTGCCGAAATAGTTGCCATTCTGTCTTCACGCAAATAGTACCCTTTTCCACATAACACAATGAAGCTTTTTAAAGTTAACTCATCAATTACACTCTGAATAGCAGAAGAATATGATTGTTGATAGAAATATTATATGAAGTATTAATTTAGTTATCTGCTTTTTTAAAATGCGAGAGAAATTACCGCATTTGATTCGACTTAGTAGTAAGGATGACATGATTTTTTGATCTCTAAAGTCAAACAAAAATGAGTTAACGCGTTTATTAAACCAAATACAGCGGATTAAATTTTTGCAATTGTCACCGTTGGAACCCGCACTTTAAGTGAAACTGCTGAGCTGCAATATGTGATTGAAAAGGAACCAATTTTATATCGGCATAGCCAAGATTACGAAAAATACGATTCACGTAGATATCAGTCGTATGCAAAAAATTATTGCTTACTAATATAACCTGGACTTTGTGGTTGTAAAACTTTAGTGGTTAGCATGATGAACGTATGTACATATATAGAAATCCAGCATTCAAATCGTTAAAAACGCCTGGAAGTGGCTTGCCGCGCCGCTTTAATCAATTTCCATTAATCACCGTCAATTTAAATGATCGGCTTAAGAAATTTAGAAATGTGCGAACGAATGGCCAAAAGAAAAAACATAAAATTTGGAAGACTGTTGCCACCGTTTTGAGTTATTTTCCCATATGTAGCCATTGTTGCGTGTAACAGGAGTTTCTTTGTAGTTTTTTATTTAGTATGACGTCTTTTTCTTTGCCTTTGCTTTAAAAATCCTACAATTTCTTTATATGTACTATATACGACGACGAGATTTACTCGGGTTAAATTCTAGTTCCAAAATTCTTCCTGTCGGGAATACAGGGTATTTTGTATGAAGAAAACAATCCGGCAGCTATGGATAACTGTCAAAATTTGAACGCATGGCAGCGAAAGTGGGAAAAAAGAAAGAGGAAAAGATTTTGTTGTGCCGTCTGGCGGTCCACGTGAAGAATATTTTGTTCAAGAGATTTCTGCAAAACCTTCGCGAATTGCAAATAAGATCAAAATATTTGAGTGAAAAAAGGTGTCTGGCGATCAATTTACCTGAGTTGCAATTGCTTTTTCTCTGTGGTTACATATAGTTCGCCGAATTGACCGCAACAGCCGCGTTCAACATGTGAGGTTAACCGATGTGCTGAGATGAAAAAACGCTAACACGTTTTCATTTTTCGAACTGCAAAAATTGCAGAATAGAAGCATTGAAAGTTCATAAAGTTAACTAAATTCAGGAATTGAGTCGAAGTTAAGTGACTTCCTTCAACAATTTTAGAGAGGTGAGTAGATGTTGCTTGCAAACAGCACTCGCAACACACCCATTTCCTGGAACAGGTGGGGCGGTAAAATATATTCCATAGCTTAATCCAAACTCCCAGGTTCTCAATAGTTTTTTGAATTCATATTCTACGCGGGAATTTTCTTAATAAACTTTTCAACAATCAAAATTCCATTCAACAATTTAAAATGCTTTACTAATAGTTTTTCGCAATATGTTTATTTCCTTAATTATTTCAGTTATTTGTAACATCGTATTAAAGGTGCATTTTTAGCGGCAAAAGCACTTAACTAAAAACTCCTCATAATAAAGAATTCGTTATAATTGTATCCAGTCTTTTAGCAACATGATGCTCAAATTTCGCATTATAAGTTGAACTTTTAAAAAATAAGAGCTGAAGAAATCTAATTGTAAACGTGTCACGCAATTTTTAAACGCAGCCCCGGTGAAAAATGCTTTGCTGTATTCACATTGCTATAAGCATAAGAATCTCCTATTTGATCATATATGTAAAAGCTTTTTAAATTCAGAAAATATTTATCGTTTACCTGGGAACTTAAGAAAACCCGTAAAGAAGCTTCCATAGCTAATTACTAAAATTGCTAATTGATTTCTAATAGCAAATTTTATTTATTGATGGAATATTAGTTAAAAATCCTGCCCACCTATCTACAAGTGTAAATAAGGCAGGATAATAGGCTAAAATAAAATGCCCACGTGGAAGTTATTACATACAACAGCTAATGCATGTCTAATCATGCAGAGCTTACAGGTTAAAAGCTTGACAACATACTTTAAAACTGCAAAAATGAATTCCTATTCCCACAGCAATTAAAAATTCCCTCATGTGAGGAAATTTCCACAAATCTGGCAGTTATGAGTTGCACCTGTACGCGCTTCAAGTGGCTTGCCAACTGATTTCAAGTAGCTTGCAAGTGATTTCTGAAAAAACGAATCATTTGTTGTCATTGTTTATGCAATTATTTTCCGAAAGTCTTAAAATTATGTAAAACTTTAGCATCTAATAGAGAGCCTCAAAAATTTGAGATATAAGAAAATTTTCAAATTTATCCATATTTGAAATTTGCAATTGAACTTCTTTACTATGTTGAAAAAATTTTTATAATAATAATATTATACTAATAAAAATAATAATAATAATAATATTAACAATAATAATAATAATAATAATAATAATAATAATAATAATAATAATAATAATAATAATAATAATAATAATAATAATAATAATAATGATAATAATAATAATAATAATAATAATAATAATAATAATAATAATAATAATAATAAAAATAACATTAATTGTTTCTAATTTAATTAAAATCATAACTTATAATCAATTTTTCACGTTGATTTGGAAGTTTTTGATTTTGTTTCAGAATTTAATACAACATTCACAAATAATGGATTCGAGGCTGTTAAATGTGTTCCACGGTGATCCCTTTGACGATAACATTATTAGGTACGATGGGAATGATGCCGATTTTTGGTCAAGTGGAAGCGAGTAAGTAATGAATTCAAGGGAGTTTGTTATATTAAAAATGACAATTTCGACTTTGTAATCTTCCTAAATAAAGTCTTCAAAACTTATTTCTAATATTCTTTAAATCGAAATTGTCTTAATAACGTTTGTCTTTTGTAAATGTAATTTTTATTTGTGAATGTAATTACTATTATATATATTATATGTATAGCGTACATGCAAAATTAGGTAAATTATTTTCTTTGTTTTATATATAATAATTACGAAACATAATATTTACATTTAAATCTATGGGAAAAAACTGAATACCAAATGTTCTTAAAAATATTCTGTGTTTTTTCATATTCTACATTAAGAACTATGGGTCTGCAACTTGCCGAGACACTACACGGTATTCTGCCGATAGATCCCACAGAAGATGCTTCCCTTTACAGTAACACCATCCTTAAGGATGATTATTATGCGCTCGACTGCAAAGATAATGCTGTATCAGCACTGCAAACAAAACATCCGGTAGGTTTTCACAACCGCGAAGATCTAATACAAGGATTTTATAAATCTTGAAAAATCTTCGATATTTAGGGGATATATGATGACTTCACAGAGCCTAATGTTTGCTCCGATGGAACGTTTGAAGTAATTACAGTGGATCCGAATGATATTGAAGAAAGTGATGATAATAATGATGGTGGCGTATATGAATCGCATTCATCCGACATCGATGAAACTGTATTCGATGATTTTGATATTCAGAGTCAACGAAGTAACGCGACGTTTAGAAGTCGTACCGACAGCTCTTCCATTGGCGATTATGAATCGCATACAAGTGATTACGACGATGATGTTGGCGAGGATAATGATGACAATAACATCATAAAGGCTACAAGTGATTACAACAAGCTGGGTGCAGAAATTGATTTTAGAAGTATAAAGCCGCCCACAGACAGTAGTCGCCCAACTTCAAATAAAAATCGCACCATCAGCACCAATACTATCGGTTCTGATGTTGATGGCTTGGGGTTACAAATCGACGCAAACAATTTTGATTTGGCAGAATTCATAACAAAAGATGACTTTCAATTATTGAACGATTCACTGAACTGCTCAGACACAATAAATGAGAAAGGCACGCAGATCGCATGTCTCACACCTCAGCAGGTAACATGTCACATTCCAGAGGCAGGAGGAACTGTGCACGTTATTTCATCGAAGCACGCAGATTCTGACTCGGATTCGGACGCCATTATTGATGTTGAGACGGTCGAATTCGATACCGAGACGGAACAGCAACAATTGTCACAACGCTTAAAGTTGTCTTTGCTGGAATCAGAGGTAAAAACCACCCAAGACTTAAACTATGAAGATGATGTACACACAGATCCGTCATGGAGTCCATCAAAAACGAATTCGAAGAAAGAGCCACAAACAAAAGAGGTGCGTATTTAGAAATGGAATAGAATTGATGAATTAATTAAATTAATTTGAAAACAAGTTGAAATTGTTCACTGCATTTAAAACTCTCACGAGAAGTGACAAGAAGTGAATTAAATTTATGGAATTTTAGAAACAGTATTTTTAACCTTAGTTCTGTCTTATTTGATCTTTTAAAATCTAATAATTCGATTTATTGATGTATAAATTTTGATGTATAAATTGAATTAAAAACTATTTATTATACTTAAAAATGCGGTGGTGATTTTTATAGTCGTTTACAAGAAAATTGTTTACAACTTTTAAAAAAATTTTTAAATCTTTAAATCAGGTAAAACCTTATTCTTCATCGACAACTCAAAATTCAACTCTGGTGACCCAGCAGCAACAGCAAAATTTTTCCCGTAACTTCTCGGTGGTACCCAATAAGCGACAATGTGATTTTCTGAAAGGAAAGTTTGGTGCAGCACGTGGTAAAAATCTTGCTTCACAGCGCAATTCTAAGTCAGTTCTAGGCCCAAAGCCAGCTGAATCAAAATTAGAAAACATCAAAGTACAGAAGAAGGTTGAGACTAACTTGAAGACCGCAGAGTGCGACAGAAAACCAATTGAAACCCCGAAAACAACAAACGTCGGTGTTCCCAAGTCTACGGAAAAAGAGCAGAAGGATGTGAAACCAGAGTTGAAGGAGGTGAAGAGAAAATTGAATTTAGAAGAGTACAAAAGGAGACGTTGCATTGAAGGCACTGTGGAGTCTAAAAACGCCCATGATATTGCAAAAACTGGAATAGAAAATCAACAAAATTCAGTATCCACTCACCCACAGACAAACGGAAGCAAACATATTACGGGCGATCCTCCAAAACACAGCACTATGGTTACCTCCATTGTACAAAGCCTGAAGGCACAGGCAACGCATCCGCAGCCCTCTTTGGATCCTATTACCGAAGCTAAGAATAAAGTGCTACGTATGCAGGAGCAGAAGCGGGCGCATATGCTAAAAATCATTGACTCCACTGTTTCAGCGAAAGTACCACGTGTTACGAAAATACTGCCACTCAAGGATATCGTTAAGGAGCCTGTTACTGGTACAAAGACAGCTGGAAAAGAGCAAGGAGGAGAATCAGCTAAAACTGAAAGCGAATACGAAGAGATTGTCGTCGTTTCTGTCGGTTGCAACACTGATCTCTCCATACCACCTCTCAATGCACCGCCTAGGGTCGCCGCCAGCAACGCCTCCAGGTCTCTGCTGAAGTCTTCCGTCTTGTTGCACAACATCTCAGATACCTTTCAAAAGGTACGAGCATCAGAGAATGTGAAGCTAACGTCGAATTCGCTTTTAACAAGCATCCATGGCGTTGTAGCAAAGAAGACTAACGGCACACGTCCAGGATATACGATATCCGCCCTTAACATGAAAACTAATGCTGCAAATCACAGTTTGAGCAAACCCAATTCCACGAAATGCTCCACGGATAAAGTCAACAGAGCGGAACAACATGGAGAGAATAAAATTATTATGCATTTGCGCAAAGATCGAATACGAAACCGCACCTGTTCGTCCTGTGTTCAAACAGACATAATTCCGGAGTTTCCGCCCATGCCGTTGCCAATTAAAATTGTGGACCGTAAATCACGCGAGAAACATAAGCGGCGCCGAAAGATGCGTCACAGTAAATGTCGTCGTTACTCTGAATCCTCCGAACGAGCTCACAAAAGTTACTACAGTGAAAGCGTCAGTTGTTCCGAAGGTGAACGTTGTTACCGCTCAAGAAGTCGTTCTCGTTCTTCGGCTGTTCCGACTGCTGACAGTTGTTACTCTTCTACGTCTACAGAGCGCATGCGTCGTTCGGATATCGTTGGTGGCGGCAGTTACTCCTCACGTAGCAGTCGACGCTATCGCAGTTCCAGTAGTTGTTCATCCTGCTCGGAATCTGAATTTAGTCCATCACGTCGTAGTCGTACTCGTAGTCTTACTCGTAGTCGTACTCGTAGTCGTACTCGTAGTCGTACTCGTAGTCGTGATCGCGGTCGAAGTCGTAGTCGTAGTTGGAAATCATATTGCAAACAACGTCGTTCATGCCGAAGAAAGTATTCACGATCATCTTCGAATTCCTCATCCGAGTATTCAGATCGTAGTCGTAATCGCAGCTATGGTCAGAAACATTTGCGTCGATCGAGAACACGGTCGCGTTCACGTTCACGTGCGAATTATGTGCGCAATGATTCTCAGATAGGTAAATTTTGCAATTATAGTATTAAGAATGTATTTCAATTGATTGGTAGTCTTCGATTATTTTTTCGAAGAATCGATTAAGTTGTCAGAAAAATTATTCGAAGAATGCTGTGATATTATTGTTACACTTATTAACATATAACTATGTTTTTTTAAGTATAGCTGTCGAAGAACGACGTATTGTTTATGTTGGACGCCTAGAACAGGAAGCAACCAAAGAGCTGTTAAGGCGAAAATTTATTGCTTATGGTCCCATTAGGCGAATCACCATACACCAAAAGGATACTGGGTGAGTGGAACTTATTGTTAAAAAACCACATTACAAATCGATTAGTTTCAATGCAATCGACTGTAACAAATAAAATTAACTAAATCTAAATTTGTTTCTAATAATTTTTTCGTTTCCTATTTTTCAAGTATGAAATATGGGTTTGTGACCTACGAACGCTCTCAAGATGCATTCACCGTTATCGATAACGCCACTCGTGATCCCCTCATCAGCATGTACGATATAAGTTTTGGCGGTCGTCGAGCTTTCTGTCGTGCTTCTTATGCCGATTTAGGTAAAACCGGAAATCAGTGAAATGTCTAGTATATTTGGGATGTATTGCTTTATTTTTCTTATTTTTCGGTATTCTAGATAATGCTGGCATTAATACGTACCATTCGTTTGTCTTTCCACAAGCTGCGCCCGTAATCAAAGAGGAGGATTCCTTTGAAGCATTGTTACTCAAAGTTAAAGCGAAAATAAATGCAAATAAATCGTCATCATCAGTAAATATAAATTCCAATGCGGCTAAAATTTGACCTTTTTCTAATTTACAAATTATAGTTAAACGATTAGTAAGAACGTTAGGCTTTTTTCTATTCTTAAATTATGGCAATTCAAGGATTTAAGGATCTTTTTATACAGAAGTGAACAAGAGAATATCTTTGAAGTACTTTGACTAAAGATCTGAGATATTTAGAACTAAAAAATATGTATCTTTAGTACGAACAAACTTGGCAAAGTCCAAACCACAGACACAAAATATATTTTATTACTAGGTATTATATAGGTATATAGCACAGCCAAGAAAAAAATTTAATTGATATACACGAAGTCTGTTTAAATGGAATATTAAAACTGAAATCGTTGACTTCTGGCTTTGGTAAATATAACGAAATTTACTAATTTAATTGTGAATACTAACTTAAAGGAACATGCGACATTTGTAATCCAACAAATCCAAGAAATAATGAAATAAGGAACGATGGTTGAAAAATATTGAGAAAAGAAATTGAAAAAAAAATTATATTTCTTATACTTTTTTTATACTTTGTATTTTTAGAAATTTTTCGGAGAATTTTTTAAACATTTTTTCAAATTAAAAAATTTACCGTTACTATACTAACTTCAGGTTCAACGATTTCATAAAGTGTGATAAAGAACAGTCATTGCAAATGAGTGAATTTATAGTCTTTATTTTCTCTATAATTTGGTTTCTCCCTCAACCTTCACTGCTCATGTAAAGGTACGTTTTTTACTTGACATGCATTATGAAAACCTATAAGTTGGCATGTAAATAATTTCTTTTACATGCAAGAACCAGGAACATGGAGTAACCAGGTCTACTTTTTCTGATATTTTAATAGTAACCAATTTTTACTTTTTTATATTGAAATACCATACAGGAAAAATAACTAAATGTAAGAGGAAAGTTTATAAGTTTTTCATTTAATTAAAACATATAAGTACACTAAAATAATTAGCATAAAAATGCTTTAATTTATTAAAATATGTATATTTATCTGAAAGAAAAATTAAAAACATGTATGCAGGTGTTATGTATGTATGTACATAAAAAATAAGCATTAAAACATTATAAAAAAAAATATGCATTAAAAAAAGTCTAACTTAAAGTTTAAGAAAACAACACAACAATTGAAAGAAATAAATGATGATTTAGTAAAAAAACCATGTTAACTAAAGTGATGATAAAACCGTTGATATTAGTTTTAATCATACTTAAAAATAATGTAGCTACTTTCTGATTGCTTCCTATTTTTTATTACATTATTATTAATTTTGTTACTACCGAGTTGCAAATAAATATGCTTGCATAACGATATAATGCTAAGTAAATGTTATTCGCTGAATAAATAAATGTTGTTTTCTTTATTAAAGATTTAAACGGCAAATAATTCTGCAATCTTATATATACCACAAATCAGAGCCAGCAAAACAGCGCTCACGACTAAGAGCTTTAAGTTTTCTATATGTGTATAACAAGCCCACGAAAGCTCGTTTAATTTGGCCGGCAATGCCTTAAATTCATCCACAAGCTGTAAATTCAAAAAGATATCTTCCAACACCCTGATTTCGATTGCTTTCGGTCTTCGGTGAGAGTTGATTCATAAATGCGTGTGTACAAGTATATAAATAGAGCAGCTTTAACCATGCGCTCTTCATTTTGTTTACATTGAACACTACTTTCATTGATATATTTTTTTTTCACTTTTACCTTTAAATGCTCAAGAGACTGTAAAATAAAAATTATTTTAATTTATGAGACAGTGATATCTTGACGAATTATTTAATTTAAGCGATATTTATTTTACACTGCTCGAAATTGCTCTCTTCTTGAGGAATACAAACTGTGCTACAGCTTTAAGTAGTATTTATTTAACCCTCCTACTGAGTTGTGTTAGTTACACTTGGTGGCAGCTCTCAGGAGCCGACAACATTCTCTTCGCTACCGCGACACGAAAGGACATCAGAATATTTTAAATCATTCCAGGATGAGACTTCAGCCGCAGTTGTTTTATTTCGGTATCAAACGGAGAATGTAAAATTCTAATTAATTTGTGTGAAAAGATAAAACAAGAAAATTATAAAAGTAAAAAGTGAAAGTTTTGCAGTCTTGTGATGCTTAGGGATAATCTGATTCCGGCAAAAGGAAAATATTAAAATGATACATATTAAATAATACAATAGTAAAAACACTAAAATTACATATATGTATACAAGCAGTAGTAAGAAAAATGGAAAGAACGAGTATATTGAAACTTCGTTCTTTTATGTGTTTTTTATTCAGTGTTTTGCGGTTTGCTACAATCCTTTTGTCGTTGAACGAGTGAAGAAGTCGATACATTTTGTGGAACATGCGAAGGTATTTAAGTGGCACTCATTCGCTATGATTAATTAAAAAAATAGACTATAAGTCAATCAAAGCCATTGAATTCAAACAGTCAATTTAAGCCACTTAGAGGCACAAACAGTATTAACTTGGAAGATATTTATCTCGGAGATTTCAAAGGTAGGTTTTTATTTATTAGTATGTTTCCTCGTAGATATTTAAAATTTAGGACTTTTATATTTTAATGGGGTCAAATACCGAATTCTCATCTTCCTGCAAAAAACTCATTTTCGGTTAAGTTTATTTAAAATTTTATTATTTAATAAGCAGAAATTATACAAAAATATTGAATAAGATAAATATATTGAATAAGGCTATCGGTTCTGCCATTTTGGATTCAAAGAGTAGTTTTATTGTTTCATAAATTATTTTCAGGAGTCAGTTTAAACTAGAATTTACTTTAAAGTTCAGTATAAACTTTCAATAAAAGAAAAAGAAGAGGTTTGTGATTTTATCTCCCCAAAACTTTATACTAACACATTTAAAGCATAAATGTACTTTGCTTGATATCAAAACTGAAAATGTTTTTAACAAAATCACAATCTTATATAACATTTGTCGAGAATGGTTACGATAAACATATCACATTTACACATTTTACAATAAAGTTTTTCGATCTAGCAATGTGATTGAAATTGTAAACACTTGTTGGTTTGGCAGTAAAATTGCACTAATTTCTGTAATATTTTTAAAGGTTGGCAATATATGCAATAAAGAGTAATTACGTTTATATATAAATATATATCACTGAGTATCGCATTTTTATCTTTCCTTTTCTCTGGCAGACATCTTCAGACTTCTTAAAAAATAAATAAAAGCTCTTGTGATGATTGTAGTGGAATTATAAAATTATTAAACTAATCTATAAATTTCCTCGAAAGTAGAAAAACCCAAATACAAAAAAGATGTTTTTTAGAAATTCATGAGAAAACGTAAATGTTTTGTGGTCAAAGGAAAGTGGATCTTCATGCATTGCCTGGAGTTTTAAACTAATCTTTTAAGTATATAGCTGAAATTAGCAAAGTAAAAATATGTAAAATAAAAATCATTTATAAATCGTGTAATATTTAACTCAGGTAATATTAACAAAATCAGGAAAACAAATATATATTTTATTTTAGGTTATATACTAAGTTTAGATTATTAAATCTTTATTTATATTTAATTAAGACATAAACAACAAAAGCTTTTCAAGGACCTTTCTTAGATAAAACATATTCTTTTGAAGCACTAAGAATTCAGTTTCAATTTTCTGCTCTTTCCGTTTCCCCCTTCGGGTTCAACGCCAATATTGCGTATACGAAAGGATTTCTTCATTTTACACACCATTCACGTCTTCATTCAATTACTGCTTCGTAGTAAAAGTGAAAGAAGCGTCGTTAAGAATGAGGGGTGGTTTCGCAACCAAAGGGGTTGACAACAATGAGATGGAACTGCAATTCTAGCTTACTATAATACAATATAGTTTATTAAAGAATTGCAATGAAAGTTTTTACTTTACTTTTACTTTACGTTTAAATTTACAAATATGGTGTCTTTGTGTAGAGTATAAAATAAATTTAAATGTTTACCATTCGCATTCGCTGCGGAATATTTAATTCGATGTCTCAATTTTCTTCGCTTGTAAAAGGTTCAGACATCATTGCTTAATTTACATTTTTCAGTCATCCTTTTAAATTGACTGGAATAACAATATTCTAATTAAATAAAAATAAGAAATTTCATTCAGAATGCTTCTCGTTCGCTATTGTAAATGAGGTCACACGAAATTATCATTACTTACATTTTAAAAATTTTACTTACTTACAAAAAACATTTTCAAATTTAATCCCTTTTTCAGAAGATTTGTAATATGACACTTCAATAAAACAAAAAGGGAAGCAAATTTCAAGCGATGTATTTTGCATTGTGCAAGTGAAAACAATCTGTGGATATTGTGAACGATTTCAGTTTAATGGTAACAACTACTAGGTTTCAATCCGAACAGTATGGGAGCGATTTCCTCAAGTAAAACGGATACAAATCTCGTCAGCAACAATGATGGTAAATGTAAAAAATAAAATTAATGTATAAAAATTATATTGTACTTCACCTACCTTAAATATTTTAAATGTAATTTAAATACTTGTTTCTCATTCCAGTTAACTTCGATCATTTTCAAATTTTGAGAGCCATTGGAAAGGGAAGTTTTGGGAAGGTAGTTAAATGTTTAAATATTAATACTTTAAAAAAAACCTATACTTAATATAAATCTTCCTATAATCATGCATTAGTAAAGTCTTTTTTAATTCACCTACCTTTTTGATAGGTTTGCATCGTGCAGAAACGGGACAGTGGAATTTTGTACGCCATGAAGTATGTCAGTCGTTCGGCGTGTGAGTCGCGCGGTGCTTTAGGGGGCGTCATCAAAGAAGTCGAGCTACTCTCATCTTTAGAGCATCCATTTTTGGTCAATTTATGGTTTTCATTTCAAGGTAATTTTATTCGAAAGACCTTCGAAATCCCCAATCACAAAATCCACGCTTGCGAAATGCCCGTAATTTCCAATGCGAAATTCCCAAGTAATTGTGGAAAATATAACTATAAGACTTTTTCAAATTATTTCAAGTTCCCTTAAATTTTTTTCAGATGAAGAGGATCTCTTTATGGTGTGTGATCTTTTAACAGGTGGAGATTTAAGATATCATCTTCAGCAAGGAGTGAGTCCTTTTATTTACGATGGGGTGAGAAGGTGAAGATACTCAGTGTAGAAAGTATGATACTTAGTATTTTTGTTCTCTTTATTTCAATTTGCCATTTTCAACTAGTGGAATCAAAACCAAATAAGTTGTATAATTGTAAGACTATTTTGAGAACAAAGTTCTCTGGCTTGTTTGACATTTTGAACTAATGTGAAATATCGTCTTTACCTTCTTATTCTACCACGCTTATTCTTAATTTTAACCATCAGATCCTCTGAGAACAAAAAAAATAAATTTTTTGTATGTTATTGCAGGTGCAATTCTCAGAAGCCAGTGTTGCCTTACTAGTTTGTGAATTAGGATCAGCTTTAGATTACTTGCAGGAGCAGCGAGTCGTACACAGGTGAGTTTGTTTTACTAAATTAACTATGATGATATTCCAAATCTCGATACTCATGCGGCAAATCGATACAGGGATGTAAAACCTGATAACATTCTACTGGATAAAGCTGGTAAGTTATATATTACATAAATAATATTAAATTTATGTTTATTTATAATTACACTAATTTGACCTAAATTTAACATGATTTTATTGATGTTTACGATACCCATAAAATCGTTTAATATGTAGTTTGCTACATTTCACCCGTAATTTGGATTCACTCCTTCTTGATTACATTGCAGGACACGCCCATTTGACTGATTTTAATATTGCGACGCGGTTGCAGAAGGACGCACTCGCCTGTAGCATGTCAGGTACGAAACCATACATGGCTCCAGAGGTCTTCATGTGTGCTTTGGATGAAATTGGTTAGTTTTCAGTAAATAAGATACTCACTTGAAGTGATGCGCACGAGATGAGACAATTATTGATATCGTGTAGTATTCAATAATTTGATTTTGAATTTCAACCAATAAACCTACTTTTTTGTTTTTGTCTTTCTTTTTCTTTTTTTTTCTCAGTAAATAGTTATAAGTTTATTTATCCCAAATGTTTTTATTGAGCGGACATATTAAATAACTCATTGAGTGCGCCTTTTCTTCGGCTGTGATTTAGGCATTTTCAGCTTTTACTATAGAAAACGTTATCTCATGTTTGTAGCTAAACCAAGTCAAAGTCAGGAAATCCTTTATTGGAATGTTAGATTTACATGTATATTTTTAAAGTCTCAATAAAATCACTTACTTACTAACCTACTTCGTGCCACATTCACGACGAAATAGAAATGACATTTTCAGCTGAGACGAAAAACGAAATCGTAAAGAATATTTTCAGTGAAAACATGAAATGGGGTCGAACAAGCCTTTTTTTTAGGCAGGATAGGACCGAAGGCCCCGTCCGTCCTTTAAAGTTGATACGACAACCGATACTGAGACAACCCTTTTCACAACAACCAAGATCGACATCTGCCACTTCTGTTTAAAGTGGGTACCTGCCGTGGATGGCTTGACCCCACGGTGTGCCATGTCTCACATGGAGCTTTTAGGGACAATCCAAACCCCTGATGGCGTGACCCCGAAATCACACAAATGCTTTACTTAGGAATGTAAGATCATCACCGTACCTGTTTCCAACAGGTGGCGGCTGGCATAAGCAACCACAATCTCCCCCCCGGTACCGATTAGCTTTTTAATTTGCTAAACCGAAATTTGCGAAACTATTTCATTTGCGAGAATCGGAAACGACACAATATTTCAATCAAAACGTAAGCAATCGTGAAGAAATTTTGGGACAAGATTACGCTTGTCTTGTAAAATTGAGAACAGACCCATGATCGGCACAACTTTTGTCGACGATCCCGAAAAGAATCCGTTTTTTTATTCAAGACGGGAACTAGGACCAAGACTACATTTTAGTCAAGATGAGAATCGAACTTTCAAGTCTCGTAGTCGTGCTCATTACTAATCTCATTTCATCTGCTTCGATTACAATCTCATTTATCTGAATTGACATCACCTGCAAAAGCTGGTTACAGTTTCTCTGTAGACTGGTGGTCACTCGGCGTGGTCGCTTACGAGATGTGTGCCGGCTCACGTCCATTCGTGATACATTCCAGCACCGCTTTGGCGGAGGTCAAAAGCATACTCAACATGCCTGTCTACTATCCATCCTACTGGAGTAACAATTTTGTGGACCTGTTGAACAAGGTATGGATAGTTGTTCCCCAGCATACCCAGCGCGGGTCGTATATAAACGTATTTTTGATTTTATTGATAGCTACTCTGCGTACTTCCGGGCGAACGCATCAGTTCACTGCAAGAGTTGCAACAGACGCCGATGCTGCGACACGACTATGACTTCAAAAGTGTGTTGCAGAAAACGCTGAAGCCACCTTTCAAACCGCCCGAGGATCATCTGAACTGCGATCCCTGCTTGGAGCTGGAAGAGATGATCATAGAAGCGCGACCGCTGCATAAAAAGAAAAAGCGTCTAGCCAAGCAACGGTCGACCCAACGTGACTGTGTACCAGAGGCTGATCTCATCAAGGAATTCATGGTGTACAATCGCTACAAGGAACTGAAACGAAAGGCTTTGCAAAAGAAAGAAGATGATTGGCAACGCGAGCTGGAAGACGCAATGGCCAGCTCTATGGTCAGCAATTTAGAGAAATCAGCGAAGTCAACAACAAAAGCCAGTAACATTGCAATAACAATAAGCAACTCGACAAGTATGGCGGCTCTAGCGGAAGTTTACTCTGAATGTCAATCGGCCAAAATTGCCCAGTGCAAAGACTCAGATAAGTTAATTAAATTTATTGATCGCACACCGTCACCAAAAACTAAGAGTCGGCAGTCTGTACCGGAGATTTTGATGGCTGCTGATAGACCGACCAATGGTCAATAGAGGTGTCTAGATTGGATTGGATGCAACATAATAAAGCTAAACCAATAGGCTACAAATTTGGACTGTCTCAATATAAACATTGAATCTGATCCAAAGTTTCGTACACCACGGCTTAAATTTACTTATAGCCTTTCATAATCGTATTTAAGATAAAATTATTTTGGACGTTTTTATAACTCAGGGTTCAGAGAACTTTAAAAGCCTATCCGTACACTGGTCTCCAAGTCTGTAGTGACTTATAAGTACTCGGACTTGCTTGAGTGCTCAAAATTACTTACGCATAGAGGCGCGAGTTGGAACAAGCGTGAGTTCATCCGAAAACTCTGGTATATTTCTAGTTAACAAAGCCTATCCACGAATATTTGGGATTATATCAGGAATATTTTTTCCCAAAATTGTAGAAGAGATGTGGGTAAGTGATTCTTCAAGTGTCTTTAAATATTAATTTACGAATTAATAGATTCAAAGTATTCCATCGGATAAACAACTTAACTTCAAATTTTTAAAACACTATTTCATTTTTGATTATTTGTAATAGTTTATTAAGTTTCGTTCTTTTATATCTATACACTTTCCAAGTAGTTAGGCAATACATTGTAAGATAATTTCTTTTATTCTCCAATTGTTGCGAAGAGTCTATATATATATATATATATATATATATATATATATATATATATATATATATATATATATATATATATATATATATATATATATATATATATATATATATATATAATAAATTATATAATAAGGCACATAAAAATTTGCGAAACCAACTGATTACCTTAGTGAACTTGGCACAATTTCAACAAAACTTCCGTTTTTTAAAATTAAAATACAAACTGTAATCTTTAACAAAAATAAATGTTATAAAATCGCAGTCTTTGTAAAATACTAAGTAAAAACATTAAAATTTTCAAGTTAACTTTGTCAAGAGCTGTAGTTTGAATGAAGGTGAATATCCTCTTTTTATCCTATCCAGTGTTGACTTTTATTTCCCATTTTTTGAAAAGAGGTGAGTTGCTTATTATCTAAGCCTTAGTTTTTAATAAATCCGAATGGTTCTTGCTAGTGGGAATACCTATTTTTAACTATAATACTCCGAAAAAATTTGTTGGTTTGAATATAATGCCTTTAAAAAGCATTGGCCATAATATTACTCGTATTTAGAAGTGTCGCCTGTTATCCTTTACTATGGATACAATATGGCCCATGACCCATATTTACGCTCATTTTTAACTTTTCTTACCTTCTTTATATGTGGGTTTTACATCTTGTGACGTATGTTTAATTACTGCTCAGTTTTTCAATTACTGTCTACTGCATCGGTATAAATGATAATGCAGTTTCATTATTGGCCTACGGTGACTTTTATGATTACAATTTCAAATAATTAAACTGAAATTGAGATGGTGGTTCATCTTAATTTCTAACTTAATTCTTAACTTTTTAAAAAGTACGTGAAAGTCGGTTGTTAAGCGATGCCATTTGTCCTACGACCATTTCTGCTAGACTTCTTCAGGATATCTCCATCCATTTTTCGTCAAAATTATAATTTCAAAGGGGAGACAGACAGACAGGATAAACCAACTCAAGTGATTTTAATAACCTTCGTCTATTTTCTCCTTTTATAAGTTTTACCAAATTTTTCTTTATATAAACAGGAGGAAAACTTTGTTTTTTGAGTATTCTTTTCATATGTAGATAAAAGTAAAGGATTAAAATATTTCAAATTTCTTTCGAAGAAAGTGGGACCTCAAATGATCGATCGACTGAGATCACTAGATGTAATCACAAAAGCAAGATATTAAATTTTTTAAATACACGTATTTAAAAAGTAATTTTTACATAAAATATTTTTTATTCATTTATTTGCGTAAATACGTATTTACTCGTAAGGAGAGTTTAGCTCCAAATTGCAAACATTTATAAATGCAAAAAGTACATGTTTGAAGTAATTCATAACTGCATCAAGTAACAAACAGAAAAAATTTAAATCGATCAATCAAAAGTCAACAAACATTACCAACAGGCAGGTTTTCCCGTCCAGAGCTGGACATAATTTTCCATCCATTCCAAAAATTTTGTCATTTCACATCAGTATTTGTAGGCTCGTACTATACAGAGGTGGCGTCGCCGATGATTGCTGCGACGGGGGTGTCTACCACGTTGATAATTCCTGCGGCGGAGGTGGTGTCTACGTTGACCTCAGCGATGATTGCTGCGGCGGCGGAGGTGTCTACGTTGACCTCAGCGTTGATTGCTGCGGCGGTATGGTCTACGTTGACCTCAGCGATGATTGCTGCGGCGGTATGGTCTACGTTGACATCGGTCTTAATCGACTGTTCGCTTTCCGAGGTGGCCTGAAGTGTGATTACATTACCTTCTTTTTCTTGGTTTTCCTTAAGCAACTTTAGAATAGGCATTATTTTTAGGTGTTGTTCCGATAACAAGTCCCAGAAAATGCCGAGTGGTCGATCACGGCGGTCAACACGTATTACTTGTGAAGGCGTTATTATGAGATCGACAGGAATGTCGTATTTCTGGAAGAGACATTCCGGAAGACTTTTGACGACCTACGAAAAATTTTCTAATTTTTTTGTGCAATTATTATATCCTGTTGGGGGAATTCACCTGTACATCATGCACTAAAGTAGCAATCACTGTGTCGCTGGTAATCAGCCCGACGTCAATAAGTAGTCCCATATAGAGGTCTGTGAAATCACTGCCGCATCCAATTCGGTTGCCCTTGCGCGAAACTGATACAGAGCCAATGAAGACCATATCCAATTTGACTTTGTTATCGACAGCTATATTTTAGGACGCATATATGAAAAACAATTAACAGCAATTAGAAATCTTGAGCTTTTATAAATCATGTAATGGTTTTGTGATGACTGGGATTTCGCTTGCTTTTTCCTTCGTTTTTATAGGGAGGGGATTAATTCATTATTTCCCAAGAAGCGCCCCCCAAACGCTAACGCATAAATACTTACTTATTTCAGTACGTCCCTGACCATCTTTGTTTAGCAAAATTTGTTTCTTCTGCTCATCGGTAAAGTTTTCTGGAACATCAACTCGAAAACAAAGAGCGCTGGATTCACGTGCACCAGGCAAGAAAAGTGATTTACCAGCCAAGAGAACTTCTAATTTGATATCATGTAAGGAGGGCCCCGTGTGCACTCCAATATTATCTGAAAATATACTCCGCTCATAAATGTATCCTATTTAAAATTATTTATTTATTCATAATAACTTCAAGAAGCCGCAAGCGGCCAAAACGAAATTACAATACATTAAACGGTGTAAGAAGAAATTACAACCAACTTACGAGCATTTTTGAATTCATCAGTTTGCGATGCGAGAGTAGCTGCTTTACCGCTGCCCAAGAATCCAGGAATGAGATTGAAAATATGTTTCTCGTCGAGTGCTATTTTTTTATCCTGCATTTTTTGCCAATTTTGGATGCGTAGGGAGTGTTTTGTTGGTTCGGCAACTGGTTTGGCTACAGAAAAGGAGAATAAAGTTTTACTGCCTTACAGATAAATATGCAGGTCAGACCCATAAAGAAATGTGAATTTAATAAGTCCTCTAATTAAATTAAGATTGACAAACCTTCAATAGTTCTAAAATTTGAACAAATAATGTATAAGCAATATAGAAAACACAAAATTTGATGGAAAAACGTTGGTCTTTTCGGCAATCTAAAACAAAATTCATTTCTCTTCAGTTATTACAATTGCTTTTTAGAAGGTTCATTATATTAAATTAAAATAAAAATACAGACCACAGAATAAAGTTCCTAAGTCGAAGTCTACTTTAGAGATCACAACTAATTCTTAAACAGACCTCTTTAGGATAGTTTCACTGTTATTATGGTAACGTCTGAAACTCGGGTTCAAACTAACGCGGAAATAATTTTCAATTAATGAAATTCCGGTATGAAAATTCCTACTGTTAATATTCTTTTTATTCTATTAATGAAAAAAAATTCTTATTTCACTTTTCAATACGATTTGAAGACGTTATTGCCAATATTTTACAACTATATTCGCAGAAAAATCTCTATTCTTTACAAAGGAAAAATAAATTCACCAAATATTTTTTTTCTGTAGCAAAAAACAAATCTTGAGATAAAAACTCGGAATATAATCATTTCGAGGCGATCATTTCAAAATATAAAAATTAATATCAGAGAACTTGTCTTGATATATAAAATCAAGAAAAAAATGCTAACACCTTTACTCAGGAAAGTTTTCAACCTCAGAGGTAGCCTACTTTCTAATAACTCTCAAGTATCTTAACATATTTCCTAAACTCGGGTTACTAAACTTCTATAAAACCCTTGCTTTTGTAACTTGAAAAGAATATATTACATACGCCGAAACACTCTACTGCCAAAGAACTTTTTATTTTTACAAATTTATCAACAAATTAAATTGAAATCCCAATTTTGTTTATGATCAGCATTTCTAATATATTTCATTTCATGTTTACAAATTTTTACAATATTCACTTCGTATAAAAAATAAACGAATAATTTGAGTTGTATCGTTTGTGAGTGTTTAAGAGTTTACTAAATTAAAAAAAAATCCATAATTCAACAAGAAACAAATATGTTATAAAAGCAAATGCTGCTCCTTGAAATCGTATTGTATTGTGTTAGTTTTCATATTTCATCGAATTTCTCCTTCCTTTTTTTTGGTTGTTTTTGTTTTGTTCTTGTTCATTTTCCTATTTTAACTGAATAGACGTTCACCGCAGACAGCTCAACTGCCAGCGTGCGGACAACGTCCTCCGCGGGGAACATTTGGAAATGGCGTTTGGTTCTGTTTTGAATTAATCTTGAAGAAGCATTTTTTCTAAGCGATTAAAACATATACAACAATAAATAATTATAATTAACAGCTTGACATCTAATCGGTCGAGTAATTGGATGAATCTAATAATTGTTCATGTACGGATGTATTAATATTAATAACAATGAAGATAGTAAAACAAATGCAAATGTAGTCTATAAGTTCAGGTAAGAACAAAGCAATTTGGGTTGCAACCGAACGTAGCTTGCGGGAAAGTGGTGTTAGTTTATCAATTTTCTCTCGTTGGCTCTGCTGATGTACGCACGATTCCAAATGTCCCAACCAAATTTATAGCCGTTCGGGACAGCTCCGAGTTCATACTATACAGTGGTGGTGTCGACGGATTCAATGCGTGCGGCACCAGCATCTCCTCCAGCCGCAGCATCGGTACCATTAGCACCACTGACGCCATTTCCATCATCTCCACCGGCACTCTTATTCTTACCATCAAACTTGACCAGCTCGACGTTAACGTTGACAGTTTTAGTATTCAATGGTTGTGCTGCTGATCCAGCGCCGTCACCTTCGGCACCACTGGCATTGCCACCGCCGCCGAGAGTCACTGTTAATGAGAAATCGGCAAGCAATTGTAGAACTTTGTTAATTTCTTCATCGGTAGCCGCGGTGCTGCCGTTACGTTGACCAAAGTGTAAGTAACATTTTCCGTATTGTCCTGTAAAGGGAATTTTTTAAAACTGACATATCTTTCACAGGCGCTCATGTAAGGTCAACCACCTTTCCAATTGATGTAGAAAGGATTGCATTTACGCTTGCGCAACTCTGTCTTCAAATCTTTAACGCGAACATCACGTGATATATTAGAAAGTTTAACGCAGAATTCATTAGCTGGTCGGTCCCTACGTATTCGTGGCTTCCTTTTATCAGCAACAGGTTTTCGTTCCTCGCTCTTAACTTCAACGCCGGACTGGTCGCCTTCGGACTGCAATTGAAAGTTTGGCTTATCACTAAAGATCAGTGTAGTGAAAACTAACTTAAAACAGCAATACATTTAATACCTCGTATTATATCCACGTGTAATGTACAATAACTTCAGATGCATTTATTCGTTAAGTCAGAAATACAAACGGACTACGAGTTTCACATCCCCGGAAAGACCTCGGAGGCAGCTTTTAAAATATCGCATCAATTTCCGTTTGCACTACGGACGGAGCGAAGAATGCATGTGAAGAAAGTGCTGATCGTAGTAAAATTCACTTAAAAATTCGAGGTATGAAATACATTATTATTACTAAACTCGATTTTTTCTTTACGCACTTAAATTTAAAAACAAGAATTTTTACCTTAGTTGGACGCCTTCTTCTGTTGTTCACAAAACGTTTATTACGGCGGGGATAACGTCTCTGTTGTGCATTATCCTAAATCAGTAATAAAATACTTTAATTAAAATCTTAAAATTTTTTTTTACTGAAATTAAATTATTTTAATTGAAAACGTGGAAGGACATTGTCTATGATCAAGCCGATATCTGACTACCATTCCCGCTTATTTCTAAAGCTACTGTGAAGAAGACTGAGATAGAATTACAACACTCAGTATCGACCGAACCATCCTATCAAGCAAAGTTTTGTCTCAATCTTAATGATTGCTATCAATTTACGACCTCCAGGGTATTTTCCTACCAATATCTACATCATCTTCCTCTTTACTAACAAGCAGCGTGTTCAAATCTACGATTCTTCCCCTTCATTTATTGTAAGATTTAATATAAGCTTATCTTCAATATACGCTTATATAAAATTTCTTTAAGTCTACACCTAACAATACACTAATTTTTTTGCTCTCACAAATTCTAACAGAGCACATTGCATGAATGACCTACATTAGTGTGCTTATCAGAATTATTTCAACTCTTGTACAGTTGGGTGATATAACGTAAAATATATTTTCAATTTTGTTTAATATTTTCTAAAAGATGCTTGAACATTTGCGCATTTTTACACTTTCCTTACTCGTGAAAAAATCTTGATATGAGTTCGACGTCAGCCGTACTTTACCTGAAAACTAATGTATTTCGTGCAATGATCCCTGAGAGCATGGAGTATATTTTGGATTTTACTTACACCTCCTTGATGTTCTGTGTCGGTTTGTGAGACAGCCCGACGTGTTGTGTTTTTGCGTCCGTAACGACGTTTGAAAATACGACGGCGGTTTCTATTATTCTGATTCTGCTCAACATCTGTATCTTCTGCCTTCAGCGCAATCAACTTTCCATCCTTTTCCTGGCGCTCTTTCAGAATCTGCAACACAGGAATTATCTTAAGGCGACGTTGAGATAACAGCTCCCAAAAAAGTCCCTCCGGACGTGGTAAACGATTAGCAACTCGGATGACTTCTGTCGGTGTAGCAATCAGATCTACTGGAGTATCATATTTTTGGAAAAGACTTGTAGGCAGGTTATCAACCACCTGAATGTGATAGAAAATTGTGTTTTCATAATGCAATTAACAAGTAAAATACACAATTAAAAATGTAGCTATACTTTAATCTTGTTTTAGCTAAAAGAAATTTTTATCTACCTGAAGATCGTGAACTATTGTCGCAATGATAGTATCCTTCGTAATGGCGCCGACTTCAATAAGAAGCCCAATATCAAGATCAGTGAAACCATTACCTCGTCCAATGCGATAGCCATCACGTGAAACCAAAACCGATCCAATGATAATCATGTCAAGAGTTACTTTGTCATCAAGAGCTGTAGGTTGCCATGAAGAAATTAAATTTATATAAAGGAACAAATTATTGCTATTCGTATATACGCCCTAAACTTTGTAACAAAGACTTACAAATGGATGTGCGATTTTGTTGTACATCTTGAACATTGAGAATTTCCTTTTTCCGTTCTTCAGTAGCATCGTCTGGTACATCAACTCTTAAGTACAAAGCAGTAGAGTCACGAGTGCCGGGCAAAAAGAGGGTCTTGGAATCAAGCAGAGCTTGCAATTTGGCACCTTGTAGAGCACGATCGATGCTAACTTTTATGGTCTCTGATATGGGAAAAATTATACGAAGGAAGCGTGTTAACGAAAGAATTCCGTACAAAAATAAAACACAACGCGCAATATTTTAACTTACGGGACTTTTTGAATTCATCAGTTCCAGCTAAAAGGGCGACTGCTTTATCGCTATCGACAAATCCAGGAATACGATTGAAGATCGCGTTTAAACCGATGCCACAATTATTCTCTTGGATTTTTCGCCAGGTCTGAACACGCAATGAACGTTTTGTTGGCTCTACGGCTTGAGCTAAGAAAAATATAAATTTTATTTTAAGTAGATTTATTCAAAACTGTGCTGATCAGAGCTATAAAAATTCCAATGTTCAAACAACTTCATATTGTAATTTAGAGATTTATATTTTTTTAATTTAATAACTTAAATCCAGGCGACTCAATAATTAATTTCATTCTTTTACAGCTGCTAAGAAGAATTTATTATCGAAATAAACGAAGAAGAAATTTCCTTTTTGAAATACCAACACTTACACATTAAATCATACACATATTGCTGCTGCGCTGAGCCAAAAATAAGTACCAAAATTTGCTTTTACAGCAAACAACGACAATTAGTTTGGTACATAGTAAATGTGAACGCTAGCGAGTGCGACCATTCAGTTCAATCGAATGCGGTGAAGAAACTGAAACCTTGACCGACTAAAGATTTAAGGATTGGGGGGGGGGGGTGTCTTACTATAATAAAATAAATTCATTGTTTCTCTGCCATAAAAGAACTGTTGGAATTATTTGCAAGAAACGTCTTTCCTTTATTCCAAGAGCTTAAAATTCTACCATACAGACATTTTATTTTCATAAAGATCCAAGTATTTCTTTCTTGAGAAGTGGATATCTTTCCCTATGAGGTGTGCATAGTGCCTTTCGCAAACTCTTCAATAAGTTACCGCACTATTGGGCAAGTAAGGCAGCATTCTTCTTTATTAAAAACATAAAATCTTGCTTTAGATCCAAGCCAAAAGATCAAATTCGGGAAAGTTATTTTGACTACAAAGTGTTAAGTCTTACAAACTTTCTCACTTCTTTCGCATTTTTATATCCAAATATGTATCTAAGTTTAAAAATAGAAAAAAAACAGAAGTGTAGGTTGATGTAGGCTAATAATAATTATGTCTTCATGGTTTTAGCTTGACAAAATATATTTTGTTGCAAAAATAATTCCAAGAAAATCAAGGTAAAAATAAAAGAAATTATAAAATAAGTTAAGTTGTTTGGTAAAAGCAACTAGCTGAAAAAACGATCTTGAATTACTCATTGTATGATGTCAAAAGAAATACTTGCTGACATTCAAAAGCGATGAGCGAATCATTATGATGCAGTCGATATACATCATCACTATGAATGAGTAACGGCCTGACCCACCAGTCAACTGAGCGAGTGACCGCACCCAACTTCTAGCGTTTCCCCGTAATTTTTAAAAAATATAAAAGATATTTAAAAATATATAATATTTAAAAATATATAAGTGAGTCACTTAATTTAAAGCGCTTGCAGAATGAAGAAAATAAGTTTTTAAAGATATTTATAGTTGGAAGAAAATATAAAAAACTCCTTCTCCTCCAGGTTTTTTAAAACTCAATTTCCTATAAAAACTCCCCAATGCTATATAGTATTTCGCAGGAATTCTTCTTAGAAAATTCTAAATTCCTACATGTTTGTTCTGAGCAAGCACGACTTATTTATATGAAGCTTAAAAGTTTCATATACTCAAATTTATAAGGTAACTTCCGAAAAGGTGCAATGTTGTCTCATGTTCCATTCCTAATTCATCTGTATATGTAAATCCGCTTCACAAAATATACTTTATAACATGGTCATTGCTACCCAATAATACAATGTTTTTAATTTAGCAGTGAATACTATTAAATTGTGTAATGTGCGCAGTGATCTTCCCTATTTATTATATAATTACATGCCTATATCAGATCCTTGAAGTTAGCGACATCATCCAAATTTCGCCATCATGGTTGTGCAATTGGATCTTTAAAATGACAATGTTTTAGCTGATAATTCAGATTTGCCTTTCTTGTGGACTGAACCAGGTTTCTGAGCCGCCTTTAATTTTGTTTGAAATATAGATCTATCTCTTTAATTAAAATTTACATCTTAAAAGCTGGCTGGAATGGAAACTCCAAATTATTTAGTAGTAAAGAGGTTAAGGGTTTTGAAAAATTAGTCTTTAATTAACTGCACCACGTTAGAAAAATTTTTCAGATAACACGACCCAATTCGAATTGCCTAATAAGTAGGAAATGCTTCTAACAGAAATTAATAGATTCGATTGGAATTTTTATTTCCCACAGTTAAAAAAATTCTCTCTGGCAATCCTGATGTAAAAATTTATAAGAACTCATATATCTATGTAAAAAAAAATTTAACACAGGTTTAACATGTGTACTGGGGCGGGGAGCTGATTTTAAACGAATACCAATGTTGCAACATTCGACTGCCCTTGATCTACAAGATTTCTTTAATTTTTATGTGAAAAATATGATATTAAGCCCAGCATTCTCAAATTTCTTTATACTTACTTGTGGACGAGACTTCTTGGGTGGCGGAGCCATTTGCGGTAGCACCAACCGGGCTGTTTGCATTGACCTGATTATCCATTTCAAGGTGCCGGTTTTCTTCTTCTGATCGGATTCAATTCGATTGACGAAAACGGTTTTCCCTTTTGATTAACAATTTTCTACTAAGAAACCACGTTTTTACGTTTTTCTTTGGCGGCGTTGCGCGGGGTTTTCTCCCTCTGCACCTTTACGACTGAAAAATTAGAACACAAACGAGCTTATCTATCTGTCTCCTTCTCGACTACGAAACGAAGTAGTGGCCGACTTTGATTTCAACAATTTTATTTTGTCTCGTTGCACGAGCTTGTCGGCAAGTAGATATATAAAACAGTAAATTTCCTCCGGTTCCCTTGGAACCAAACTTTTCTGGTTACTACAATAAATTGTAATTATATCAACCTGCTGCCACAAAACGTTGCTTGGTCTCCTCTATGATGGTTTTCAACGAGAGAAAATTGTTTTTCCGGGGGGTTTGACAGAAAAATAACGTCAGCTGCAAAAATAGATTTTTTCGGCGATTCGATGCAAGGCTCACGAAGCTGTGAAAATTGGAGACGCAATTTAACGAATGAAAGCAATCGGAAAAATCGATGACGAAAGAATGCGATTATAAAATATCGTTACACCAGGTTGAAGATTTTATTGCAAGTTTCATCGGAAGTTGTTCTTTCTGCCTCCATAATTTTTTTAATGTCATTATTTGCAACTCATTTCTGAACTCGTATTTAGTTGCCGGTATATGCTTTGCCGATAAGCTTTTCTGCGAAACAACGAACGAAATGATTTTCCTATAATGTAAAAGCGGCATTTTCTTCGCGTGACTGTAATGAGAGTTTAAATTATTATCGAAATTTCTTGTTAGCGACCGTCGTTAGTCGCCATATTGTTTCTAGAATAACGGAATGCTTTTTGCTGGGTTTACATTGAGAAGTTTCATGTCGGGAAAAATCTCGGAAAGACTTTCGAAGTTTAAAAACCTTTACTTGCAAAAAAGCAGGGCGACCTGGCACAAATTTACATTAAGCCATTGCGAAAAATAAAAAACAGTATTTGCATTTTTTTCTTGTTTTAATGTTATTGAATATATTTTAATTCTCATGTTAACCTGTATACAAATATTGCGCATATAATGCATTTAAATTCATGCTCGCATTAAATCCAATAAGTGATCTTGCCTTGAGTCACGCTCTTTCTGATTACGAGTATATCAAACAGGATTTTATCGTATAGCTTGAGCCATATGAACTGGTGTTACCATTAACGTCAACTCTGCATCCTTCAGATTGGCACCACGTAAATTGGCCTCGTGTAAGTCACTACCGGAGAGATTGCAACGCTCTAAATCGGCCCCAGCCAATACTGCCCCTCGCAAGTTGCAGTTCTTCATGTTAGCATTTTTTAGATTGGCTACTCGTAGATTAACACCCGCCATGTTACTACTCTCCAGACATGCACCCTTCAGGTTGACACCCTCCAGGTTGGTCCGCACACCGGTTGGATCTTCGAAGTTGCAACCACGTAAATTAGCTCCCTCCATATTGGCGCACAAACCCTTAACTGATACCAATTGCGAGCACTCAAGATTCGCGTATGCTAAGTCTGTGCGCTCAAGACAACAGTATGTCAAGTTGGCGTGTGATAAATTACAGCGCTGCATGCAAGCGTACTGGTGGAGAATGAAATAGTTTTTAAGCGATTATAACAACTTTCAACCTCGAGACTACCTTGAAGTTTATATTGCGGAAGTCCAGCTTCCTAAGATCGGCTCCGGCCAGGTTGACGCCCTGAAAGCGAATTTCTGAAACATGCGATGTCTGTATCAACGCTTTAACCACATCTCTGCGCGTCAGCGGCATGTGGTCGAGTGACTGATTGGCCTGAACAAGCTGTGCTTCCAGCTGTGGCACCAACGCATAGATTCCAAAGAACCTGGCTTCCTCGAGAACACCTTTCAGACTGACGTTGGCATCAATGATTAGTTGGCCATGGCGCAGATAGTTCATGATAGGCTCAAAGTAGTGTGGGCTACGGTCTATGAGGTACGCACCTTGCTCGTCAACATCACTAGGGTTCATGGCGCCATCCTGTGAGAACATACGCGCAAGCATACTGTCCGGCTCCTTGTTGATCAGAGTGCTTAATGTCGTTATGTAGATCTTACCACCGACGTTTAGCTTGACCCACTTGGAAGAAGGGAACTCATTCCTACCCACGGTAGCCAGCTTTGTGCAATCTGATGACTGAGTTTCAGAAGGGCTTCCAGTACTATTATTCGAACTGGTTGTTCTCGAACTTGAATCATTGATACTCATTTATCCCCGGAGGTAAATATTTTAGAAAAATTTTTTTCTCTTACTCCTCTCAAAACATAAATTCCAAGTTTTTTTTGTGTAGTTTACTGGCAAAGACTTTGTTTACTGTTCGATAAATAAATCATATGGCCACCCGAAAAATTTCTTAACAATTCTCCCACTGGCATTGATGATTCTCATGGGGTTGCCAGTTTTTTAGCAAAAATCTCTTTTGCTTTTATTAAATTTTCGACTAGAAAGAATTTTATTCAATTTTTTATTTCACGCTATTGTTTTTCATTCTATTATTTATTCGTTTTAGTAGCTTTTAGTGCCTCGCACAATCTTCTTCTGCTTTTGTTAAGCAAGTATTGTCCGCGTTTATCCTGTTTTTGGCTTACTAAAAGACAAATTCATATTGAATTTGAGTAAACAAAATGTTGTGAAAAATTCCAACGTCTGCCGGAAACAGTACTACTTGTTAGTGTAACCAAGTACTGGAGTAAGGGTAACCGTAAGAGCAAACAAAGCAAAAAAAATACTGAATCCTTGATCCTCAGCAGTGAAAAATGTTTTTTTTTTTAATTTTTCAAATAAATCTTAGCGGTTTAAAATATAATAGCTGATTTTAACGAAAGCTTAAGTTTAGTAAACTTATTCAGCCAAAAATTTAAGCTAGTTGCTACTACCAGCCCAAAATTAATAATGAAGCCTCTCAGGATTTCTAAATAATCATTAATCTTATATTCTTTTCGAAATAGTTGGAGTTTATGTATTGGAAAACATATTGTATCTTCTTGAATTTTTATTAGTCTAACTCATTAGACTGCGCTGTTGCGCTTGCGTCAGCATACGATCTATTTTCTTCTTGTTGATCGTTATCGTCGTCCTCGTCGAATCCTTGAAACAGTCGAGTAAATAAGTCACCAAATACACCACCCCTTGGCGGTGGTGGCGGAGCTTCCAGGTATATTACACCAATCTTCAGCAAATAGTTCTCAAAGGAAGGATCACGGCGTAGTGCCGACTTGTAAGTCTTGCAGAGTGCTTCAAAGCGATCCAAACGCTTGTCTTCAATGCAACGAAACAGGAAGTAAATAAAATTTAATAGTGGTTGTTTAAACATTGGCATCCGCCTGCCGATACCCTCATGGTTCGTTGTGTAAGCGATAAAAGTACTCTCTGCAGTTCGAAGATCTTTGAGACAGAGTAGCTGCAAAACAGCTTGGGCTATGAACAGATCAATTTCACTGTCGAATCCCTTATCCTTTTGAATGTATATAAGGATGCGCGCACACAACACACCGTTTTGACACAACAGGAAGTGGTGACGCGCCTGTTCGAGGTTACCCTCGACGAAATGTAGGTGCCCGATTCGTCGATGCATTTTGGGGTGACCCAAAGAATTACCTGATATGTCACGGCTCCACTTTATCGCACGATTCTAAGAGAAGAAATTTACAAAAAGCTATTTTCCACGGAACTTATCGTAACTACTCACAATGACTGTTTCACGATCTACTGTTGTAGGGCTTAAGCGAGCAATAAATCCACAGATTTGTATTATCCAATGGTTAATGTCGTCGCTCCTACCACGTTTCTCTAAAGTAACGATAAGTAGAAGTGTCAGATCTGCAGCGCTGCTTTGCTGTCCTACATCAGCCAGCCGAACAATACCGGCGGAAAGCAGTTCGAGACATTCGTCAAACTTGGTTTGTGCCATATAGCGAAAGTAAAGTGTCCGGTACATCTGGTGGGCTTCGTAGTAGTCTCCGGATGAAATCGAATTTTCTAATTTGGTCAGAATGCGACTAACACCGCGCTGACCTCGTTCTACTGATGAAGCAGCCATTACACGCTAATACTTTTCCTTGCTCGAAGAAAATAATAAAATTTATTAATCAACACGCAAAGGGCTTTCCTATTAATATTTACTTTTGTGTTAAAATGATTAGCAGAAAAAAAATTCGGGAAAACCTTCAAAACCTAAGAATGATTGCCAACCACATTTTCCCTACGTGACCTACAAAAACCTTTTTTGAAAATTAAAATTTCTTTAAAATAAAAAATGAAATTGGACGATTACCGTAATATGAAACTCTGAATCCAACAATAATACGACATCAATGATCCTATTCACACGTTAAAATTTGCTGTTTTCATTATTAGAAAAAACACATGCAGCATTTTATATTTGTGAAATTTGGTTTGTATTAAAAAATTTTTCTATTTTTTCTCTCCAATGGACAAGTTTTATAACTACATTTTTTTAAGTAAGTTAAAAAAATGCCGCCTTCATTTTTACAAATTTTAGGGTCGAGAAGTATTCCGTTATAACTTCTCTTTAGAGTAATGAAAACGAAATTTAGTGACATTAGCAACCGCGGTCATAATATGTAAAAACGTATCTCTTCCATGTATTTCTCTGTTTTCTGTTAATTTCCTCATTTTTCATGTTCAATTACATACTTTAAAACGTATTTACACATTATTATGTGTACAATTTGTTCAGTGTTGGTTGCTGTGCGATAAACGAGTCGCACCGTGATCGCAACCGTCACTCCGTCCAGTGTGCGCCAAGTTTAAATGGACAATAACAAAATTTCATAAAGAATTCAAACGCTATTTAAAATCCCCACGAAAACTTTTCTATAAAGTTGGCAACCTAGGGAAAATTAAATTGTGTCAGTTGGTTTTTTCTTTTAAGCATTTTATTTTTTAGGTGTTAAATAGGAAAGTATATGATTCCTGTCCAATATTTGAAGTACAGAGCTTAACCTCACTAACCCAGCCGGCGCTGGTGGTTCCAGATTTCCAACTAATGGTGGTCCTTGCCATGATTATCAGCACCATGAGAATCATCTTTCATGAATGCATATTCGGCACCAATCGTTATGGCGAAAGCAGCAAATCCTAGAACAAATCCTCGTAGAAAGAAGGCGCGGGCGCGAGAGGCATGTGTACCAAAATGCTTGGGATCGTATCGCCAAACTTCATTTCGGAGCCATGGATCCTTCAAACCCTGCCGCGCTAATGCCTCCTGTACCTTTTTAAGCTCAGGAACGTTTTCAACCTTGTAGATTGAAGGGTGCGGAACTTTATAGGGCTCTTCCACATTTCCACCCATTTAAAAGAAATTTATTCTCAAATATCGTTTGTCTGAAGCAAATCCACTTGAATTATTTTTTCTGAGTAGAAATAACTGTTTTATGGCAATATCGTTGTGTAACTCTATAGTGATGGACTTCTGTGGTGGCTCGGGTTGTGTTGAGAATGACAGTGAACATTCTTTTGAAGTTCTAAGTTTGGTGAGTAAAAATAGGTTTTAGGCCTTTACGTATGATTGCCATACAATTTCTTAACTTTGCAGCACTTATTTATCAGCAGTGAAATTTTTTAACTTTTGACATTTCTAGCACAATTTTTTGTTCAAATTTTACGACGAATTTTAAATCTAAATTTTCCTCTCAAGGACATATCCACCACGCCCTATATCTCACTAATGTCGTGGTCTTTTAATGACCCGATTCGGTTTGTTCAAAACGCTCGTTGAAATGCCTGAGAGTATGTAGACGTGACGCACGTCAGACTTGAATCTGAATCCAGGTCGGGATTCATACAGAACGATTTTTCCTATTTCGGCGAACTTTTTTTACTCTTGCTTTGCCTGAAATTTGTTTTTGTGCATTTTGTAGTCGACATTCTAATTTTCTCAACTGATCAAAAGTAAATAAAAATGACGGCGTCATTAAATCCGGCGTAAAAAACTACAACTTTTCGACTTAAGTAAATTAAATGTCAAGAATAAAATACACAAAACAGTTTCAGAGTAACACGTCGTAAAAACTTGGCGGTACTGTATTTAGTACTAAAATGAAATAGTGGAAACGTGGTGGAAAATATAAAAAGTAAAGCACCATATGTAAGAAAAGTGATGTGAGTTACATACCATTTACTTCAAATCATCACTTCTGTATGTTAATGGCCCTAATTGAATTGGGAATTAGTCGAATTACGGTTTAATTTTGAATGACCATTCCGCATAAAAAAATACGCTGTCGCCGTTAAATTAATATCGTCTTGGTACTCAGAACAGAATCCTACAAATTTGGTCTTCTTTCTTTGGTATCATAAAAATGTTTTATTTTTAAGGTAAAAATTATAACAATTTACACCGAGTGCCAAATCTGCAGTAAATACTTAAAATCGGAAGAAAAACAGTCAGAACAAGTGAGTAGGTTAGAACTAATTTCAATTAATCGAATTTTTTAATTTGACCTCGCAGCGCCGATGGTGGTGAACGAAAAGCTGAAACTGAAAGGAGTGGATTATTTCTCATTCTTATAAAAAAAGTGCAGTAAGTATTTGAGCACGAATCAACTGTAGATATTCGTCTACTTTGTAACTTGCAATGAATTAGGCTTTCTTTACTGGACACTTAAAATTCACCCACTCATCTGAAGACCAAATTCCGCTAAATGAATTCACATAATACAAGCGCGACCGATGAAACGCCTACAGTAAACCTGTCCAACGACTCTGCAGTAGCTGTGCCTCCAGTAGCCGACGCACCGAAATGCGCCATGGCGGCAACAACACCTGTTATCTCTACTGTTGACTTGCAAAAGGTTCCTACAGTAGACATCGATCAGGCTTCCACCTCGCAGGCAGCCCAGTCGGACACTTTCGCTGAGCAAAACGATGACGGGGAACGAAGCTGTTGGATCTGCTTTGCTACCGACGAAGACAACAAACTGGCGGCTTGGGTGCAACCGTGTAAGTGCCGCGGCACCACCAAGTGGGTTCACCAAAGTTGCTTGTACCGTTGGGTCGATGAGAAACAGAAGGGCAACGCTATGAAAGCGGTCTCCTGTCAACAATGCCAAACCGAATACATCATCGTGTTTCCGCAAATGGGAAAATTCGCCAACTTTTTGGAAGCTGTTGACAGTATGATCAAGCGAATGAGTCCCTTCCTGGCAGCGGGCATTTTTGTGGGCTCTTTGTACTGGACGGCTGTAACTTATGGTGCGGTTACATTTCTTCAGGTGACACGTTGTAGGAATCCTATTGGGTTGACATTAATCCGTTAGATTGCAGATTGTGGGCCATAAAAAAGGACTGGCTTTAATGGAGAACGGCGATCCGTTGGTGTTGCTTATTGGTTTACCGGCTATTCCGATCGGCTTGGTACTTGGACGCATGATCCGATGGGAAGATGCTGTCATTCGCTTAATACGCAGTCGGGATAGTGTGGCGCGGAAGTTTCCACTTATGAGCTTAATAATACCATATGCGTAAGTTTTGCATTAATTAAAATTTATAATTACAATTACAAACGTAATTGTAAATTAAAAGTCGTACATGTTGATAAAATTTCAGGGCTTTTGATTATATCTTTTCGTATTCTTTCATATTCATTAGTATTAACGAGTATTGCCTGCCTTCATAAAATACAAATAACTTCGTAAAAACACACTTATTATAAATAAAATCTTGCATTTTACAGAGAGGGGGAGGAAGAAGAAGATGCAAGTGCTCAGAACCCAGCAACTCCCGCGCTTTCAGATCCAGTCTCGGCCACTCGGGTATTTTGTGGTGCTCTACTCTTGCCAACGATTTCGTCAATCGTTGGACGCTTACTCTTCGAATCGGTCGATAATACTTTGCACCGTACATTATTAGGTGGTCTGACGTTTATAACAGTGAAAGGTATATTGAAAATCTACTTGAAGCAACAACAGTTTTCAAGGAAAAAGAAGCGCAGAATTGTCGATTACACAGAAGAAAATGTGCATACGTTCTTAAATAAAAACCCGTCAAGACCAGCACAGCTGCCGGCGCCGCCCTCGGCATCACTACAACAACGCAGTAATGAACGCGATAGTATTGTTTAATTATCGAGAAAAAAAGAAAACAGTTTAATTTCCATTAAGATAGCCGATACAACTTCCTAATAAGGTTGCTGGATACATAATGTATTCTTATTAGTACATATATATGTATGTAAGTATATATATATATATATATGTATGTATATATATGTATATATATATATATATATATATGTATATATATATATATATATATATATATATATATATGTATGTATGTATAAATTCGATTAACACTTGTAATACAACATAGTTTTCTAAAAATAATTAAAAGGATTTTAGACACATCTGCAACGAAATATTTATTTCATATATTTATTGATACAGTGCAGTAATATAAACTCGGGGGTGTTGAACGCTAAGTCCAGCAAATCCGGAAAAGGACTGACAGAATTCCAATATTAGGCAACCAAGTTACCAGGAAATTTTTGTTTTGCGTTTACATCACTATATATTTATGTCGAAAATTTTCCAGATTTATATATATTGTACACGTGTGAAAAATGTCAGCAGAATTACACTACAAATGTATTTATTATTTACCGGTACATTTAGTATAACGCAATTAAAAAATAAAATTTTTAGTGGTTTCTTAACTTGAAAAACATACATTTTAATCTGTAAAATGTTTATAGATTTTGAAATATATAGAAATAGTTAGCTTTTTAAACTCTAATATTTAACAACAGTGTAAATTTGATTTGCTAAATCTATAACAAGAATAAAAAATTCCTTTTGTTAAAATTTTACTGCATACTTAACCCTGACAGGTAAATTTCCAGATGTGGTGGTTTTTTGTCTTGAAAGGGATGAAGAAAATAGCCAAACTTATATAATAATATATGGCTTCGTATGCAGTAAACTTTCAGAAAATTTTATCCGTTGTAAATTCGAATATGTATTCGTAAATAAAACAAGTTAATAAAAATACTATGGTCTAAAGTGAAAGTTATATAACTTTTGGTTGTTAGGTGAATATCTACAAACATCAAGAATGGGATGTTCTGTAAAGTGGGAGATGAGAAATCGTCTTAGGCCAACTGGTTTAGAAGTAGTTAAGACTTTTTAGTTTTAAATATGATCCATATTTAAAGTTAAGAAACATGAAAATATAGTTCTAACTTTTAGAAACGCCTTAATTTAGCAAAAAACAGCAGTTACAAAAAGAAGACTACAGAAATTACTATCTGGTTTAATAACTAGGCAAATGTTTAATTTGATTTTGTTTGTTAAAGTTTATATATTCTTACGGTCTTGAGATAAAATATTAAATATATGTGCATAAGGTGTTTGCATATATATGAGCGCTATACACAGTACAAGCCTCGTGTTTGCTGATAAGATAGAAATCGTTTTTGTAAATATTTGCAACTGCAACTAATTCAAATTGAAGGTCGGAGAATTTCGCTTAAAAAAGTAGAATAATATTTTATCTAAATTCAAAATTTAGGTCGAGAGATTTCTAGAGATAATTATTGAAATATTTTTTATTCTATTTTCTAAAGATTTTGTTTGTCCTATTAATGCTTATTATAAGATTTAGAAAATTGGAATTTTATTTAGTTACTATTAAATTCCTTATATCATAAATTCAATACAAGTCTTTGGGATCATAATAATGTGCGAGAAAAGAGTTTTCTAATAAGAAAATCAGGTCATACATAAATATATAAGTGTATGCGTTCGAAACTGAAAAGCTTACAGAAACCTCTGAACTCATTATTTTCACCCAGAAGGATGTAAACTTTAGCAGAAACCGAATTCAATTAGTTTCTTGAAGGCAATCTCACTTACTCCATCCGAACTGTATTTTCTTGAGTCCCTTTTGATCAGGTAGAAATAAGTAGACCAGACATAGGAAGCTAAAAGCCAAAAGTACAAGTTTTTATTAACAACAAATAATAATAAAAAAGGAATCGGACTTTGTTAGTTGCTTGGTGGCTTATCAGAGCCGTAACACGTTTAGGTACGCTTTCCATATATACATGTGTAAGTAGGTAGGTAGGTGTCTGTATATGTATCTAAGTTACCATTTTTGAGAGCAGTAGAACCATCGTTCGTCTCACAATTCGTTCACAACGCTTTCCGTCAGCAATTATTGCTAACTTTGTTTTTTTTTTCTAGTACTATTTCATTTTCTTATTAGCCATTTTTCTTTTATTTATAAATCAAACAACCACCAATGTTGTTCGCTCGAGTTGTTGGCGTTGTTGTTGCTGGCGCTGTTGTTGCCGTTGATGATGTTGTTATTGGTGTTTTTTATTATACAAAAATGGTTATTGTGCGCTGGTGATAAAGTATAAAATTTTAGATTATATTTGTTTTTGCTCCACACTTTACGTGTTTCTTGTTTGTTTCGTCTACCATATGAAGGTACGATATTTAATATATTTTCTGGTACGAAACTGCTACAACAACAGTAGCGACGACAACAACACTCCCAAGTGAGCAAGCAGAGTACGCTCACTGCACTCGCAAACACCATCATCAGTCAGATTTTTCGTGTCATTAACAGCGGTTCTGTTGCAATTCGATGCTATTGTGGGGTACCCGGTTCCCCATTCCGTGTGTTAATACGAGTAACAGTGGTTGATTCATCCGAACCAAGTGCAGCAGCAGCATCAGCTGAAGCAGAAGAACAACGCGAGTGGAATAGTGGGAAAATTCATGCTCATGAGCAGCAAGATGACCGCACATGAACCTATCAAATACTTGGATAGCATCCTGAACGAGGAGGAGAAGCGCTGCGAATATGGTCATGAGTGGAGGAACTTTACCATTTCACGTTCAGGACGTTTTAAATCGAAGAATCGAAAGCGAGATGCCGTCGACAGAAAGCTGTTCGATGTATCCGAAAATATGAAGGAACAGGATAAGGTAGGTTCTGCAAATGTATTTATTTTGTTTAATTTATGTTTTAAATTCTCCCATCAGGCATGGTTTCCATGAACCTGAACACAAAACTGAATTCAACTTCAAAGTCTGCAAAGCTTCCACGATTTTGAACCAAACTTTACTTTTAGAAACATAATTGGGCCAATTATTGAATTCGCAAGTCGATACGGAACACCCATAACGGATGTATAATATTTTATTTATTTTATTTTATTTTATTGCATCCGTATTGATCGAAAATTTTTGTAGAAAACGAAAAGACTTAAATAATTCTTTGAAAATTTCCGGTAGAAATTCACATGTAATAAGTTGCTTCAGAATGAGTTCCTTTATATGTTAATTCTAGAAGTTTCAGAAATGTTTTATATTTTGCTAATATTTTATAATCTAAAATATTACTAATATGAGTCCGGAAATCGACTCAATTACGCCGTATTATTTCCTGGGTTCACATGAAACCAATATTAAGAAAGGGAAAGTGTAAGTCAGAATGGTAGGCATTATCAAAATGAGGAATTTAAAAATAAAGAATTTATCAATATTAGGAAACAAAAGTAGAATTTAAGAAAATTGCTTCGGATTATCATTTTCTGAAAACAGTAAAATATACGTATGCATAGTTTTTTAAAGCTCAACAAAGTTTATTGAGTTTATCTCAATGCTCAGATTCATATGTAGAACTGACATCAAATGTCGGTGTTTACCAAAAGTTGTTTATAATTTTATTTTATTCAGTACTTTTATTTCGTTTCGTAAGAAAACCCCTTAACTAAGCATATCCATTTACTACTTCCGAGAATTTTCTTATCGTAGACCCACACTTCGTTTTACTCTCTATCAGTCTCACTTTATACCAATGGAAATATGATATTTGTGTGAACCTATATGTATGTGCAACTGAAGTTTATGCCTTCTGGAACTTCGTGTACTTTATATAATGAACCGGCTTTAATATCTAAACGTAACATAAAAGCTATAAAATATTTTTTTTTTTTTACTGTATTCAGAATGCAGTGAAGGAAATTCATTTCAAATCATTCCCTAGTTTTGAAAAAATTTGTTATTATCTAAGATAGTTTGAAAGATCGGTCATCAACTATATGAAAAGAATACTTTCTGATATATAAGCTTTTCAATATTAATTTACTTTTTTAAATTAATCTATGTCCACTTCTTCAGATCATGATAAGATCTGCTGAAATATAAGGAAATTTATACAGTGAAACTTACACAATAATTATCATTTATTTGAGTTAGTTGTATTGAAATATATATGTATACGTATTTATGTACACACGCATATTTGCGTGTATTTAATAGTATTATCGATGAAAGACGTAATAAAATAAGCAAAAGAAATTATTTCTGCACGAACTGACTGTGTTTCCTGATTGAAAGCACTTCGCTGGATGGGTCAATTTATTTGGGTCAATTTTCTCACTCTCCACCAGCTTAAGGTTAAAATATATATAAACTACAATATAATCCTTTTTAATGGACAAAATGTTGGAAGCAGACTTTAGTTAGTTCCTTGTATGACTAATAAACTGAAACCTTATATGGGACACGCTCGCATCTGCTCTGTTTGACGCCGTGTTTTTCCTTTTCTGTAATGTTACCGGATGTCTTGCAAGTGCATTCACCTTTTACTACCTTACAAGTCGTGTGGATATATTTCGTACTTTAATTGATCCAATCAAGAACTTACAGCTGTTATAAATGGCTGTAAAATTAATTGCCGAATTTCGTTCCCAGAAGTCTTAATTATTATTTATTTAAACTCTACCTTTATCCCATCATATGTAAAGAAATGATATATTATCACAAAAAACACAAATATTATTTGTTTACACTTTTGAAGAGATCTCGAATTATAAGCATGAGTTTAGATATAAACTCATAAGCATGAGTTTCATGCTTAAAAAATCGAGGAAAATAAATCGAGGAAAAAATTCTGAAACCTCAAACTAGTATTATATACATAGAAAATACCTTTGCAAAAGAGTTTATAGAATTTATTTTACTTACTTAACACTTACTTAATTTTTAAAATTTTGAAAGGCTTTTGCAAAGTCCCAGTGAATATTATGTGTGATTTTTCGGACTCACATTCATGTCCCGAAAACGCTTCTAAGACAGCTGTTAAATATGGGCATAATTTTCAAAGGAAGCATATTTTTTATTTGTTTTGAAGCTATTTTGGTAGTTTTTTGGTAGTTATTGGTAGTTAAATTTTCTACATTTTAAAATTAGAATTTTTTTCTTTCAGCCTGCACAACGACAACCAGTGGCGACGTCTTCGAAAGACTCCAGTACATTTCAGCCACCTCAAGCTGCCGAAAATTCAAGCTTCAGAGAGCGCAACAAAACCACCCATTATAAAGGTTACTGTGAAACGAATTTATGAGTTACATACGTTTAATTCAATTCAATCAAATATACGATAGTTTCTACAATACATATTCAAACATTTTTTTCTTCAAACATTTTAGTTTATAATTATAAGTTTTAGAAGTAAATTTTAAAAAATGTATTATATTTAATATTTACACGCCCATCAAGCGACAACTTGTTTGTAACATGAAAGTATTAAAACGTGATAACATAGCAAAATGTTAACAATTTTAAAGTAAATAAGTAAATAAATGTTTAGTTTTAACGTTAATTTTAATGCATACGAAATAAAGTTTTTACATACGAATATGTAAAGTTTTCAGTATACGTACTTAAAAGACTTTAATGTGAAGTTTTCCAAACAAGCGAAGACGGCAGTCACTCTTGTAACGATTACGTATCACCCTGTATTATTCGATTACTCAATGAAGCTTACGTCAAGCAAACAGAACTTTGCCCGACACATCGGACACACACACTTCTGCTCCAGCCACACTTCATGATCGTATTCGTTCTGCCTCGCTGCAAACCAACGCGCTAGGCACTCTACGCACCACATTGGCTGACAGTAGCAATTCGTACAGCACCGTTCTGTACTTAGAGGACGTCCCTCGTGGTCGAGATCCTCACATCGCTTAGTGATTTTTACATTAGGTTCTGTGTTCATGCAGGCAAAACACTTGTCGACAATACGATCCGCTGTATACCTTGGGTTTTGCGCTACTTGTTCTTTGAATACATCAATAAAACGATCGATGACATTGCTATGAAATTGTACGTTGGATGGAATCATAATGGGACGTCTGAGACGTTCTTCTAAATTCCGAAAATCAAGAGCATTAATGCGAATATCAAAGTGGGCAACTCCGGGGCGGTTCGGTTTGACCAAGATGCTGACCATTTGAAGAGTGTCCATATTATCTTGGGAGATAGTGTATGTTTCAGTCTACAGAGAAGAAGAAGTTGTTTAGATAACTAGGAAAGTAGTTAAATAAAAATGGGAAGATTTAAAATAATGTGTTTCCTCGAAAACATATTTCTGCTCCTTAAGTGTATGCATCCCTAACTACTTCCTCTAAATCTTCATAGCATGAAACCAGTGACATGTACTACTTACCTTAGCAACTCTTAATTCCGTGTCACTTTGATGGGCAAAGTGAACATTGTACAACGTGGTTTTGATTATCCAGTTCTCGGTGGCGATTACAGTCGAAATGGAATTTAGTTTCTTTTTATACACATCACTTCTGTAAGATCAAATTAATCAATGGGTAAAACAGTATTTTAAATAAGTATCAAGACCTGCGAAACTCATCCGCAACTGAAGTGGCAACTGTTGCGTAGTTGTTCGGTACATTCGAGAACTTTATAAGAGCTTGGCTTATGGGATGCCTTTGCCAATTCTGCTGCCACCAATTGAAGATGAGCGCTGGCACGGCCAGCAAGACCAACAAGCTGACTCGTAAAGCAACTTCCCAGGCGAGTGTTCTAAAAGCGAAAGCCTTCTGTGGCCTGGGAAAGCCTGGATCAAGGTCAGAAGAATCACTCGCATTATTGGCATCGAACTTTAGTTGATGGCAGAGAAAGTAGATGGCCGGAAGGCAGCTGTGTACAAAAAGATTCAGTGCAGTACGCCGCTGGTGATAACGTATGAAGTTGACGTCTTCCATTCCGAGGATTCCAGAGAAGCACCGCTCAATGGTTAGACCCATACGTTGGAACTCTTCAGGTGGATATACAATGCAAATACAGAGCAGCAGGTAGAAAAGGCTGAGTAGCAGCTCAGATTCATCCATTGTTTAAATCGAAGATAAAGTATTAAACTATAACGCAAAGTTGCGGATTACAACAAATTAGTCTGTGCTCCTTCGCTGGTAATTTCTTAAAAACGACGGCGGCTTGCGAAAGGGAAAAATATTTTTGCGGCGGCTCCGCCTGGGGTTTGGTCGCAAATTCAAATTGAGAGTATTCTCGACGACTTCAATTAAATATTTCGTATGTATGTGTTGGTTTGAGTTGCAAAATAAAAAAAAATTATTGATGATAGCATAAAATTATGAAAACTTTCCGAACATGTTCTAAAGGAACAGTTCTGGACAGGAGTTCCGTTGTTTGTAAATGGAACATAAAGAAGTTGTACTATAAATTTGATAACATCAATAAAATCATACAACACCATAAACTTGTAATTCGAATGAGTTATCGAAGAAGCTAATGTTATATCATGCTGGATGCAAGCCTAGTGCGTTGTTAGTTTCTCCCGTTTAAAGTTATTCAGACGCTTACCATCGTCCTCTTGAAAGCCCACGTTGTCCATTTGCCAGAATGGGATGTCTTTACATTGGTGTTGTGATAAAGTTTTCAAAAATATAGCGGTGTTATTCATCCGTTATATTATATTGATTTATTTAAAGAAAAATTTTTATTAGATAAAACAAATGCATAGAGTATTTAAAATTTTAAAATTAAATAAATGCATACTGTAATGAATTTATAGTACAAATTATACGTCATGTCGTTCGCGTATTGTGACGGAATGTATTACTACTAAAGATGAAAGTTACTAATTATATGTGTTTCCTTATAAAAATAAAAACTTGCCGCATTACGGTTTGAGTGCACTCAAACAAGGTATGTTTTCAGTAGACGTCGAACTGCAGTCATTCATGCTGAGTTCAAAGCTGTTCTCTCCGCTTGTGCCCGTTACGTTCGTTAGGCTTGAATCATTGTTTGAACTACGTTGCTCGAAAATGCTTAGATTGGGAACCGAGCTATCATCATCTTCATCTTCATTCTCATCGTCTTCACCGTTGTTTTCGTCTTCCTCGTTAAGTTGTTCCTCGTTGCCGTCGTTTTCCATTATGTTTTCTAACACATCGGGTAATGTATAGGCCGCTAAATTGTTGCTGTGCTGTTGGGTATTCACGCTCTGAGAAGGTGGTAATACATCCACTAACTCCTGTTCCATGAGCACGTTGTCTCGTTCACCATTTAAGTTTAAAGCACTAATAACAGGAAGCATTTCGCTGGCGTTCGATGTGTAATCGGACCGTAGATTTGTCGTTTCAGTTTGTACGGTTGCTCTTGATCCACCAAGAACACTGATCAGCGGGATTTGAGCATCGCTCAAATATGTCGATTCTGTACCTGGCTCGGAATGTAAATGCTCGTTGCTAGTCCTGTGTGTGCCAGAGTTTGCTATATGATCGTTGTTCGCTATTAACTGTGATAACTTCGGTAAGTCGCTGCTACTCAGCTCTGGCTGCCCACTTAAGGAGTCCGTACCGCTGCTTACTGCCTCAGCAGTTGTTGCTTCATTCGTATTTGTTCGATGAAGCTGTTGTTGTTGTTGCTGCTGCTGTTGTAGCAACAAACGCGCTGAGCGCAGAGTTCGCGGTGGTGGAATTGGGGTGCCATCGTCATTTGTTAGCACCTGCTTGTCCATGCACTCGTACTTGGTGTAAAATTCTTCTTTTTTATCCGCCAGACTATAACCGTGGTTAGCATTGTCATTGAGGGCTGCGGTGCTTGGATACACGGCGGAGTCATTTACCAAATCCTTGATATCATTGAAGATTTCACTCGAGAGAGTTATGTCGATGCGAGCAGCCGGGCCATTTAATGGACGCTCGGGAGGCGGTTCTGTGGGAGAAATATAATGGAGTAACAGTAGCATTTGAATCCCCCCTCAATTTACCATCTAGATAATTCATGGCAACATAGTCGGCGGCTCGGAAAAGCTCTGCCTTAACCAAAAGCTGCAGCAGAACGCCCAAAGTCGGTCGCTCGCACTTGCGACCCGATGTACCCCACTCATCAAAGAGGATTTGCGAGAAAAGTCGGGATTCACCAGGTCGCTTGATGGCATTTTCTATCAAGCGTATGTGATCGGTATTGTATTTGAAGCCGCTGACAGCAGCTCGGTCCCAGTCTAAGGCGCCGTCTGCACTGCTGGCTTGGGCGTTCAATTCCTTCGGGATGATCTCCATTAGCTTTTTCCAGCAGTTGTTGTCGTCCAGAATAACTCCAAGCTTATAAACGTCGTTGGCTCGCATATGGCGGAGTTCTGTGTCCCGTCTATACATTTTTCTAGTTTTGCGCAAATCCCTTGTTTAGATTTACATCTCTATAACTTCAGAATTATTTTTGTCCATAACATTGCATATTGGCTAGACTTCCTTCCCGGTGCTCAACAAGTCCTACTTTCCGATAAGCGTTCCCGAGTTGCGGCCTCTGGGTCAAAATTTTATTTTTGTTTAACAGCTGATTAGACTGCAAAATTTTTTGTCCCATTCAGAGCTTTTGTTGTAACAAACAGTGCCAGTTTAGACGAACAGGTTATGATTATATTTTCATATTTTGTATGAAAGCATATGACTGCTTTCGGCCGTAAAGAATTTTTGGCACCAGTTTTCTGGTTTTATAGAGCCATAAAGAATGAAGAAGGCAGTATCTTTATCTTTTATCCTGAAGGATACTTTAGATTGTATTTAGAAAAATTAAGAAAACAAAACTTTAATGTAAATAAACTTTTTATGAGGTTCCAGTATATCTTACTTCTATTTTAAAATTGTTAGAAAATTTTAAATTACTTTTTTTGAAATATAGGAACCATAGTAGTAGGTTACCATGTAGTAGGAACCATATAGTAGGAACCATGGTGGAATAAGATTTTGAAGATGATTTGATATTCAAGTCAAAGTATCATATACAATTTTAGATAGTTGGATTATAACGATAAATTAATTCAGACTGCTCTGCTAAGCAAGAATATACTCGCCTGCGAGTACTTGAACTACGTATGGATATAATTCTGTTTGTGAGTCTTAAATCTGATACAAATTAAGTCTTGTACAGTTAAGACTTTAATTTCATTTTGAAAGAAAACAATTTGACTTTTTATAAAAACTCATTTATTTGTTACATTTAATTTTTTTCACAATTACATAAACATACATATAAAATATATGTAATTTTCGTAATTTTCAAATAAAAGAAATACAACTAATTTTAGACATATTTTTTGTCGTGGAATGGACGGAGATTTATATCTGATAAGGTTTCTTTAGAAACATTAACTGTATAAGTGAAATACGAGTGTTAAAAAAAATAATACAATCAGTTAGTAAAGTACGGGGCTCGAATTTTCTTGTTGTAAATGCTTGTTATAAAAATATAAGTATAAATTCGAGTTTCTTGTTCTTATTGTAAAATTGTAAATACGGTAGCTCTTTCATATAAGGTCACTTTGAATATTTATGTATCTGGATTTCAACTTATTGCTATGTATAAAAAATATTATGTATTCGAGAAACATAGAAAGACGGATTCAATTTTACTCTTAAATGCTATTTACTGCTTATAACTAAAATGTTTCCGGAATCAAAGGAATGTTGTGATTTTTACAACGAAAACTCTTCGAACCTGGTGAGTTTTAACTACATGTGCGTTCGGGCTGTATGAAGCCAGTCAGTTATTATTAATATACCAATCAGTTATTAAATATATAAGCCGATATAAAAGTGAGCACAGTGACGACGAGTGCAGTGTTTACATTGTTGGTATAACGCCGGCTTGCATGGTTGCGTGTTGTTTTGCCTTAAAAAACGAATAGCATTACGTGCAAAAATAGCAGAATTCTTCGGAGATGTATTATGCTCTTGCCTTACCCATCTGAAAGCGCAGCGTTGGACTGGACATACGTCCGTCTCCGCCGTTGCTGTAGGCCAGCACACGCATATTGTAGCTTTTACCCGGTGTTAAGGTGTTAATATAGGCCTCCAGTTTCTGACCAACCGGCACGATTGTATCTTTTGCTGATATCATATTCTGATCCGTCTCCCAAATACGCACCTGTAAAGGAAGCAAAGGGATTAATCCTAACTCGAATTTTTACTAGAATTTATAAAATGATATAATGATTGCATCAAATTTAATTCAATTATTAAACAATGTGAAAGAAGGAATAATGGATGAATTTTAATTATGTAGCCCTGAAAAGTTCGCAAAGTTTGAAGAAAAATGTCAGTGAATGAAAATTAATGCACGTTATATTTACCAATTACAAATTATTAAGAAATCGTTATTTAACTAACTAACCTTGTAGCCCTCGATTGGTTCTTCATCTTGTGATGGGGACACATAACGCCATACAACACGCACCGTGGACGGATTAATACCAAATACGTGAACAGACGATGGAGGTTTCTGCGGAGCTTTGCGGTATGTACGCTCTAAGATTTTTCGTTAAATTAGTGTGAGAAGTCGACATGGGTAAAAATGTAATACCTTCAAAGCGCTCGCTCTCAGGTCCCTCACCAGCGGCGTTGTACGCCATCACCTTGACGAAATAGTAGGTATCTGGCTGCAGACCTACAATCAAAGCCCAGTTACGTGTGGTGCGTGAGAGGTAGTAAACAGCATCCTCTTCCTTATGTGTAGTCTTCCAGTATTTCAACTGTGAATAAAATGATTTCCTGATATAGTTGCTTGGCTTCGAAAGAAAAGCTCTGCTACTTACACGATGACCGATCAAATTTCCGCGTATATTTTCGCGCGTCATTTCGATGGGATCCCATGTAACATTAAAGGCGGTTGAGTTGTACGCTATTGCGATGGGCTTCTGTGGTGCCACCTGCGGCATGTCTTCGGCTGAGTAAATGACTACTACTTCGCTCTCCGGTCCGCTGCCCACACTGTTTATCGCCTGCACCTTGACCTCGTATTCCATGTAGTAGTTATTCGGTGGTATACTGACGACAGCCACACCCATGTGATCCTGTCTCTTAAGGATCTCCGTCGCCCACTCCTGTTTGCCGCGCAGTCGCCAAAACACCTTGTAGTGTATACCATGGCTGTTTTGCTCTTGTGGCAGTAGCGGATCCCATGTTATGGTGAGATCTCCGATCTTTCCACCACCGCCGCCCACATTGCGTGGTGCTATATATGGTTTGTCTTCGTGGGTGCTATAGATGGGCGATGGTGCTGATGCAATGCCGATGCCCAAATCATTTACTGCGGACACACTAAATTCGTACGAAGACCAAGGTGTCAGGTTGGTGATTTCAGCTTGTTGTCTACCGGTGTAGCGATCAACTTCCCGAGCACGTACGTGTGTGGAAACATTGGTCCAGGTGCGATTCCAGTTTGTGCGTCCCAGTACGTTGTAGTAACGAATTGGACGACCGTTGTTTGCACCATCCACCCATTCAATGAATGCGTTCGTTTTACCGATGTCGATTACCTGCACACCGCCTGGAGCGCCAGGAGCACCTTCTACGACCACGGAAGTTTTGGCCGAAATCTGATTAACGGAAGACTTGACAACACATTCGTAATCACCACTGTCCAGTAAGGTGATGTTGTGTACAGTGAGACGATTGCGATCTATTATCTAAGCACGGAAATATAAATTCAACTTGAACTTGAAAAATATATAATTCGAAGGTAAAATTTGTAAAAAATTGCAATCATTTGCGATTTCAAGGCACAATGATTAGAATGCTTATAAGTTAGTATTATGTTGGCAAATAAGTTCGTTCGTTTTTTTTTGTTCGTTCAAACATAATTTTTTGATTAACAAAATCAATTTTAATCAATTATATATTGGCCTCTTGCCATCTTTCCAATTATTTTATGATGACCTCTTGCCATCTTTCCATCAACTTCATTATGCCGGATATGTAAAATTTCTGCGGCTTATAGGTGAAAAACCAGTCCAGGTGGTTTTTAAGTGCCTCTTCAAACCTAAGAAATTTGTTTCTAGTGATCAACGAGGTATGATGTCTGGCGTTGCCGTGCTGGGAGACAACACTATTACGATTTGCAAATTCTAAACTTTTTATACAGATTGATTGGTTCATTTTTCGAAACTCCTCACCTTTCAGCCTTAATTTTTCTTGCGTTAATTTCGGTCTTCGAATCATTGATATCGAAATCTCCAGAACGGAACTCGGCATCTCACTTTTGGTATCAACTCGATATGCACGACAGCGTTGAGAAAATAAAAGCGAATACTCACGAAGCTTACACTGAAACAAAAACCGAAGGAACTTATTTGCCACTTACTTTAAGCGACTTTATCGAAAATACTGAAAAATATTCAACTTAGTCCCTTCAGCCGCACACACTGAACCTTTTTCTGACTTCAAATCTGATTGATTCGAAAACCAATCAAGCATGTGACTTCAAAATCAGTCCAAATAATTGCACTTTCTACCGCTCTGAAAAATGTACGCAATCCGAGATACATACAATGCGATCTTTGCCATCGTGGTTATTATGCAGTATTTCACCGTTATGTTTCCAAATGAATGCGACATCCAGAATTTCATCGAAGGTGACTTCGCACTGCAGATAAATTAAGTCATGCACTTGCGAAGTGATGCGCATTGGAGGCGTTTGTGTGAATCGAAGTTCCTCTAAACAAGAAATCAATGTAAGAAAGACGGCTTCACCATTTTTTTATGATTAAATTTTAGGGATTCGGCGAAAAGTCGCTACTAGCGACTTGTATGTATCAAATACTGTGATAAACATACAATTCGCTAAGAAAGATTAAAGAATTAGAGATCTTTTAATAATTTTGGACGGATTCGCACGATCGATTTCGCTCGTAGAGTTTCATTTCAACCAATGAAAACAATAAAAAAAACAAAACACGGGAACTTACGTAAAACAATAACGCGGGTTCGCGATTCATCAGAACCTGCCTGATTGGAAGCTACACAGGTGTAAACGCCTTCGTCATCACGCGATGTTGGTGAAATGATCAGTGTGCCGCTGGGCAGTATTCGACGATGTCCACCGGCACCAATTAGCTGTCCATCCTTCTTCCACTGGAATTTTGGACGTGGTGCTGCTTCTGGATTGCAAACAATCGTCGTATTGCCATTGTAAATAGCATAGATCTCCGGCTCTAACGGGTGCTTCTTAAAGGATGGTTTCATGGAGAGAACTCTAAGCTGGGCGGAAGAAAATGCCGTCTTCAGTTGGTTGGTCGCACCACACTGATACATGCCATCATCCCTTTCGGGATCTAAGTATTTTATAGTCAGGACGTTGTCCTGTATGATGTAACGATCCCTGTTGATATTCTCTGGGTCAAAGCGTTCTGCATTTTTGTACCAAGTGTAATTAACATCTGGTATCGCCAAGGCCTCGCAAATGAATGTCACATCGCTGTTGTAATCTTTGATCTTATCTTTCAGCGGAATCGTGAACTCGGGCTTCATTTGTATATTAAGGAAAACAGATTTTTCGAAGGTTTTTTGCGGATTGCTGATGGTGCATATGTACTCGCCGTTATCATTCGTCGTCGCGTTCTGGATAATTAGCACGCGGTTATAGTTGGTGGTGTAAGCATTACGCTGTAGCGGACGACCTTTACGAGTCCAATTGTAAGTGGGAATAGGGTATCCAAAGGCGACACACTCCAAGCGAATATCTTCGCCTGCCACAGGGGCTTCGGGGAAGACCTAAAATATTAAGAAATTGCGAAATCGCGATCAAAACACTCGTCTCTCTTACCTTCGGAAAAGTATTGGCGAAAATCAATGATTGGAAGTTACTGTTCGGCCTTATACGCAGCGGGAAAAATGGACCATTGCGTCCCGTATCGGACACTAAACTCTGTACAGTGCACGAGTAGTTGGCACGATCAACAGTTTCTATGGATGAGAAATAAAGTGCACCATCGCGAGACACGAAGACACGCAGATCTTCGTCTACAAAATTAGGAAAGTAGTCGCGCGACCAGTAATACTTCACATCGGGATAATGTTGCGGTGGGTCGCAGAAGATCGACTTGCCCCAATTCATGTCGCCCGTCTCAGGAGAGCGTTTCAAATTAAATTCCATTATGAAACCGAAGTTAAGATGGGCACTTTCGGATCGTATTCGGCCGAAGCGGTTCTCCGCGACGCAATGATAAGCACCTTGATCAGAGGCTTGTTTTGGATCGTATATAATCAGGTTGCCGCCAGATATGGTGAAACGATCTTCCTTGAGTGGGTCGATTGTTTTGTATTCTAACGTATCGTTTACATAAATTTCGCGGAACCAGCGATAAGTCGGCGTAGGATAGCCACCGGCCAGACAGCTCAGTGTAACATCGTTGATTAAGCGAATCTTACTTGTGTCGAAGGTAGTGTCGTTGGGCTGTTTTAAGAAAAAGGGACCGCGTGGTATCTTTTCAAAATCAGGCACGTTGAGACCGTAATCGAACGGGCGTTTGTCGTCATTTTTTAGATTCACGTTCTCAGGGTCATACAGCTGCTTGGATTCGCATATAAAGAGATTCACTTCAATATCGTAAGTTGGCATGAACATCCAGCGTTCGTGTTTCTTGGAATAACCGTAGACCAATCGATCCTTGACGTAAGAATTATCGCTATATTGGTTGTTGCCTTTTGATAACAAGTAAAAATTTAAAAATTTTAATAACAAGTAAAAATATAATAAAAGAATTCTAGTTCACTCTTTTGTCGCCCAAAAGCTAGAAAGTACAAATCGGACAAAAGTAAAAATTTTGTAATGAGGGATGTGACATTATTTCAGATTGACTGAATACAATACTTTATCTTCTAGAAAAATGATTTGTTTTCACTTGGAGTGAAAACAAATTTTTCACTTACCCAAAAATCCTTGCAAACTGCGGCTACGACTTGTCGTAGATCCTGTGATGGTGTTGTAAAATTGATTTGGATTATTGCGATTGTAATCAGTTTTTCCGAGCTCATTGTTTTGTACAAGAAATCGGTTATCATGCAAATCTTCATTCTCAATTGACTGCTCTTCGTCAAGCGAGAAAGAATCGTCGATCACTAAAAACTGTGAGTTGTCATCGTTGATCCAGCTTTTCGGTCCCGTCTGATGTGCCGAAACCCAGTATCGATTCTGGCGTCGATTTTCAATGATGAGTTGTTTGAGAATGAATGCATGCTTGTCAACGTTGTCGATATTCAACAATTCGGCATTATAAGCCTTGCATAACTTTTTCGCCTCAAACCAATTTCGTTTAGGCGAATTGACGAAACGGAAGCAAGTTTGTCGGAATGCTAACCAATGTTCGGGACAGAAATTTTGCTCGTCACTATACGAGTCCAGATAACCGAATCCGGTGCCACCCGGCGAATTGATATTAACCTGACGACTTTGATCTGGGAAGCTATTAGAGTTAAGCAATCCCCCCCCGTTGTTGACGCCTTGTTGCGATTGAACCTCTTGCAGAGATGGCAACTGAGGGTTTTCAAAGTACGTTGTTTGCAGCTGTGGCTGCTGTGTATTTGTATAGAGTGGATTATAGCGTGGTTTATATTCGTTGCTGTAAGCGTTCTGGAATGTTTGCTGATCACTAGAGGTTTGGGCGGTGGCTTTGGCAACAAAGCTGGAATATATAGGCAATGTGACTCCCAGCAGTACCAGCAGCGGTAACCCTAACGGGTTGATCTTGAAAGCTTTTGGCTGCATTGTAACTTTAAAATTATTGTAACCTTTTTCTTAAAATGTGATTGAAAATTATGTTTAAACCCACATCTTTGGCTGCTGAAAGATGGAAAAATTATAAATTTTTTCCTATTATAATTACAAATAAATAATAAGAACGGAATGAATATACGAGATATTCACATTATAACATCTCTTAAAACAAGGTGCCTTTACAATCCGTACGTAAAGTAGGCGTGGTTTTAACCGATCTCGCCCATTTCCGATCTCAATCCCAAAATGCCCTACATAACAAAGAATATTTGTGCCAAATTTCATTGCGATATCTCTTTTCGTTTTCCCGTAATCGTGATGTCAACAGACAGACAGACGGATGGACAGAGCTAAATCGATTCAGGAGGTGACGCTGAGAATATTTATACTTTTCTATATCTTATATATATACTTTTTATCTATCTCGTCTTCTTTTCTTCGTTACAAACGGAAGAACAAAAAGAATATCAAGGGTGTAGGGTATAAAAATAATTGATATTAGTAGACAAATAATGGGTGGAACTACAAAAGGTTCGAGTAAAAATGACAAATAGATGGAATTACAAGTTATTGGTAATATGTGATCTGAATTGAATTAAAGCCCAACCTACGAATATTTCGCTCTGCAGTAGTCATTAACCAATTGAAGTTTATTGATTAATTGCCACAACATGGATTAATTGCGTATTTAAGACCGAGTGTTGGTGTACAGAATTGTCCATTAAGCGAAATACCATATTACTGTTTTTTAAACAAAGTTCTGATCGCTTTTTTAATCAGTAGTGCTTTGTTTAATTTCTATATCGCCAGGTTATGTTTATTTTCTTCATTAGTTACCAGTTCACAACATATAACTGAGGATTCCGTCGTACACTTAAAATCTGCTGTTTGAATTATCCCAAATAAAATACTACTGTAAAGGTCACATCCATGCGTTATAGTAATTGTAATTTACAATTGTAATTTAGTGAATAATAAATATAAAACTTTAAATAATAAAAATAAATACTAAGAAGCCAACTCAAACCACACCTTAATTCAGCAGCATATGAAATCACCTGATATTTTCCTTTCAATCTTATCCTTTGATGAAATAATATGCTTCTGTATAGCGATTCGACTTTATTATAACCTTTTTACATAAATTATATATAAATTAATCAGCGAATTTAATTTTAAAATTAACTTTAATATAATCGAAGTGTAACACAAGCAAACGATAGGAATACAGAATGGGCCAATATGACTCTTGAATGAAACAGTGATGCCAAAGCATCGTAGTGTAAGCGTTGCCAGCCATTGAGAATAAAAATGTATGTATTTTGGAACGAATTTTCGTCATCCCTCGTCAAAATTGTTCTGTTGACAAACCGGGTTCGGCGTTGTGCCATCTTCTGTGTCGTTTTTCGTTCGAGATGGCACAACGCCGAAACCGGTTTGTCAACAGAACAAATTTGACGAGGGATGAAGGAAATTCGTTCCAAAATACATCATCTTCCTACCCTGTCCGAAAAACAATCGAACACCAAGAAACAATAAAGATGTATATTTTTTAAAATTGCATCCCAGGCTCACAATGGTTCGAACGGTTCCGTGATTTGACAGTAATAATGGATTGCATTTGGGGAGGTCGCAATTTTAGTTACCAAAAATTTTATTTGTTACCTCGGCTTGACTCTGTCATGGTTATACTTTGACAGTTTGAAAACAACAAATAATGACATTGATGACTAGGAAGGAATTCCGTTCAAATTTGACCGGAACCATCGAGAGAACCCAATTTAATTTTTTATGAAAACATTATAACCGAAAACTGTTTAATATTTTGTCAATTGTTTGTTTGTCGATAAATGATTAAGTTTCATTTATTATCAATTATTTACTAAAAAATCAAATCAAGTCAAATCAATCAACTGAACTGATTGAACAGATTTATGAATTAAAATTATATATTACTAACTAAAATTTTAGCAATTGCTGCTAGTTGTTCTAAATGCATTCCGTTCAGTCCTTTAATTATCACTTACGAATTTTGAAATTTTTGCAATTGTCTTAAAGATCCTTAGCTACATCGTCCAAATATCACCGGATTTTAATGGCTTTCCCTTAAAGCCGCGTACAAAAATTTCAGCTTCCCACCAGGCTGTTGGCAGCGACACACACAGTTTTTCATCCGTTTTATGAGCAGTTTTAGGTGAGTTGTCGGAAGTTAAGCTGAAATGTAGTAAGTCCTGGTAAATCTGTAACTCCTTGCAGCATTGGGAAGTAGTGGAATCACATGAAGTCATCGGCTTCGTAAGCACCAAATTTAAATGGACGTCTTTGCAACTTGCAGGCAGTTCGCAGAAATCCTTAGGAAAGATATGAGTTTCTGTTCCAGTGTCATTAATTTTACCATCATCAATCATCTCGAACTCCAGAAAAACGTTTGTAGGCGAGAGATTCTTGGAGAAGAGGGTGTATAGTTCCTTACTTGTTATGAGGTTGCTAAATATAATACATTATACTGGAAGAATTTGTAAGAAAAATTACGTGTGACTCACATTAACGTTTGATTTAGACATGGTTGTGGTAAAGGGTGGTGGACATAAGAGTGCGTCCTCAAGACCTCGGTGGTTGGGATGTGAATGGTATAGGCTTCAAGAGGCGTGTGTGCAGTAGAGCCGAACAGAAAACGCAAGCATTTAATTTCATTTCTTTCAAAAGTAGTGGTAATTAGCTGTAAGGTAGAAATGAAAGATTTGACCCGAAATTCCACTACTTTGTTACCTCACGCATCGCACTGATGGACTGTTTTGTTTGTGTAGCACGCTCACGCTGTCGTTCCAAGTTGAAGTTTGACGGTGCAGGTGGTACTTCATCGTCATTGCTCTGAAGTTTCTTGTTTTCATCATCTTGCCATTTAGCGATATAATATTTGAACGTTTTGTAAACGAACGGAATTTGGTTGCGTTGGTACAGCAAGAACTCCAGCAACACGTTCACTACTTCAGCAGCAGATCCAGCTGTGAGAATATCGATTTCTACGTTTAAGTCAAGTTTTATTGGCGAAGGCATCTTTGTTTAAGTACGACTCTGTGTTATATTACATTGATAAACAAACGAAAAACTTTATCTAGAACAAGAACCAAAGGCAGACCTGAAGAATACCTTTTAGAGGTGTGTAACGCAGCGCTGCGATAATTCATTGTACTAATACCAAGCAAATCACTATTATTGGGTTTAATATTCCAGGAAAACGCACCCCTATTCATTATCAAAATTGTATTTCTCTTCCTCTATGGTGTCATTTAACATCATAATACAATTTCGGATTTAGGCTTAAATGGAAAACTAAATTTATCTGTTATGATTATGTTTGTATTTAACTTATAAGCTGGCCTTTCAAAATGAAATTACTAGAATTTTTAATCCGAAAATTTGTCACATTAAAAAATTACTTTTCTGTTTCACTCCTGGTAATTTTGTAGTTGTACTAATTTTTGTGTCTTTTCCATTTTAACTAACTGTCAAAGCGACTGCAATAGAATGAACGTATTAGGGGACATAGAAGTTTTCAACCTTTATCCGTCTACGGAATAACAAAATGAAATCTTAAGAAAAGGAATATTAATTTGTGACATGATAGTGATATTAATTTGTGACTTATGATAATTATGTAGATATTCTTGAGCATTGTCTATGTACATGATGTAAATAGCATCACGTTATCTGTTACAATTAGCTCACGTTATCTGTTACAATTAACAAAGAGAGCAATTTTAATTTTACAAGAATCCGTGAATAAGAGCGGGTTGTGAAATATCTGGAACATCTGTATGATTTCACCATTATTATGGGCTTTTTGGCAACTTTTTTGGGTCCGCCCCTGGTGGGTCAAACGAGCTTCCCAAAAGTCAACGGATTTTAACGGATCGAATTTTCGGCGCAGAACAGTCTCTTTCACCGCAATTAAATTGTCGGCGAAAGGCTCTAAATACATCCGTAGTTATTTGATTTGTACGAATTTAGATTGATTAGTTCTTCAATTAAATAAATTAGAAAACTACAATAATTAAATTAAAACTGCTGCATGATTGCACTGAGTTAGAATCAGAAAATAAAAATGAGCACCTTTAGCTACGAAGATATGAGTTGGTCAGGTGAGAACATACTTTGCTTCCTATGCATTAATTAAAATGAATAAATTTTCTTTAACAATTGTGAAATTAAAACAAATAACCCTTTTTCGTATATACAGACATTCGTGATCTGTTCCGCAAGTGGCGTGAAGACAACGAAAGGAAAAGTGACGACGTTATTCAACTCTGGGAAGCGGTACTGGAGGACAAGGTTCAGAAGACGGGTAACGAGCGGCCCCTGATATTGGAGCAAGTGGTTGTGGCAGCATTTGATACAGCACGCTTCGACATAGCCACAAAGTGCATTAAGGAGCTGAGTCTTGAGTTCCCTGGCAGCATGCGTGTGATGAAACTCAAAGCGATGCGCTTGGAAGCGCTGGAACGCTACGATGAAGCAATCGACGTGCTGGATGCGATCATTTCGAAAGATGAAACGAATGCAGCGCCACGTAAACGAAAAATAGCTATACTCAAAGCCAAAGGACAGAGAACGGAAGCAATAAAGGAGCTCACTGATTATTTGAAGAGGTGATTCAAGTGTGCGCCGGCTTTTTGTGGCAGGTTCACTCAACTGACTTCTATATGCTCTGTTTAGTTTTATGTCAGATCAGGAAGCCTGGCACGAACTTTGTAATCTGTATCTAGCTGAGGGCGAATACGGTAAGGCGGTATTCTGCATGGAGGAAGTGTTGTTGCACAACCCACACAGTCATTTGGTACACCAAAGAATCGCGGAGATACGTTACACAATGGTGGGTTAGAGTTAGGACAACACATAGTATACTTGTACTGTGTTATTAATTAAAAACTCTTCGTCGATTCTATATATATAAACAACTTCCTTTTGCAGGGCGGTGTGGAAAATATTGAAGTAGCGAAAACTTACTATATACAAGCCATTAAATTAAATCCCAAGAATATGCGAGCTCTGTATGGACTTTATTTGGTAATAAGTATAATCTATTTTAAAGTTGTAATTTCGATATTTATTCAGTCTTGTATTCATCTTTGGTTTCAGTGCAACAAATTTATTGTTAACTCCAGAGCGTTGGGATCAAGACGTAAGGAAGCGCAAGAGCTGGCGAAGTGGGCGTTCCTAATGGCTGCTTTGCGTACTAAGCTGTCACCTGAAGATAATGAAGATGATCTGGGACTAGTCACTAATTTAAAATATTGTGACGGCTGCGAAATCAAATCAGAGCTGTAAACTATTGATTACTCTCAGAATTTTGTAGATACCTGTTAAATACAAATACTTATCAAGTATTTAAAACTTAGTGTCTTATACAAATACTTGATGTTTGCATTGATGCTTAAATGCAACAATTACAGGTCGCTTCACATAGTCAACACTTTTCATAAATGCAAATGCTTCCTTTTAAATACTTCGATACAGTACCTTCGAATACTGTAAATAGTTTTGGATACCAAGTCTGTACTCGTGATCAGTGTATGTTAAACGTGATCTTTAGTCTTTCCTCGCTCGTAAACGAGTTCCGACTTTACACGAAATATACTTGAAGAAACTACGGGTTGGACGGTAAATAACTTGAAGCACGAAGTTATTTGAAAGTATTTGAAGGTAATTGTAACTGTCGTGGTACAAATACAAATATCTAGTATTTGTAGTCGACACTTGATATTTGCAGATTATTTGTGCATTTCATACTACAATTTTACAGCTCTGTATTTGCCACAACACTAAGAAAGTATTGTAATTAAAATTATTGGGTTTATTACCAGAGCTTTCATGAAAAGCACTACAATTATAATTATTAAAAAATGACAATTCGAGTTCTTAACTCTGTTTTGGTTATTAAGAAAAGCTTACAACGATTTGTTTTCCACAATTGCTGTATTATTTGAGTAATTTTATTCATTTCCACTAGTATATTGAATGTGCTCAAAACGTAATCTGAATTGCATTAATTTGGGGTTTTTAGATTTTCTTTCTCCAGTTTTGAAACAAATATAAATAAATAAGACCATATTTCGATTACATTTTGTTAATTTTTAATAATCTACATGAAAATTAAATCAATTACTCAATGAAAATATATTTTCATGCGATTATTTTCCAATGAATGCAAATTAGTGAAGAATTAATTACATTAAGCGGATTATTTTTCGCGCTTGTGAACGTAATTGAAAATATTCCATCATGCAGTAACCGACGACTGCTAATTAATGGTAATCAAATTATAATCGCAAATTACATTATAAAATTTTGTTTACTACTTAGAATGTCTTCACGTAGTTCCCAATTTTATAATGTAAAATTAGGTTTTCCAGTTTAAAGAATTAAGAACGGGTAAGAGGTGTTTTCTTGTGACCAAATATCTGTACAGACGAGTTTGTTCAGAAATACTTTAGACTTCTTTTAAACCAGTAGAGCAGATTAAGATGTAAAACACAGTGTAATTATTTAAATAAATAAAATTATATTTGAAGGTTTGTGCCGGTGTTTATACATTATTTCGCGGTAATACTCAACGTGCGCACGAACAGTGATTCATTTAGGTTATTAATTTGTTTGAAGCTTCTTTCTAGACGCACTGAAAAGTCCTTAAAGACGCTCAGTTTACGCCGAAAAACTTCATCCAGCAGATCCAACGAAAACTTCGAATCTGCAGACACCCCCTGCTGCACAGCTGCGGTAGATGCACCATCGAAGTAACGAAGTTGTGGCAGCATTTTGACGACTTGCTTGCGGTATTCGTCCTCCTCATGGCCAGTAACACCGTTCAACTGGGTCTGCCCCACTGGATTGCACATCATCGAGAGCTGTCTGAGGTTAGGGCACTGGACCTGCAGTTGCTGCAACCAATCACTGATGTTCACAAGGTTGCAATTGTTGAGCCTGCGAGGAGACCCCAGGGGGAATTACTAAACGAAGCCAACTTCAAACCAGGCCCACACACTCACCAAAGAACTTCTAGATTCTGTAAGAAGGGAAAAGTTGTGTGATCCAGCTGGAGATTTCGGTCGAGTATAAGGGTTTTCAGTTCTGTAAACTCCCTAAGAAATGTTAGATTCTTGAACTCATTGTAGCTCAGATCCAAGAACTCGATCTGCTTCGCAATCTGCGATATAATCTCCTTGGGGATCTCGTCTAGCTGACCGTAGGCCAGTGAGAGGCGATTGTTCTTACTTCGGGTGGGACATCCTAAAGCCTTGCTATCGTATTCGAAGACTTTATGGAATTGAGTTCTGTAAAAATAACAAAATTTTAACTTACCCCGCACACAAAAGCTAAAATCTTACTTACACTTTAACATTCATGATCACTGCTGCTGGCACTGGATCGAAGTATTGAGGAAAGAAGCTCAAATATTTTACTAAATTAATTAGCTCTAATCCTGGCTGTTCCTTCGAACTGGATCGTCTGCAAGACCGGAGCGCGCAGCTGTACAGTGAAATGAAAGAAAAGCACTGAATTGAATCTGCTGCCTCAGATGAATTTAAAGGAAATGGTGGCCAAACATTGCTGATCTCTGTTTACGGTGAATTGAAAAGATGTGGGACGCACATTTAGGGGAATAGGACGTCAAACTTAATCACTGTTTACGTATGTGTAACAGTTGATTTCGAGTGAAAGAGAGCACCTTAGTACCTTCTATGAATGCCTGGTACCTAAACTAAAACGAAGGCAAGTATCATCCGTTTTTCAGTCTTTTTTTTTTAGGAATTATTTTCCTATGACGTATTAATGATAAACAAGAAAGTATTTGTTTGGTTGGTTGCAAGTGAAGATTAGAGGAAGATCTTTCATAGAAGTTGTAGAAATGTAAAGAAGAGTAAAATGTCAAAATGGATATTTTCTCAGGTTTCGAATATGTTTCGGATTTATGGGTTTTTTGCCCGTCAACCGAAGGGAGAGGAATGGAAGAAGTATTGAGATCACATACTCGATTCTATGGTAAATAATGGAAAAAATTATTTCAATCTACCGAAAATCGATCTGTCTTCTCGTCAAGTTAGTCTTAAATTCCGTGTTTAATAATCTTCTGACCTTCTGAGTGTCAATGTTGAGAACATCAATAAGATTATTTATAATAATTTCATTTTAGATTTTTATACAAAAAACCATGAAAAAGCTCCTTCATGCCCACAGAAGAATACAAAATACAAGACAAAAATTAAATTACAATAAAATATATATTACAACAAAATAATATAAGCATGTGTATAGAGGTACATAATGTACTTATGTATGTATGTGTGTATGTATGTAATCGGGATACGAGGCAATCGCAGCACTTCACACAGATAAGCTTGTTTTTCCCGAACGCTTGAACGCAATTATGATGGAGTTGTAAAAATAGCGATCAAAACAAGTAAGCATATAAGAAGAAATGCCGGATCCCATATGGGATCAACAGCAACAACGGCCGCAACAATGAAGAAATCAATTAATATTAAAATTGAAGAATGCCTGTTTATCAGTTAATGGACGAGCTCTGGTAAGATTTCTTTCTTCGCTTGAGTCGAAAGATCTCCTTGAAACTCAGTGCGGGCGCGTTCTTCATGTTGTTGTTTTTATTGTTGTGGTTGCTGTTGTTTCTGCTGGTGATGAATCCCTTATCAGGGTGGTGGTTGCTGTTGTTATGGGTGGCTGCAAAACTGCCACCGTTCAGAAATGGCTTTGTGCCGTTGGTAACAGTTGTTGATGGAACTTTAAAACTTCTCTGACGCTCACGCTCCGGATGAACGCGTCCATTTACAGGAGGCATCCTTGTGGGCGGTGAGGAGGGAGGAGCAGTGGCGGGACAGCGCGCTACACCATCCAAGTATTCCAAATTCGGTAATACATTCAGTATGTATTCGCGATAATCGCTTACGATGGTGGTGAGCGTGGCTGGATCGCTCGGGTTGGCCGCGATCAGGGTGCAGAAGCTGAAGCTTGCCTTGATGCCGGGGTTGCCCATGACAGAGAGCTGCTCCAGCGCTGGACACTGCATCCGAATGCGCTGAATCCAGTCGGCCACGTTCGAGATATCACAGTTGTTAATCCTGCCAAGGAAAACCGCACCACCGTTAGTTGCCACAATTGCCCACAATTTCACCGACAATTGAGTCGTTGCGTTTGACTTACCATAAAATCTTCAAGTTCGGTAGGTATGGCAACGTGTTGACATCAAGGCGCCCATTGCGATCTAAGATCAGCGTATGCAGCGCCTCGAAGAAGCTGAGGAACGAGAGGTTCTGAAAGTTATTGTAGCTCAGGTCCAGGCATTTCGTGTGGGCGGCGAACTTCTCCGCGATGCGCTTCGGTATCGTGCGCAGATTCTCGTAGGCCAGCGAGATGCGTCCATTCTCCTCCAGTATGTTTTCGCCGAAGGACTCGTCGCTGGCGTAGCTGCTCGTCGACACGTTGGAGGAGGGCGTTGAGTGGGGCGAATGTGTTGATAACATCTTGTAGTAGCTGCAGATGCTGCTCGCGCTGACGTCGTTGAAGTCTTCGATAAGCAGGCTCTCGGATGATTGAAAATTCGCGCAATTCTTTAGTATTCTATGAAGGGAACTTTCACTGCAAATGTGAATGCAAAATCGCAAGAATATTTTATTTATATTCAATTATTCTATTGATTATAAATTTTTTTAAAATCTAATTTAAAGATATTTGAAAGTTTTTGTAAGGAAAAAACATGTGGAATTTTTCCTCACAACATTTTAAACCGCCATTCAATCTTTTTAAATTTGGTAAATAAGACTAGAAATTTTTAACTTTATTTATTTTCTAATCTAAACTGCCAGAAAACAGATACCGTATCTACTGCATGGCAGTTGTAAATTTATTTGAAATAAACTTAGAATAATAAGTTGCTACTTTGCTTTCTTCTCCACGCTTTGCTTCCTGATCAGTTCTAACTTTTCCGGTGATACGCTTGTTTATCACCGGCTTTATTTTTCTTGTGTTGTCACGCAGGGTCGGCTTCGGATTAGTTGGAGTTTACAATTCTTACATTTAAATTTGAAATGCTTACAAATGCGCGTGAAAGATTAACGCTTATTTTTCCTCTCACAAGCTGTTGGCAGTTGTGGAGTTTATGAATTGTGAAAAATATAAAAATCAACAGATAGCTTTCTCCAGCTATATAAAATTTGCAATGAAAATTAAAAATATTACATGCGTTGAAAGAATTTCGAAGGATGGTACGCTTTATATAGGCTTCTACACACGATATTTAATAATATATCTCGATCTGATAACTCTTCTTTATAACTCAAACCGCTTCAAGCTTAATTAAAAGTCTCGAAATTTTCCGTATTGCGTTTAGACGAAATCAAATCACTGTTTTCTTGCTTATCATACGGCAAAAACAACAACATCACGAGAGCAACAATTAAGATTGTGAATGGAATCATAAAATTGGCAAATAGAAATTTTTCTTTATCTTTTATATTTGAAATTCTCTTTGCAAAAATTACGGTACCTGATAGTGAGAGAAATACTAGTAAGTATTTTGAAATTGTGGAATTAAGCAAACTACCGGCAATTATAGCGATGTTTACCAGATTTTCTAGAATAAACTTGCAAGAAGAAGAAAGATTTAATTGCTCCTCATTCTTCGTAACACACATGATTTTGTTTTTTTTTTAAATGAAAGCATGACGACCCGAGAACTGTGAGCGATAATCGGTTTTTACAGGCGCCTATTTATCTGTCACTATCAACGCTTCGGCACCCATTAACCGCACTCACTCACCTATTATCAATATTCGAACATTGCGATGACTTGTGATCGTGATCTGACATATTCTCACAAGCAAGCAGGCCAACACTCAATTATTCCACGCAAATAAGCCGAAATCCGTGTTCGGAATCAATTTTGTAACGCACTGAGTTTGTCGTTATTTACACTTTAGCATCTGATAGTGTTTGCGGAAAGTCTTCAGTGACGAAAGAGAGTCAATACACCACGATAACAAATACCGCTTCTATATATATTAAAATTTCACTTTCAAGTGCGATTTCGTGCAGGCATCCATCCACGGGTGGCATCACAGAAATGAAAAACTCTTATCACTCCGCTTTTATTTGGCGTATTTTTGGCAAGTTTTACCAGTTCTTCTATTTCCGTCTCGATCTCGCCACCGTTTTGTGGACCTGCAGACGATGTTAGTGACGCTGATGCAGAGCGGAACAGCGACTGGAGAGGCAATCAATCAACACGAGCGCCCGCGACTGAACAAGTGGAAGTGAGTGAGAAGTCATCAGCAGCAGCAAGTTGATCACCGACCGACGTACGAGTTATTTACCGTTTTTGAATTCATTGTTTTTACTGCATTGTGCTCTCTTGTACTGTTCTAGTTGTTAGCGGTGATGTGGTGGTTGTTGTTGTGACTGAGCCGTCTGCGTGTGAGTCTGTCTTTCTGTCTGTCTGCCCGACTGCCTGAGCCTGCTGAGCATCGTACGAACTTGGAGTAGGTAAGATTATGTGGACCCAGAAGAAACTGTAGTGCCTGGTGTTTTTATTATGTGAGTTCGTCTCTCCGCTATCATTCTTATCATTTACGGTCGCCGAAATGAGGGATGGAGGGAGTGGAACCGTACTCACAGAACCGAATAACCGTTGCTGAGAAGAATAACCGTTGCTGAGAAGTGGAAAGTGGATTCGGGGGATTCTAAAAATCCCATGTAGCGTAATTTTGTAAAAATATGAACTCGATTGAATGAGGTGATTCACTCATATTGTCTGGCAGCCTCATCATTCTGTAAAATACGTTCATCAATTTCAATATCGCGAAGTAAGAAGAACTTTAAGCTAAAGACTAAACTTTGAACTTTAAGAGAAAACTTTAAGCTAAAATGAAGAATGTGAAAATGAAGATCTTCGAGCCAAATGTGAAAGATTGAATTTTCGGTTCTAGTTTTTGTTTCAAAACACTCGAGCGTTTGTTGTGCTTTCCATCATCTTAATCAAAAATTGGTGTTTTATCGCTGCAAGCAAGGGAATCAATGCAGAATTGAGTATAAGAATTTCCCTCTCTTCTGAGAGAAGGAAACCAACACAAAAATTGAGTATAAGAGTTTTCCCCTCTTCAGAGCCAAGGAATTTATTTTATACAACTACTTGAGCAAACTCACTTCCCCTGACACACACACATATATTTCCATATTTCCTCACTGAAATTCTGCAAAACTCTGCAGAGACTTATTGTTACTTTTCAAACAACAACAACAACAACAACAATAACAACATCAACAACATCAAAAACAAAAAAATATCATGTGTTCCTTTTTTGTTTTTCCATTTAAATGACAGGCATCCGTCCGAAATCGCCACCCCTAAATGGCGTCACGTCAAATGGCAATAAAAGTGATAAGCCGGCCTATAATTTTAAGTGATTCTGCTAAAAAATTTATGGATTTGGAATTGAAAAAGTGTTTGTCGGCGAAAAAGTTACCGCAATCATTGAAGTGTGAGTGAGATTACATTTATTGTTGAGTCGAGAAGGAGGCTGAGAATTGAGGACGAAAATGACATGAATTTTAAATTATTCGAAAAGATTTTTTTATGAAATTTTTCGCTAACGAATCGTTGCGAGTTAAAAATAAAGAGAATTTAAATATTTAGTTATAGTTTAGAAAAACGTTTAATGAGTTCTGCAAACGGTTCCCGGTAAAATGGCAGAGAATGAGAGAGTTACTGAGAGCAATAGTAAACAAAGCATGAAAATTTTCTCTTAAAAATGTAGGAAACAAGCAGAAAAACCTAAACCAAGAAAACTGAGCGCCAAATCGTTGAAAGAGAAAACCAGAAGAAATGAGCATGAAAAAGCTTCAAAGTTGCAGCAACGAACATTAATTCTTATTAGAATAAAATGCTCGTTGGTGCAGCATCCGAGAAAATGCTCTCAGCTACCTGATTGCCGCCCGCTGCTCGCTGCTGGCGAGCGAACAGATTTTCCATCGATTTTCAGTCAGGTGAAGCCAGTTGACGCGAGTGGTTTAAAAGAGGAAATAGAGTAGAAATTTTGCAAAGAATTTTGCACAATAGAGAAAAAAAAATTGAGAAAAACAAAAGAAAATTGTTTATTTAAATATTCTAAGAAAATTAATGAGAAAAGTTTTTAAAATACAATTCACTAGTAATAAATGTGGAAAAAAGAAGGAAACAAGAAAAACTAAAATTTCAAAAAAACACAAAATTCTGGCAGAAAACTTATCGAAAAAAGGCAGAGGAAGTTGCATATCAAGCTGGAGGATACTAAAAGGAAAGAAATGCTGATGCTTTGTTAGGCGCAGCAGCACAAGAAAAAATTAGTATACGTTGGAAAACCGTTGAAAGCGGGCACCGAGCAGTGAGGTGTGGAAAAGTAGAGATGGTTGTTGGTGGTTCTGATGTTCCTTTAATTGGTACAGACGAATACTCACCACACCCCGGTATGCAGAAAAGAGTGCGAGTGCAGAGAGAGTGCAGAAAGTTTTGAGAAGTTTTGGCGAAGCAACAAAGCCAACAGCAACAACTCATTTCGGGAATAACAGTAATAACGCAAAGATAAAATCAGCAGCAGCAGCGGCGACAACGACGACGACGACAACAACAACAACGACAACAACAAACCGAATGTCGTCGGCAGCCACGGCAGTTGTGAGATTTATTGAGTGTTGAGTGGTTGGCAGGCAGCAACCAAGAAAAGCACGGATTTCAAACAAAAAGTAGAATTTTTGTTTTAATTCTTTTTTTAATATAGGTCAAATTTTTTTCAGTAACAATATAAAAACAATAAAAACACAGCAAAAAACGATCTAAATATTAAAACAGTAGCATATTTTCAGGCGACCAGAAGGCTGCAAAATTAATAATTGCATTTTAAAAGCAGAGTGGTGAACGAATAGTTTGGTTTGTGGGGAAAAAATTAAGATTTCAAGGACGTGAAACAATTTTTTAGACGTATAAAATAAAATGTTATCTACATTTTAGAAGTCTTAAGGAAGGAAACTGCAGAAACTATAAAAGAAAAAGTGAAAATAAAACATGCGGTATTTTTGCAATTTTGTGGAAAGTAAAAAGTTGCCATATTTTTTTTTCTCTCAGTGTGATTACGCCCAAAAATAACAGAAACAATTTTACGTCATATTTTTAGTCTAAAGAAAATTAAAATGTTACAACAACAAACGTTGTTCGTTACGAAAGAAAGTGAAAATTGGCATTAAATTCAACTAGCAATTCGATGCTTGAAAACTTTTCAGAAGGCCTAAAAGTATGCCATCAAATTTTTGTACACAGAAAAATAAGAGAAAACAAAAACAAGCAACAAGAAACCAGAATAAAACAACAACACTGTTGTACAGAAGACGCACTTTAGTTGTAGTAGAATTCACAAATTCAGAAAGGAGACAAGCAAAAAAAAGGCTGCATACTTTTAGGGCGCAGAGAGCTGAGTGAGCTGAGGAGGAGAGCAAATAGAAACTAAAAACTGAGCAACCCATACCACGCAACAATTTCTATGTTAGCAAGAAATGAATTCAGGAAGAACTAAAAAGCAGATAAACGACTTTTAAAGGAATGACCGGGAATCAGCAGGATAATTATTAGGACATCTTAAGTTATTCAGGCGGCCAGTTAAGTAGCTCGATTCAAAGCGGAGCACGAAACACGACACAACAAGCAAAATCAAAGGAAGAAAAGAAGTTTGTAGGGAAAACAGTTTGTGGGGGCCGGGGGAGGAAGCAGAGCGACAGGGACGACAACTGGAAGGAGCTGCGTAAAGTAGAAGAGCTGGAAAACTTGAGTAGTAGAAACTGGAAAAAAAACTGAATAAAGAGGAAGAAAAGAGAGCGAGGAGACGACTGTCGACTGGCGACTGGCGACTGGCTTTGTGTTTGCCAAGTGGGCCAACAGCCGAGAGATATGCGAAGTAAATGACCGGAAAGTAAGACGAGATCTGCAAAGGAAATCTGAAGAGCAATCCAAACTTCAGAATAAACATAAAAATCTAGGACAAAAAAAAAAAACAAGAATTTAGTTCGAAAGAAAGTTGGAAGGAAAGTTAAGAAAGAACGTTAGGGAAGAAGTAATGGTAAAAAAAAAGGAGTAAAAGAAAGAGAGTGAGAAATTGTATGAAATTTTAGAGAGACAAGAAAAAGAAGGGGAATTTAAATATACCAACAATTCTGACTGACCTTTTTTTAACTGAATTTATTTCACAGGGAAAATAGAAATTTCGAATTATTTTTAATGCCAGAAAAATCTTCACAGTTAATTTCCAGCAAACAAATTCAACAAAAACAGAAATATAATTTAACTAAATCATTGTAAAGAACAACCAAACTTATATCAATTAAATTTTCAAATAAATGAAACAAAGTGAATCAGAGTGATGCTCGCAATGACTAGTTTATTGTGTCTCCGAGAAGCTTTACTGTGAGACTGTGCCACACAAAAAGAATGACGGGCGAGGTCATGAATGGTGGTGAAAAAAAACCGCAGGAGAATTGGAAGTGAGTAACAACTTCCAAACAACAACTAACAAACGGCATTAGAAATCAGAGAAAATTGGAAAGCCACACACAGTTGCATTCAATAATAAAGGTAAAAGAAAAAAAACATATTTAGTAAATCTTCTATTAAGTTTTAATAATTTCAAAAATTACTTGGCAAGGAAGCTTCAAACTACTGAAAATGTTGCTTTGCATCAAAATACTCGTACTCAACTCAGCTCAGATAGATTTTTTCCCCTAATAATTCTGCATATTAATGCCAAATTGTGTTTTTGCAGAATTAGTTGTAATTTTTACCTATTTGCGTGGAAGCGAGATAAGCGAAAAATTACCTTCTTCTTTTTTTCCTTTTTCATTCAGCGCATTTAATTTTCGAACAACAACAAAGGTGCAAACAACAAAAACCAAAGCCAACAACAACAACGTTAACAACTTTCAGCGTTCGTGAGGTTCAGTTCACTGCAGTTCAGTTCACTGCAGTTCAGCTCAACTCAACTCAGCTAGTTGACCCGGTTCGCTGTGTTGCACGTTAAAATTGTGTTGTTATTAAACGCATTTCAGCCAAGTATTCTTCAAGCCTTCAGAAGGTATATAATGTCCTGAAACAGGAGCGTATTCAAGGGGTGAGTTTAAGGGGCCCACAACCTCCGTGAATTGTAATTTAAGTGGAAATCGTTCGCCGAAAATTCCTTCTTTTGATGTCGCTGCTCTGCAGCTGAGCCGCCGTCGCCGCCGCCGAGCAGCCAAACCAAAACGTGAGAGTTTCACCTTTTACAGCCTTTTATATTACAGCAACAAGAGAGTGACGATGTGTTGGTTGCTGTTGCTGTTGCTGTTGCTGCGGCTGCGGCTGTTTTTGCTATTTTCTGTATCACAATAATTTAAATAAACTTTTCTCTCCTCTGCTCGACCTTAAATTATTTAATGCTACGCTCGCAGTGCCTTTTATTGCTGCATGCAGCACACGAAGTTTTTAATTAAATTTGCAATGAGCTTTTAGCATTTTACATGCAAGTTGAGTTTACATTTAAGTTGAGAGTGGTTGCGTTTTTTTTTTGGGAATAATTGGGAAAATAATTATTTAAAAATATTTTTATTTATATTTACTAAATTATTTGCAAATTATTAAAGTAAAAGCGGTTTCGCAAGCTAAAATGTAATGGAAATTTTAGTGAAAATCTTTAGAATTCAGTCATTAATTATGAATAACGCGCAATAAAACAAACTAAGTTATAAAAAAAAAAAACAATCTTCGAAATCGAAATTTTAAATAAAGAAAAAGAAATAAAATTGTCGAAATTAGTTTTATTTTTATTCAAGTTTTTACATTAATATCAAAAATTTGACAAGGAATGCATTCGAAATTCCTCGATGGCAAAAACATTTTAATTCAAAACAATTGCAAAGATAATTATTTGGCAATTCAAATGGGATTTTAAATTAAGCGTTAAAACAGGTGTGTGTGTGTGTGTGTGTATGTGTGTGTGTGTGTGTGTGTGTGTGTTTGTGTCATGAAGGCACATTTCACATTCACATTCGCATTCACATTCGCATTCACATTCGCATTCACATTCGCATTCACATTCGCATTCACATTCGCATTCACATTCGCATTCACATTCACATTCACATTCACTTGTATTTTTCAACTAAAGAATTTCGAAAATGTCTGCCTTTTTTTCTCACTTTTGATGTGAAATGTTTACTCGAATTTATCAAAATATTTATGGTTGACATCGTTACTACATCAATGAGATGCAATAAAATCGTTTTTCTTCTCAGAAAATATGCATAAAAATAGAAATCTCAAGCACTTCAGCCGCGTTGTCACCTCTGTTGTAAATATGTCAACAACTTTTCGAAAGCCTACACAAAAAATAATAAAATGAATATCTGCGTACAATGACACACTTGTTGTTGTTGTTGTTGTTGTTGTTGTTGTTGTTGTTTCTGTTAGACGTACAAACGTCTGCTTTTGTTGCAAGCAACAAGTTGATGTTGTGTATTGAGAAAAAACTGTCTTTTTATTTCAATTTGTCTTGGCAACTAAATTGAATTTATTTGCAAGTTTCTTTTGTGTGCGAAATTTTCGTTTGAGTTGATAATGAAATTTCTGAAATACTGATTTAAATTGTTGCTAAATTAAATGATTAATCGTAACTTCTGCTTTTGTTGCAAGCAACAAGTCGATGTTGTGTATTGAGAAAAACATTCTTTTTATTTCAATTTGTCTTGGCAACTAAATTGAATTTATTTGCAAGTTTCTTTTGTGTGCGAAATTTTCGTTTGAGTTGATAATGAAATTTTCTGAAATAACCAATTTAAATTGTTGCTAAATCAAATGATTAATCGTAACTTTTTACTTTATATTTCAAATGGATTTCATGATTAAAAGCAATTAAGTTTCGACTTTGATTAACGAGGAATTAATATATATTATTTTTTTTTTCCATTTTATCTCTTTACGGATCAGAATTCTTTTAGTTTGTCAGCTACAATCTGCAGTTTCAGTGGTCAAAACGCCATTCACGTGAATTGGTTGTGGTATTTTAACGTTTATTTTATTTAATCTGATTTTAATCTCACAATAATCGAGTGCATTTCTTATAAAATATTTTCTGTCCACTCCACTCCACTCCAAACCCAATTATTTTGATGTTGACAATGTTTGTCAAGCTGTTGAAATATTTAGTTAAACAATTCCAAGCTGAAATGTGTTTTATTTATCAAATTAAAAAAGCGAAAAACGAATACACGACTTGAACTCGAAGTCATTGATGATTTCAAGAAGAGAAGTCTTCGCATTTCTTTCTATTTGTGTTGACCTCGAAAGCGCCTCCGAATAAATTTTCTATTGCTGAGCAAAATCATTTAATTTGAATCATCGTACTCGAGACTGAGTGCGATACTTCAACGTGCACGAGAACAAATCATCATCATCACCAAGGCGAAGATGAACTGGGAAAGGATATTTTCAACAATTGTCTTAGTGTTTGTAATGAATAAATCTGTGCTAAGTTATTGATTTCATAAACTTTGACATTCTTTAGCGCGACGACAGACGGAACGAACGAACGAATGGTTGGAAGAACGACTGTCAAGAATGCAATCGCAGTGAGAATGATGAAAATGTCAACAGCATTCATTGAGAATGATTACGATAATTGAAAGTGACGCGTGCAATGAGTGAAGCAGGTGTGGGGGGGGGGGGGGGTGACGGGGTTGGGAAGGTCATTCCAAAAGGATAAAATGATTAATTTGTACAGTCTAGTTTTTTGTTTCTGTTGGAAAAAGGAAAAAAGGAAAAAGGAGAGCGAAAACAAGAAGGAAAAAAGGTCAAAATAAATCACATTAAGAACGAAGAAGATGAAGAAATTTTTATCTTTGAGCTCGAGTACAGGATAACGAAATGGAATCCATTTACAAGCCTCTCGCAAGCATCGCAAACACTTGACTTTATTTCAAAGTATAAAGAAAGCACACACACACACACACACGCACACACACACACACACACAAAATCCAGGCACACCTTAACACATACACATTCAGGGATTCTCACTCACACTCATGTGAAAGAGAAAAGCATTCAATTCAACGTAACGAGATCACAGCGAGAACACAGAGCTGCACGCTGTATGGGAGGCAATAAAATTGTGTCGGCTCAGCATGAGGCACTCAAACACACACAAACACACACAGCCACAGATGCTCCTTCACACAGATATTTTACCAGCATAAAAGTGAAACTATTCCGGCATTTGTTGTTGCCTCCTACCGCTTCTTATCAGCGGCAACAGCAGCAGCAGCAGCAGCCACTTTGCACAAGTTGCATCATCTGGTGCTCAGCTTGCAGCAAGAAGAAATCGGATTGCATCCTTGCGAATCCTTCTGCAGATTTATTTGCTTTTCGCTTTTACTGCCGTAAATACAATAAATGGAAATATAAATTGGTAAACAACAAGCAATTCATTCAGAGCGGCGGCAACTCCTGCCGCTGCTGCTGCTGATAACATTTGAGTGTTTTTATTTTTATTGTTCGTGCAGTAATCGCAATTTTATTTGCTATTTTAATCGGCGCTGTTTTGATTCTCGATTTCATATAGAAAAGTAAGAAAGTAAGAAAATGAGTAGAGTTGCTGTGTAATTATTGTTTTTAATTTATATAAATCAAAACTATTTCTTCTCTCAAATTTGCAAAGCTCAGTTTTGCGAGTAGACATTTTCACATTGATAATACCAACGAAAAGTATATTTGAATTGTCATTTGGTATACAAAAATGGAGCACTTGGGGCAACCTTAAAAATAAAAACATAAATTAATACGTACATTTTGTAAGCTGCTTTCGCTGCAGAGCGTATAAAATGCAAGGGAGGCCACGAGAACTTTAGCAACAAATGTTACTCATTGTCGTTCCCAGCTGCGTTTAATTATAAACAATAAAATCTAATTAGGATGTTTGCACTCACAGAGGTTGAATTTTATTTGTTTTCTCGTACACATTTGCCAGTAAGTGATTTTTGTCACAGAGTATTAAAAAGTTCACTTTTAATTATTTATGAAATCAGTTGCAAAAGATACGAAAAAGAATTCATTGTTGGAAATATATAATACGATAACAGAAGGAGATACAGTTGCGATACGATAAAAATACGATAAGAAACACTCAAATTTTCTTACTGAAAATTGAAAATGCCGTCCAAAAGCGAAGAAACCCGATCTGATAGCGAAAAATAGCCGGCAAATTTGAACTCGATGGCCTCGAAACATGCGAAAATGATTAAACATTTTAAACAATGAGAAGATAGTAACGTGCATGATTGCTTGCATATTCTTAACCAAAAATATTATAAACAGGCATTTTTGGCAAAAATTCGTAAAAAACCCACACTATTTTTCATACAATTTTATGTAGAAAATACCATCATCTTTAATAGTATCCGAGAAAAGTTTTCACCAAGAAGCGAAACTTTGGAAGAAAACTAGTGCAATATAAGTATATTTATAAAAATTATAGAATTGCATTTATAATTAAAAATGACAATATTGTATTGAAAACTTTAACACTAATATATCGTATTATTTTAATGAATCGTGTTTAAATGGTATTTATATTCTTTATTTGCAGCATTTCGTGGAGAAATTAGTTGCCACGCACATCCGTACAATGGGCACCGGTCATTACTTCTGGGCGATCTTTTATTTTGCCAGTCTGTGTAGTGCGTCACTGTAAGTAATTCAATTTCATTATCTTACAACACTTCAGGGGTTGAATTTTTGGTTTTATTACTAAAAGGATTTTTGGTTTGATTATTGTACGAGTTTCCTTCTATTGTAAAGAAGGAAACTTTTGAAAATAATTTAAATGCCTGAATTTATTGCATCCAACCAGCACTGCTTTTTAGAAGAGATTTATGCGGCAGATTTATCTTGGTTTTATATCTTCTAATTGAAAACGTAGTGAGACTTCAGTAGAAAGTAGTTAGTAAAGAGATTTCATACTTCGTAAGATGGATAATACAGCGCAATTTTTTTAATTTTTGTCGGAGCATAAATTTTGGAATTATTTGCATATTTTAGAAAGCATATCTACAAAACCGACATTGGAACAAACGAAACATAGAGAGCAAAAAGTGCAGATATGCTTTTCTTCTATGATAAGTGCGGCAGTATAATATCAAATGAATACCCATTTCATTTGATTAAAACCCATATAATTTCATGAATACCCATTTTGTTTTTGACCAAATTGTATATTCCAGCTCTTCTTTTTCTAAATGAAAGTTTTTTTTTCGAAAGATGTTTTAAAATTAATAAAATTTTCATTATCTAAATGAAAATTGGAAAAGTAATTTTTTCTCTAATTTTTCCTCAATAAGAATTTACATCCGAAATCACCTAAACTGATTATACGTTCGTACATATCATAATTTCAGCGCTAATAATGCCAAAATAAATTTCCGAGAAAAGGAGAAAAAAGTCTTAGATCAAATTTTAGGTGCAGGAAAATACGATGCCAGAATACGTCCATCCGGAATCAATGGAACGGGTAAGAATTGTTTGTTTGCCTTGCTATTTACAATTAATCACTTAAAATATTGTATGCAAAAATTCTTAATTAAAAAAAAATATTTTATTTGAAGATTTTCGAGCTTTAATTACATATTTTTGTTGTTTTTTATTAAGTTATTAATTAGATTTTTGTTAGTAGTGTTAGCAACTTTGCTATATCAATAATATCACTTTGTAAATAAACAATTAGTAGACTTTTTAGAGAACACACTCAGAATATACTTAATAAAAATTATAAAAGGAAAAAAAGTAAACGCAACTTTTAAATGTTTTTAAATTTAAGTGGAAATTGAAATTATAAGAAGATCGATGAAATATTTTACTCTATTTTATTAAAAGCAACCGTCAGTAACAATTTAAAATTGTAAAAAAAATTTCCATACTAGTTCACATACGAAAAATTAATTTATAATAGGAAATTCATTCTGTGAAGTAAAATATTTTATCATAAACTTGCGTAAGTTAGTTTAAGTAAAAAACTCAATATTAATTGATCTCCGAAAAAATATTTACTTAGTTCTTCCATTTGGCAATAAGAAATTCTACTACTAATTCTTACTTACATTATCACCACTACATACATACGCTGTACGTAAATATTTATAAAATCGTATTGTATACCACGCCAAACAAATGTAAAATTCCACCTTACCGCACAGATGGCCCCGCTATAGTCAGAATTAATCTATTCGTTCGAAGTATAATGACGATTAGTGACATTAAAATGGTAAGTTTTGCTGAGTCTGTAGTGAAAATTACCCATACGCTTGTATTGAAATCACCAAAATATTCACAAAATACAACCCAATCGGAAACAAAATCCTTTAGATGGCAAAAAAGAATTATTTAGAGCCTAAACATCACAAGCATCAGTATAGCGAAAAACGTAGTTAATTCGAATTTTCAGCTAATTTTATTTTAACGGATTATAGAATGCTATTTTTAATGATCTTCCCATAAATCGTATGTTTGACTAAAGCTTCCCCCTTCCTCAACATAATCGTTTCAAAAACACACATCTGATAGAAAACATAAATCCAATTATAGCGTGTATTCGCCAGGATATGCTAAGCATCCGCGGTTTCATTTGTTTTCTAGCCACGCTTGTATTTTCCAAAACTGTCATCTACTAATCAAAGCGATCATTAGAATATTTATCGAACTACAACTGCATTCAGAGCGCAACTACCTATAATTTGTTAATGTTTGAAGAAATGCTAAAATAAATATATATAGACTATTGACATGATCCCCGTTAATATTGCTATAATATTTTTGATAATCTACTATGGATTATTGCTCCAGCAATTTACTTGGATTACTTGGTTCTCTGTAACACCAGTTTAATGTTATTTGTTATTAATAGTGTTAATTATTCTTCTTGTTAATTTATGCTTCAGTATATAATTTTTTCTCTTGTTTGTCATTATCTCTGATTAACGATTTAGTTGAAATCATTAATAATCTTGGAATCCTTCTTAAGATTGCCAAATGACAAGTAAGAAATGAAAAATTGTGAGAATTAAATTAATTGTGAGAATTAAGAAAAAAACAACCTTTCAACTAGTCGAATTAAGTTGTTTCTTAAGAGTTTTTCACACCCTTTTTTTATTTATTTTATACCCTAATTTTTTTACTTAATTTTCAACTTAATTTTCAACTGATTCTAATTTTCTTATAAATAAATATTTACCAGCTAATTTCGTTTACCATGTTCATTCATAATGAAGCATTCATATCTCAAAATGTAGATTAGTATAGGTTTGTATAGCTAAATATAACAAAAATTTTATTACAAATGTTGAAACTTGAGGGAAAGTTTATCTTAATAAAAGAAAACCTCTTTAGAAAGCTTTTATACAATTCTTATTAAATTAAATATATAACAATTGTGGAAGCCATGCATATACAAATAAAATTTTATATACAAGTCTTTGAAGTTAATTAAGGTTTAAGGTTACAAAACCAAATTATTAACGAAACGTTTGCACGTTTTTTTGATATTATACATTAGTTTGGATAAATTAGGCGGTTCCGTGCGGTTTGTCCTGGGTTTAGTTTGCTTTTTCATCATTACGAAAGCACTGTTGTAAATACATTTTCCCAAACCTCATGTATATTTGATCTATTAAGATTCCATTTAATTCCCTTACAAAACACTACCTAATTGCAGTTTACCTCGATTCATTCAAATCTAATAATATCTTATTTAACACATGTGTACCATATAGTCCTCCACTTTACAATCATACATTTAATTTCTATAATTCATTAGTTAAAGCGAAACTACATTTACTATATATATCGTATTACTTTTATATAATACGCCTACGCAAGAATCTTATCTAAAAATACCACCTTAAATACCTTAAATACCGACTTGAGTGACCGGCCGCATTCTCCTTCAAAGATATTTAGACTACTATAAGGATCTTCAAACATTTTAAACATTTTAAAAATACATCTTATGGATGAGTGTAAAGTTTTGAAGTAATATTTTTCTTTAATTTTTAGAAGTTTTTTTTGGAGTTTTTAAGTAATATTTTCCATGCAATGTCGGTATTGAATGGAAATACCTAACTATTATTTTACAGTTGAATTAAAATAAGTAGAGTTTCTTACAGCAATAGTAACATATAATATTAGTATATTCAGCATATATTACATTAAGTATATCAAAATGGAAAAACAGTAAACAAAAAATGGTAAAACAGTAAGAACATATTATTAGGCCAATGATAACTTTTATTTCATAGCTAATATTTTAAGTTCTTTAGTACAAAAACTAATAATATCCAACAACTAAAAGAAAACACCATCAATTTGTTTCTCTATACAACTATTTTTATCACATATACCTATTATATAGATGGCCCAGCGGTCGTGCGCGTCAACATATTCGTAAGAAGTATTTCTAAGATCGATGACGTGACCATGGTAAGTTTAGGAACGTGGTGTAGAAGAAAAGCTAACTGATGTGAAGATAGACACAAATTGCAACAGTTTCTCAACTGTTTTCGGACCAATAGATCAGATTATCAGTCTGGAAAATGGTCCCATTATTCCAAGGTCCTATTTCACCTATTTTTTCGTCAATAATCCTTCTTTTCCGATAAAATTCCTAGAAGACTTTCAAATACAATGCCATATGAATATTTTTCTTACAATTTCAATCACCGATATTTCAAAACCAATAAAGAAATATTATCTTTCGGTGTATTTTTCTCATTGCAAAGTGTATTGCTAACAAATCCAAAACAAAATCTGCCTACACTTTTGACATGCTTGTGAATGCTGTACATAATGTAGTTATATCTATGCTCAGACTACGATTTGTCTGATACGGAGACTACAAACTGTATAAATGTGCCTTTGAACATATATGTCAAAATATTTCCTATTCATAAAGTACAATACAAAAATAATAATGGTTACGATTGTCGTCGGTTAGGTTTAGATTGTTGATGGTAAAAAATCACTTCTTGAAAGAACTATTTAAAAACAATAACACTTCTTATTTAAAATTTATCATTAAAACTTTTAATTAATATAAGATTGCGAGATTGATTCTTCTAAAAAGACTTTCCTCTTCGATAACTTTATTTTCTCTTTATTATTTCAATACAAATTTTATCTGATTAGAGAATTAAGTAAAGAAAATTAATTGAAATACGAAAATAATATAAACCCTTGATTAAAATATTTTATTTAATTTTTTGGAAACATTAAACTGATTTAATCAATAATTAAACTTTATATTTCATGTTTCTTTAAAATTAAACGGAAATATTTTAAAGATATTTGTTCTCACTCTTGTTTCCGTTACGAAGTAGCGTTCATTAGAAAAAGATATTTCGAACGAGAAAATATATAGCGCAGAACTTTTTTCCTGCAGAAGGGAAACAAAAATGAGACTAATTTTATTAGATTAAAATTGGAAGCTTTCGATAAAATGTCTTTTTGGATCTCTCGTCTGTTTTTCTTATCGCTTAAATTCCTTAAATTTTGTGTTCTCCTCTCTCTCTCTCTCTCTCTCTCTCTCTCTCTCTTCTTGAATATGTTGTCATGTCAGTAATTAATTTCTGTATTTCAGTGTCTCTTGATTTCTTGTTTTAATAAAGAAATATATATCTACAGATGTTTTTAAATATTGATATGAAACTGCAACAGAACTGTGTGAGGAAGGTTTTTATTTGATATTTGATTCGGATTAGAAGATTGAAAACATTCTTTATGTGCTTTAGATGTGATAAAAAATACTGGAAATAAGTTCGAAATTTGATGTTATTATTAAAAATATTTACGATTGTACTATTTAATATATGTTTAACATAATGGTGTCCTTTTTAATTTCTTTTGATTGATCGGAACAAGTTTTTTATTATCTACATTTTCTGAATTTTTGTTAGATTCTAAAATTTCTATGCTTCAGTTGCTTTTAGATCTTTTACTAAAATATAACAAGAAAATTAAGACTTCCGTGTAATAATGGAGAAATTCAGAAACTCAAAAAGTGTGGCATGCATTTTATAGATGCAAAATGTTACAAAAATATAAACAAGTAATTCCTTCATACCTGCACTTCTTTTCGGATTTTCCGTTCCTGTCCTTTTTTGCAGCACTATTAATTTAGAATGAGATCCATGCAGACATTTTCAACTTAAGTTCGTTTATATGACAAATTATATTTTCAGTTTTCTTTAGAATATTTAGAACGTTAGAGTTTATTTAACCTTTTTTTCGTTCACATACATTTCGTTCATAAGTCATCATCCTGAATTTTCGATAACCAGACTGCAGTTTCAGCAAGAAAGGCAAAAATTAAAAAACCAGGAAACTCTAAACAAAAAATAGAATAGCTTCGGTTATGTTATTGCAATAAACTTAGTTTTTAAGTATTTTTAAGTAGGTTAGAAGTAAGTTTTTTGACAACTCCAACTCCAAATGCCAAACGCTGGTTAGAAATGTACACAACACAGATTTTACTTTAGTTTTCTACACCGACGCAGAACACAGACCTTCTGTGGCTTTAATTTTTCCCACACCTTTCAAATGGTTTCCAGACAAACGTACTAAACCGAAAAACTTACTCGTATATGTAACATTTTAGAGAACTTGCCCACCTACGTCTACGTCAATATGTTCCTGCGTTCAATTTCTAAGATCGACGATTACAAAATGGTGAGTTTTGCCTATCAAATACAAAGTAAAAGGTTGATTTTTTACAACAAAGCGCTTAACAACATACTTCACTGTACAAAATGATACACGCAATCAATTTATTCGAAGCAGTGATAAACGTTTCTTCTGATATTCTTAACACTTATGAATATCGTATATATAGAAATGTGATAAATGATCTGTATAATTGTACTGTATAAGTGTTTGTATTGTATTTTTAAGTGTATATATTGAAACAGAAACCAAATTTTAAATATATGTATCTGCTTAAAGGAGAAATCCACCGAAAGTTTACCTCCCGGAAAAGTTTGATAACACTTTCCGCTTGTTTCTTTGCTATATAGATATCGAGCTGTAGGTCTTTAGTTTCTTTTAAATGTAAATTACTCAAGTTAAGAGAAGAAGTCTTAATATAACACCGAATTTCATAAGTGGCATTCTTTCCAATAAGAATTCATTAATATTGACCTACCAGGAGAGTAACAATTGACCTCTACCAGTGCTTACCGAGCTCTTTGCAAGACACGAGTTCGTTTCATAGCAACACGAAAATTCGCAGTCTTTTTCAGACTTCTTTACTTCAAAGACATTTTTTGATATCTTCACCCTCCTCGTATTTAATGAAAGAAGTTTTCTATTTTGCAAATACAGACTGCAGACTTGAAATGATTAAGGACAGTGATTAATTAAATACCAGCCTTGATGTTGTAATTAATTGAATTAATTGAATTAATTGACAAAACTATTTCTTCAGAGCGATACATTGAAATATAAATATTAAATGTATTTGTATTATACATTTACCATATGTCAGTATAAATAAATATTTTATGTAAAAATGATGTGGTTTAATTTCAATACAAATATTGTTTTATCTGTTTTGAAAAATATAAATATTCTGCAAACTTTTAACTGTTTAATGCTTGAATTCAAATTGGTGCAATATAAGTTTCGTTTCGAAAGTTTCGTTTCTTTTCTCTTTTCATTTTAAGTATTGTTATAAATTTTAGACTAGTTTTTCGTTTATTAAAAGTTGAAAAATTTACAAAATTAACACTTTTAATTAAACTTTCACTGTGATTCTAACTAATTGGCGTTTTAATGTTTTTTTCCAAAAATGAGACCTTTTGAACTCCTGTTTCTCTATCTTTTGGTATTTTTGTTTAAATTGTATTTGTTGTTAATTGGCATATTTGTATATTCTGTTTAATATGTCTCAGGTTTGAATTTTTAGTTTAAATTTCTGTTAAAATGTGCGGATGGTGGATGTGGTCAAGGGAGTTCAAAAATTTAGATCGTAATACACGTAATTTTAACACATAATGTTCCTCCTACGTAGTTTTAATCTAGTACATTTGACAGTTTCCCGGATATCTAATCTCTGAGAATGAATCTAAATACGATATTTTAAGTTGGTAATATTTCAATATTTAGATTTCGTAATAGGTTTGCGGTAAAATGAATACGTTTCTTTTTATTTTACTTTAGTAAATGATCTAGAACATTATTTGAATGACAGATATGCGAGTAGGTACGAGTACGATAGATGAGGATGGTTTAAGTATGAGAAATAGGAAAGTGAGGGAAAAGAGTTTCCCCAATACGGAATTTTAAGACGCTTGAAGAAAAGAAGAAGTTTGGATCCCGATTACCCACTGAAGCTTTACTACAGCCGGATGAAATCTTAATTCGAAACATAAAACAGGGGATATAGAAGTTCAGGTCGTTCTGAGGACCTCATCTTGTTCGTTTTGTAAAAAATCTAATAGGTATTCTCATCTGTCTGCTCGTTGATGTCTAATAAACTAAAGTTAATATTGAGAAGAAGTAAGAAATATTTTTAATGTTAAAGTTAAGTATTCCCAATTTTTCAATTAAATGGGAATTTTAAAAGATCGTAAACATATTTTCTAATAGTTTCTAATATATTGTACAAAAGCTTTACTTTTTCGTTCTTTAATTTAAGAGTTTTAATAATAAACCAATTTTAATACGATATTACAAATAAGTTTTTGATACGACATTACAAATAAGATTTTGTGGAAGCAATTATAGACTGAACAGCTTTTATAAACTAAAATTAAATCAAGTTTAAATAAAATCAGGAGAGGTATTATTATAAAGAAGGTGTAATTTAAGGATAATAGTAAGAAATAGACAATTTAGTATTTTATGTGTTAAGCATTAATCTAAGTATTTATACTCGTATTTTCTTAATAAATTGAATACCCATAACGTGCATTCATCATTTCATTCTTAGAGCGCTTAGAAAACATTATTTCCAATACGTCATCCGTCAGTGATCATAATTAGAAGGTTTCTACTTTTTATTCATTTTCAATAATATGTTTTAATTAAATAAAAAATGCTCACCACACAGCTGCAGTAAACGAAGAAACTATTATTGCAACATTGCTGTAACTACAAAGCAACATTAATTAGAAATAAAGAACAAAATGGGAAGCCGAAGATCAAGAGATTTTTTGAAAACCTTATTAAAGTTAATACAGGAACTGCGTAAATATGACGTAGTTTGGAATATTTTATAAATATTAATAACTCTTTTAGCGTAAATAATAATGAATAAATATTAGCTAAATAATAAAAAATAAATAATAAACATTGTTTGATTTTTGCTACCGCACCGAATTCATCCCGTAAACAATCTGTATTTTTTCAAGCTTACTTTAATTTTAATTTGTGTTTATATTACGTTGACGGCGAAAAAAATAACCAAATAAATAGATTCAATTATGAAAAAACAGGCCATTCCCGATGCCATGAAACGTTACTTTTTCCTTAAATTAAGAAAAATTAAATATAATTAAAGCCGTAACATTAGATAAATTACAAATACGATAGATGGGAATTTTTGGCTCGAAGTTAACTTCATTTATTCAGATCACAATTTCGGAAAAATTTGATGGCAAATTGATATTAATTTTAAAATTCAAGCAAAAGTCTTTAAAACGTATTAAAAAAGAAATCAAAATTTTTGTATTAGCTCGCTTTTATTTTATTTCATTTGTAAAATCTTTTAATAGCAATAATTTTATGAATTCTTCATTCTTTATTCCAAGTTCTATAATTATTCATTAAAAACGTGGATATAATTTTTAAAGGTTTTATAAAATATTTCTACATATATTTTCAAATTTATATAGTTTTTTTAATTTTTTATATATTTACTTTATGCAGTTTCTACGTCAGTTACTTCGATAATATCATCATCACTTACTTTACGTATTTAAATTTTTCAGTTACTCTATCTAATACATTTGCTTACTTCTTCCTTTTTAAGTTTATTACTTTTATATTTTCATTAGCATATCACGCATGATACGTAATGCATGAAGCCTGAAGTTCGAGCTTCTTTAATGGTCGGTTATTGTGTTTGAATTCAAAGTTTGTTGGTACGAGTAGAAGCTTGCATTTCACTGAAGCAAAAAGGTTCATCATATCACAGCAAAAACGAGCAAATCGTCATGTAGAAGAAAGAGTTTTCAATATGAAGAATCTTTTTTCTTTGATAAAAGGATGGAGTTATTTCGAAATCGCAGTAGAGACTAAGTATTTCTTTTGTAAATTGAACCTGCTCTTCTCTGAAATAATGTCAAAAAGACCAGAAATACATTTTCCTATATACAATTATTTTGTTCTACCTTCGCTTTCAATCTTTGCCTTGCTTGCTTTTAATTATTGATACTGAGTTTTAAAAGTCTCATCAATTAAGAGAAATTAAGAGTTTTTCCTAGTGATGAGTATTAAATGAAAAAAAAGTTATTTTTCTTTTTACTTCCAATGATCTCTCAAATTCAATACGTAATGAAAATCGAAATCAAATCGAATTTTCTGAGTATTGAGAGTAAACAATATCAAGAAAACTCTATTAGGCACCTCACTACTCAAATTTTCGTATTTTCCCTTGCAATTTCCGTATTATTTCCGCTACGCAGCATGAGGAATGATTAGATTTTAACTAAAATTTGCTACCTAAAAATGTTTTTGCCACAGCTTTGTGTGCAGGTGGAAAACATTGTAACAGCCGTACAAACTCGCTTTTTATGTCCTTGTTGAATCACTAAATACGTGTTGCTTGCCACTTGTGTATGTTGGTTTGCTTGTTCTGCATGTGTGGCATGTTGCTATTTTACCTGTGGCTTTGCAACCTTGCTGATCCCGTGTGAGAAATGTATCTGCACCCAATTCGGCAAACTAAAACTTAAAAAAACGTCTATCGGAAAATCATTTGGAAATCGAAGTCGCTAAAATTAGAAAACTCGAAGAAATTGTGTCTAAACAGAAATCCCCGCCCTCCCCACTCTGCAAAAAATAGCTTTCGCTGAAATTAGAAATTCCAGTTCGTTTCCCCCCCCACAATCTTATCAGGCCTACTGAAAAATTTCCAAAACTCAGAAATTCAAATATAATTGGAGTTAAAATTCGACAAAAACTAGTAGTGAAATATGCTGAAATCTTTTAAATGGCATTTTTACTAAAATGCATTCTCATGGCATGCAGGAATACAGCGTGCAGTTGACATTCCGTGAACAGTGGACAGACGAGCGGCTTAAATTCGACGATATACAGGGTGAGCTTGGTTGGATCTCGCAACGTGAGTTTGCATTCTAAGAATTTCTTCTCACAAGGTCGCCTCAAGTATCTCACCTTAACCGAGGCGAATCGCGTTTGGATGCCGGATCTCTTCTTCTCCAACGAGAAAGAGGGTCACTTCCACAACATCATCATGCCAAACGTCTACATACGCATCTTCCCGAACGGTTCCGTGCTGTACAGCATCCGTATCTCATTGACATTGGCGTGTCCTATGAATCTGAAGCTGTATCCGTTGGATAGACAGATTTGTTCACTACGCATGGCCAGTTGTAAGTTGGAATGGATGGGGGGGCAGTTTGGTGCAAATCTAATTCGAACTAAATCTTCTAACTAATTCTGACTTTCATATTTTACAAACTTCTTTTGTGTTTTTCTCGAATTGAACTTTTGTTTTTTTTTTGGCAGACGGCTGGACCACAAATGATCTGGTTTTCCTATGGAAAGAAGGCGACCCGGTTCAAGTGGTGAAAAACTTACACCTACCTCGCTTTACACTGGAAAAATTCTTGACTGATTACTGTAATAGTAAAACCAACACGGGTACGTATGACATTCCATTTGTGATTTGCGCGTTACTATAATTTGGAAATGAGTTCGATATGAACGAAATCGAAAGTATTGTATGAATTAGAAAATTACATTATTTCCCCCATACTTTTGTGCTTATTATACAATATTTACATCGCACCCATGCTTTTCAATTAGTTACAAATGTTATGTTGTTCCTTGCAAGTAGAAAGATTTCCGATTACTTTTTCAATTTAGGTACTTTACTTTCATAATTTCCTACATAAATTCGAATTCGAATTCTGTAGCAACAAAGAATACGAAATACATGAAGTAGCCCGGTGATCAGGACTGATGATATATAAGTCGCTGGTCTCCGTGGTGCAGACTGTAGTTAGCGGTTTAAAATCCCGTCTTGAACGTGAAATTATAGATTAAAAACACACAATAGTTCAGAGAAAGACTAACAAAATAGACGATATGAAAAGTAATCGCGATATCCGATTTAATTCCTTGTTGCTACAGAATTTTACTTCTGAGATCAAGTTGTTTAATATTAGCTATTAATATTAAGTCCATTGTATGAAAAGGTGGCATCGACCTACTCGAAAATTGGCATTGAAAAACGAGAACAAATAAATGCGCATGCTAGGCATGAGAAGTGCTTAATTTTAATACAAAGCGGAGTTCCAATCGCCGAAAAAAGTGCTAAAAAATGCTAAAAAACATTGTTTTTTATCTGGATTGTTCGCAGTGCTTTTATATACATACATATATATCCTCCTAATATGTGACGTCACAACCTATGGCGGCTAAATTATCCCCTTTTCTGGACTGCATAGCAATGGTATTGAATGCATAGTTGATTCGTTAGTTTTTAAACAAGTTAATTTCAGTTTTGTCTTAAAATTTCAGTAATAATGACACTTTAGCAGCCCCCCCCCACCTTAGCTTCCCTTTCACCCATTCACTTGCCGTTTCAGTCACATTCTGCATCTTCTTCCCTGAAACCAACACTAGAAACATTCGTCCATCATCATTACAGCGCAAACGAAAAATTAAAAACTTCTTATAACACATTCTCTCGCCTAAGAAATCGAATGCCTCGAATAGCGGTTACCGAGTTGCCAGATGCATTTGTGAGATGGCCGAAAGTCGAAGTGACGCGTCACAGCCAAACGGCTGAGCGAGAAAGTGAATTTCAATATGAGAATAGATACGAACAACTTTGTCTTGAAGAGTATGGAGCGCCATTGCGAACAAGATGATGGAAATGAGCTGGCCACTCATTGATGGTGCCACTCATTTCCATCAATGCTCTTGTTGCAACACGACGGAATGTTGTTGATTCTACTTGCCTATGAAGCGAAAGCTCTAACTTCTCTTGATTTCGCTTATGTTTTGGTTTGATTACGCTTGATTTTCTAATCAATTTATACAACTTTTCTAATCTTTTGTTTTATTATAATTTTTCATTTAAAAATCCCACAATATCTTCATGTGTGATCGATATTTTCTACGTTATGGTTTTTATTTGCTTTTAATTTGATCTCATTCGAAAGTGCACTGCTTCCGTTCAAATTTATTATCCCATCCTTGTTGCTGTTATTGTTGTTATTATGATTTTTTGTGGACTTTTTGTATCCTCATAGGTGAATACAGTTGCCTCAAAGTCGATCTACTATTCAAGCGAGAATTCTCATATTACTTAATCCAAATTTATATCCCATGCTGTATGTTGGTCATCGTCTCATGGGTGTCATTCTGGCTCGATCAAGGAGCGGTTCCAGCGCGTGTGTCCTTGGGTAAGTAATGGCCGACAGTCACTCCAATGCAGTCATACACGCACACATACTCACACACACACACACACACACACTTCCACGTCCTTGACACTTCCGATGAAGCGGTTAAAAATGGGAAATATTGGTGACATTTGTAAAAAGTTCCGAAATTCGAAGAAATATTTTGTTAAAAAGATAATTTAATACCATTTAGCATCAGATGTTTCGAAAGATTTTTATTAACGAATATATTATTTCTAGAAAGTGAAAATGTATTGGTTGCTTTAACTTAATTAATTCTATTTGTTTATTTTTCACTATTTGCCATAACAATTCTCAAGTGAATATTTTCGAAAATGTTGGATATTCTTTATTGAATTGAATTGAATTCAATATTCAATATCCGTATAATGACTTCAATAGGTCCGCAGAGTCTTCGAAAATTATTAAAAAGATAATAGAGAGAGCTTTTAAAGAAGCTTAAATTAGCATTATTTGGGTAAGAAAGGGATATTTTTGAGACCTGGAAGTGAAGTAATGAAATATTCGAGAGAATGTTATGGAATATCGAGGGGAGTTCGCAGGAATAGAAAGCTTAAAGCTCTTTAAACGCACCGAGCAGTCTTTGGCTGGCAATTAAGTGAGCTTTGGAGAGAGTCAGAGAACTTTGGAGGCTACTAAAATAGCTTTAAATGCAACGGGGGCTAGTAGAGATTATTATTTAGAGAATTTCAAAGAAGTTAAATGACTTTTGATCACAAGAGAAGAGGGAGAGAGAGAAAAGTTTATAGAACTCTCGATCTTACTGAGAAATCTTCAAAAGAAATTGAGAGAAGTAGAGGTGAAGAGTGGAGAAGTCCTTAGAGTGATAGAGAGAGAGTGAGAGAGAGTGAGAGAGAGAGAGAGAGAGAGAGAGAGGGAAAGATAAAGGGAGAGATAAAGGGAGAGAGAGAAAAGTTTATAGAACTCTCGATCTTACTGAGAAATCTTCAAAAGAAATTGAAATAAGTAGAGGTAAAGAGTGGAGAAGTCCTTGGAGTGATAGAGAGAGTGAGAGAGAGAGAGATAGAGATAGATAGATAGAGAGAGAGAGGGAGAGATAAAGGGAGAGATAAAGGGAGAGATAAAGGGAGAGATAAAGGGAGAGATAGAGAGAGAGAGAGATAGAGAGAGAGAGATAGAGATAGATAGATAGAGAGATAGAGCGAGAGATAAAGGGAGAGATAAAGGGAGAGATAAAGGGAGAGATAAAGGGAGAGATAAAGGGAGAGATAAAGGGAGAGATAAAGGGAGAGATAAAGGGAGAGATAAAGGGAGAGAGAGATAGATAGATAGAGAGATAGAGCGAGAGATAAAGGGAGAGATAAAGGGAGAGATAAAGGGAGAGATAGAGAGAGAGATAGAGAGAGAGAGAGAGAGCTTTAAAAGTCTTCGGAGATCACAGGTTACGAGTAAAGATAGCTTCGGAGAAGTTGACGGAACTTTAGAGGTTATTGAGGAAGCTTCGGGGAAATCAAGATTCGTAGAGATCATGAAGCCTAAATCAGTCAGTATCCTCTTTTCATGTTTAAGAAATAAACTAAAAATCTCCTACAGAATCTATATGCAATCATGAATCGTGGATTTTAGGTGTCACCACCCTGCTAACCATGGCCACGCAGACGTCGGGTATAAACGCCTCACTGCCGCCCGTCTCGTACACCAAGGCCATCGACGTGTGGACCGGCGTGTGTCTGACGTTCGTGTTCGGCGCGCTGCTCGAATTCGCGCTGGTGAACTATGCGTCGCGCTCAGGTTTGAATAAAGCCAGTAATTGAACTTTTCTCATGCTTCTTATGAATATCGATATTTATTAATTAATTGTGTTTTTTGTGATTAGAAAAACGAACAAAGCTTGTTTAACTGTAAATGCATCCTACGACTGAACCGAATGACACTAACTGAAACTACTACTAACAAATACCTGTACAAATACTTACTATACACATACAAACTCTATACTAACCGCAACCTCAACACTGTAAAAATATGAGCTTCAGGCGGCACCGTTTGCTTACACTGGAAAAAAAAACTACTAACTCAAAGTAGCGATAGAAGCAGCAAAAATACTTTTAATTAATAATTTGAAATTGCAAAATAGCTCTCTTGATTGACCTTTAAATTTTCATACTAATGCAATTTTTTCCTCTTGTCTCGTTATTGTTTTTCTCATTATTAATCATTCAACAACACTAACCGATGATCACAACAACAACATTTTCTACGAAAATGTTTATTTTAAAATTAAAATTTTGATTTGTCATTAAATCGAATAAAAAATACAAATCTAAATTAAATCGCACGCATCACTACATTTTCTGCTATGACGAAATCTACTACTTTTTTTTGTGACTGATACCGTTTTCACCTACCATTTGTAACAAATGATTTTCATACTTTTTTTTTTCTTTTTATCATAACCTGTTCAATTTTTCTCAATTCGGATGGTAAAATATATTTATAATTTAATTTGTTTAATAAATTTTATGCCTTATTTGCGTCTAAATATTGTGCGTATAATTTCTCTGTGTGTGTGTGTGTGTATACTTTGTGCTTAATTAATCCATTTCATTGCTAACAATGATCTCTGCAATTTCGAAATATGACGAAAAATATGTTGCTGTCGTTTTCTGCTCTTTATTTGAATTAAAACTTCTATTTATTTTCTTTTATTCTAATTTTGTCTTCCTTTTTAATCTTACATAATTGCAACGTGCAAATTTTATGTTTGCTGTAATCCATGTAAACTTCTTTGTATGTGTGTAAATCCGCAATTACAACTCGTAATGCACCTGCAACGAAATCGTGTCGTAATATTACTTTAAATGTGTGCTTCGCGCCGATTGTTGTCGTTCGTCTACTGCTATTGCCTCGTCGCCGCACTGTGCACTGGATCGGCAACTGTGCACTGGTGGTCGAACAAATAAATTCTTGTCCACATTTTCCATCACATGCTACGTATACGGATCGGGCCGCAGACATGCACAAGGAGAACATGAAGAAGAAGCGGCGCGATTTGGAGCAAGCGAGCATTGACGCCGCCTCCGACCTGCTCGACACCGACAGCAATGCAACATTCGCAATGGTATTCACAGAATTAACGCTTCCGCAAAAGTATTTGATTTTGGTTTTGTGCTGATTTTGGTGCTGATTTTTGTGCTGATTTTGTTACTGATTTTTGTGTCATTGTGTGTCTCCTTTAAATGTTCAATACAATTAAAGGAACTGAAAGCAAATCAGATCAGATAGGATCAATCAACTCAAATGAAATCCAATGAAATCAAATCGAATGAATTCAAACCAAGTCCATTAAATCAAGTGAAAGCAAGTCCAATTCAAATCCAAGTCAGGTCTACCTCAATTTCAAGTCCAGTCAAGTTCAAGTCAAGTCCAAAACAAATCCCAGTCAAGTCCAAAAGAAGTCTAAGACAACTTCAAATTAAGTCCTGGTCCAGTCCGCGTCAAGTCCAAGTCAAATTCCAAGATATCTTCAAGTCAAGTCAAGTCCGAGTCAAGTCCGAGTCAAGTCCGAGTCAAGTCCGAGTCAAGTCCGAGTCAAGTCCAAGTCAAGTCGAAGTTCAAGTCTAAGTCCAAGTTAAGTCCTAGTCAAGTCCAAGATAAATTCAAGTCAAGTCCGAGTCAAGTCCAAGACAAGTTCAAGTCCAAGTGAAGTTCAAGTTCAAGTCCAAGTTAAGTCCAAATTAAGTCGAAGTCAAGTTCAAGTCAAGTCCAAGTCAACTCAAGTCCAAATGAAGTCATGTCGAGTCCAATCATATAAAATAAAATATATTCAAATGAAATATAATCAGATCAATTGTTTATCAGTTCTCTTCATTCTTGTGTCACTAATAATATTTATCATATATGTTATTAATATTTGTACTCATTTCTATGTCACTTTTTTAGAGTTTAATTTTTTTTAGAATATAAACCAACTTTTTTAAATTGGCAACACAAAATTTTCCCAACACCTAATAATCATATATTTTTTCATTTTTCTTGCTCCTTAAAACAAACCAACGACAACAACAACATTTACTACCATCACAATTTCTCGAATTCCATCATAATCTTATTTGTATCAAAACAAAAACCAAATCGAAATCCTTGCTCCTCACCATCACATTGTCATCATCATTACCCACCCACCCATCCGTCGGCATCACCCACCAAAAACAGAAACCCTTGGTGCGCCATCCAGGTGATCCGATGGCACTGGAGAAGCTGCGCCAATGCGAGGTCCACATGCAGCCACCAAAACGTCCGAACTGCTGCAAGACATGGCTGTCGAAGTTCCCAACCAGGTAACTTTTTACGCGAGGCTTTTATATTTCGAGTTGCGTGATTTCCTTTTTGATGTGATATTTGCTTCCCTTTGATTTGGTTACGATTGATTCTTTGTTGCTTTCACCGTATTTGTTAATTAAAGATGATTTTGACTGTTTTAACTATATTATTTTGTCTTTTTCATTATGTTTTCAGTAGATAATTAGCATGGTATTTCTTTGCTTTTTATTGGGTTAATTATATTTGTCTTTGTCGTTTTGTCTTATGTGATTGTGAGTCTTTCGTTTAAAAAAATTATTACTACATTTTCCGAAGTATTTTGAAATAAATTGATTGAGATGTTCGCAAAATGGAAAATAATTCTGAAACTTTATTTTAGAAATAATAAAAGGCAAAAGGGAAAGAGGAACAATAAAGTTAATTTCCTTTTTTGCAATGGTTTTTATAATTCAAAAATATAAATCTTTTATTTATACTTTTTCAATATGGAAATTTTCAAAGATTTTTTTTACAAAAGCAATATTAAAATTTGTCATTAATAAAGAAAGTCACTGAAAATAAAAGCATCTGAAAATAGTTTTCAGATGAAATCTTCAGTGTGAAATCTTTGCAAAAGTTTCTTATGATGGAAAAGCTTTAAGCTGGAACTTCCAAGTAGAGCTTTAAGCTGGTAGCTCTCAACTAGAGCTTTAAGCTGGGAGCTTCCAAGTAGAGCTTTAAGCTGAGAGCTTCCAAGTAGAGCTTTAAGCTGGTAGCTCTCAACTAGAGCTTTAAGCTGGGAGCTTCCAAGTAGAGCTTTAAGCTCTATGCTAAAAGTTTAAAGATAAAACTTAAAGCTTACTTTTACACACTGACATAATAAATGAAAGTCTCTGAAAGTAATTCAGTAATTCCAGGGAAAGAACAGTAGAAAAAGTTCACAATTCAGCAATTTTATCCAAATCTTATTTATTCACAAATCAAAAAGCTAATCTCTAGACTGTCAGCTGATTAATAATAATCGTTATATTTATCCAAGACAATGTTCCAGATCGAAGAGGATCGACGTAATATCGCGTATAACGTTCCCGCTGGTCTTCGCGCTCTTCAACCTGGTGTACTGGAGCACCTACTTGTTCCGCGAGGAGGAGGATGAGTAAATGCCATAAAATTAGACGCCTTGACAGCATACTAAAGATAAAACTAACATATGGCTTTTCTTTGTCTTCTCATTTGTTTCGATTTTATTTGATTATTTCCTTCTTTTTCGTTTCTTTTCTGAATTTTAATTTCCTTCCAAATTCAATTTTCTTTCTATTGTTTTCCTCTTACTTTTAATTACATTTCCGTTTAAAGGGCCTTTTAAGGGAAGCTGTTCAGTATGTGTGTGTGTATATAAGACCGTTACATATACCGTTACATATACCGTTACATATACCGTTACATATACCGTTACATATACAAGTGGCTATGTAGAATCCTAGAGAACGAAACACGAAAAAGTCAGAAATTCCGCAAGCCAAGGAATTCCTCGAAATCCTTAACGCGCAAGGACATGAATGAGTGAATGCGTTTGGAACCAAGTGAGCAGCAGATGTTATATATTACTTTATATAGAGAATATGTTATGCATCGTGTAAACAGTACCAAAATATAAATTATATATATAAAAACCTATATAATGTTAAGTCATGTAAGCTAGATTAAGTGCGATACGTTAAGTGCGATAGCTAACTTTAATTTTAAGGCAACCTAGGTAAAGCTGCGCCTAACTATTTTAACCAAGGAAAAATATAAAAAATTCTGCAAACTCCAAATTTAAACTATCGTAATTCGTAAGAATTTCATTCAGATTATTAATGGGGAAATTAATCACTAGATCGGAATCTCACAACGTTAATGGAATGAGAGCAGCTTATTCATCAAATATTCTATATTCCATCACATCTTTGAGAGATTTTCTTTCTGTTTTCTTGACTCAAATGGAATTATAAAAGCCATACAAAACAGTAATTAAGCTAAATAATAATCCTTCATACCATTCTTTGTATCAAATACACAATAAATTAAAAGAGAAGAGTTAACAACACTTTCAACGAGTTTAAAATATAATTTTATTCCATCAGGTTTTCTTTTAAGTAAATACTTTTGTTTAAAATTTAACCAGTTCAAAGAATTCAACAAAAAAGGACTTAAAACACATAGAAAGTTGAGTAAATTTATACTTTTTCGGTAAAATTAGGTCAAAATTGGAATAGAAGAAGTGGTTTTTATTTTAATACTATTTAAATTTAGCATTTCTTTTGTTTAGTTATAATTTTCAATTTGAATTCCTTACTATATTCACGCAATTACTTTTGATTACTTTGAGCTAATTACTGATACGTTCGTGGTAATATAACAATAATTCAGGACACTGAAAGTCATTTTTTTTAAAAATAATTGAAAAGATTTAGTGATTAAATAATTGAAAATTAATTAAAATTTAATTAAAATTTAATTTCAAACAAAACTTGAGTAAATAAAAGTTATAATTGTGTTTTCTTATAATTTTAACTTTACAAAGTGCATTTCATTGTTATTATTATTTAATATTAAATATTTTATAAGTTATTAAAAACTTGTTACTACATTCCATCTCAACATATTAAAAATGAATAAATTCATACTTCAATAATTCATTAATTTATTCATGAAATTCAATTAAATTAAATTATTTATTCATTAAATTCAATTAAATGAAGTACCTAATTTATTGTGGATATTAGCCAGTATTTGTATCTGTAACTAGAAACGAAAGCCTAACTAATCTAACAATAAACTGACTTCAGTTAAGTAAAAAATATCAAAAAGTTATTTAGTTTAAAATTAAGTTTTTCAAGTGGTTGCGTATATATGTATGTATGTATATAACTGATGTTATTCGCCAAATTATACATATTTCACGCTTTTATTCAGTTTTAAATTTAACTAAATTCTGGCTTTAACTTGAAATAAGTAAGGATTGAATTTTAATAAATGAGCAAACACTGAATTTTTTAAAAAAATATTGTAGTACACACAGCGATGTATTTTATTTTAGTTGCCTTAAATAATTAGCGGTGGGTATCAGAATTATTTTTATTTATTTTGGTTATGCAACTTTAGAAGCAGTAAATTTAAAGTAATTTCTGCACATTTCAGTAAATATTTCCAAATATTTTTCCTTAATTGCAGTATTATTAGAATTAAAACTAAGTAAACTAGACTTAAATTAGCTTAAAAATTAGATTGTTAGATACCGAAATCGTAGTGGTAATGTGTGTATGTATATATGTAGCAAAAATATGCGTGTAAACACCTGTGTCTCAGTCTTTCCCTTTCATTTCTGCAACATCACATCTAATTCAGTAGTATAAGCATCTCGCTCTCACCTCTGCTCACTGCGTAGAGAATTTCATAGAGAACTAAAAGTAGTTTCCTCTCACAATAGACGATTGTGTAGAGTTATTGAAATACACACACACACGTATAACAAAACACTAGTTCATTAATTTTAGAAATCCATCTATTAATTTATGAATACTCTCAACTAATAAAAAGCGAATAACTAATCTTAAACTATTCGAAAATTAGTCCAAAAACGAGTCAGAAACGAAAGAATAACAACAACAACTCAATTGGTTTCACTCACTCTTTTTGACAACCGAACAAATCACTTTCAATGTCTACCGTTAGAATTGTAAAACGCATCGCAAAAATCCAAAATCCAGCACTACCAATGAAATCAACAACAACAAGCAAAACGCATACAAAATGTTAGTGGTAAAGAGAGATCACTCGAAAATTTTACAAAATTTTCTACATAACTATTTGTAAAACTTATGGAAAAAACTGACGTCTAACTGAATTCTACATAGCAACCCTTTAGAAAATGTCATTCCTTAAATTCTTATATTATTTATTTCGATATTCATTTTATTGCATTTAATTTAGTATGTATTTTTATATTTCTTAAAATTCCAAGTTGCTTAACATTCGTCTTGCACTTCCTCTGTAGCCCTTAACAGAACTTCATTAGCAGAGTAATTTAACGGAATCCTAGAAGCTCTGTAGAAGATTTGTAGCAGTGGGCGTTATTTTAATAGATCTGAAAATTTTTAACTATGCAAATAAAAAAAGCTTACATTTCTAACATTAACAGCTGAAAATAACTCTACTAAGCTCTGAAATTTTAAAAGAACTCTCTAAGAAGCCCTAGAAATAAAAAGAGTTGCTTACATTCTCCTTCTTAAAAACTCCTTAACAGCTGCAAAAAAGCGAATGGATTTATTAACATAGACAACTCTATTGTGTTAAAATTAAATGTTAGCTTTCCTCACTCAACTAGGCAATCACTGCTGCTGGACAGCCACAGTTTTTAACTGGATATTCGCTCCTGTAAACCTACAACAACAACAACAACAACTATTTTAGCAACCAGCACTGAAACCAACCAGATCTCTAAAAAAACTGAAAAATCAGTTGAGCGAAAGTCTCACTTCTAGTTAAATCCCCAACTTCTAGTTAAATCCCCAACTTCTAGTTAAATCCCCAACTTCTAGTTAAGTCCTCCCAATCAACTAGAAAAATGTAGCTAATTTCACTTCTTTTGTGGTTGTTTGAATTTAATTTCTTCAATTAAATTTTGATTTCTATTGAAAATGTTTAAGTTTTGATGCGATTTTTTTGAAAATAGCAAATAATGTTTAGACTGTAACTAGAATTTAAGTGAAATGTTGAAAACGATTTCGAGCAGCGGAGAAGAATACCGAAATTAATCGATATACAGGGTTATTTCAACGTTCGCCGATAAAGACGAAGTTAGTAGAGCAAAATAATTGTTCAGATGATGTTTACTGGCAACTATTTAGAGCGATGAAAGTGTTATAACGTGAAAATATATACTAGATACGATTTAAAACAGTTTACTGACCACAACAAATTAAATGAAATTTACTCGAAATACAATTTATAATATAGAGAAATAAATGAATACAAAATACGCTGCCTAAAAATGTGTAATAATAAAATAAAATAAAGTAAAATTAAAGAAAAAATAAAATAAAATGAATGAAAAAATAAAATAAAATGAATTGAAGTAAAATAAATTCGAATGATATTAAGTAAAATAAAAGAACTTTAAAGAGAATACAATAAAATGAAATAAAACAGATTAAAGTTAAATTTTTATATAAAATAATTAAAATAAAATAAACTGAAAAAATTCAATAAAGTCAAAATAAGATAAAATAAAGTAAAAAATTAAGTAAAATCAAGTAGAACAAAATAAAACAAAATAAAATAAAGATAAAACAAGATGAAATCCATAGAAAAACCAAGTAAAATAATAATGAAGAAACAAAGTCAACTAAGTTAAGGCAAAATAAAGACAAAATTAAGTATAAAATTAATAAAATACAGTAAAATCCGACTTTAGCAACAATATTAAAAAAAACGATCTTTTCTAAAAATGTAATTAAAATTAGAGAAGAAAATTTACAAAGGTTGTGCTAGCAAAAAGTGCTCAATTTTTGTTGCAACTTCGCAATTTCTGTGTTACTTCATTATTTTGCAGACAACTTTTATAAAATGAAGGAAATTTTCAATTTAGTCAAGTTTGTTTTAACTCAATGAATTAAATGTCGCCAACTGAAGTTGCTGTAAATAATTCGCCTACAAAATTTATAAGTTGATACTGAAATAGAATAGAAAAAAAACCAAAAAAATAATGTAATTTCTAAGCTTCCTGCAACAAAAGACGGTGACTATCAGCGGAATGTACAAAAAATCGTGCAGTTGATCGAACTTCTTGAACGTTTTTCAAGCGTCTAGTTTAATTTTACAATACAAAACATATCGTTCGAGCATGAAAACACAACATTTGTCTGTCCACGAGAGCCGAAAACATTTCCTAGTTTCTTCGAACGGTTCTTGCAATACTTTGTAAATAAAATTGAAGGTGCTGCAACGCCGCCGCACCGCACACACGTGCAGCTGATAGTCACGGCAAACGCCATTCACACACACACACACACACGCGCGTAATTTAAGCCACTGAATGTTATAGAAAATTAGTTCAATGTATTCACAAAAGAAAGAGAGAAACGAAAACGCGCACGCACTCCATCGCACATCTCTCACCCCCCCCCCCCCCCGCGCACTAGAGAAATCAAACGCAAAATGCTGAAATTACAGGAATGCAGAAGTTAGAAAGTATTTGTTTTAAATGTAGAAGAAATCAAAAGCCGCTACCAAGGAGGAAATAATCACAAAATAAAATTACTAAATGTCTACAATGAGCACGTAAACGAATCGCTGCGTTCATGCAACCCGTCATCGTTATAAACGAGTAACCAGAATAACAACAGCAACAGCAACAGCAACAGCAACAACAAATACAAATACCAGAATATATAATTATTAAGTAAAAGTAATTAAAATGTTTGTATTTATATTTTATGAAAAATGAATAAAAAAATATGCAAAATATTGGGGATTCAGCTTGATGTGGAACGACTTACTTTTAGAATTTTTCAGTGTTTTAAAAGCGTTTAAGATACGTAATTTCAAAATATAAAGCTGATTTATGAAGTTATTTTAAACGCGGAAATCCAGACGTGGATTTTACTTGTCATTTTATAAATTTTATAAATTAACTTTACAGCAAATCATTTAGCGGAGACACAAACCCTACATTCCTGCAGAAGAACTCGTGTCGAGCGCCATCTCACAACGAGTGGAAAAACAACAAAATTAAATTAGTCGGGTTGTGGTCGTCAATAGCCGACTGGTTTAATGTTCGCCTAAAAGTATGCAATTTGAATATCTTGAACTTTTTAAATAATCACTTCACTGCTTCGAGATCGCTGATTCTCGCTTTTAATTACGAAAATGCCAAAAAAAAGCAATTTTAGAACTAAAAAGTTTTGTTGTGTTTAACTTTGATAAAAAATTTATTTATTAAGTTGTTTTTATTAAATAATAATTTAAAAATTAAAGGAAAGTAATAAAGGGAAAATATGTAAATTTCGTAGAGTTCTTCTGTCTCAAACGCAGTCGTTAATTTTGGGTGCACTAAAAATGCACGCTACACAGAGGCGGTGAGGTGATTCCGATCCATAATTTACGAAATTCATATATATTTTGGTTAACTTTGTCCCAAATTGAAGGGGGTAAAAAATGTGTGCAGGTTTTTCGAGCAGCACGCGTAGCAAAACACTGACCCAGTGCAACATCAAACTCCCCCCCCCCCCCCCCGCCAGCCAACCGAACGACCAGTCGGCCAAACAGCCAGTTGGTCGCCAATCACGATCACGGCATCGCTAAGCGATAAAAACTGCTTTTTATCGTCTCATCGAAGAAGTCACGAAGATGAATTTGGCTTTCGAGCCAAATGCTAGATTAAAATTTCACTGTTAACAACTCTGTTCGCCCGCAGCAATCGTCGGCAACACCAACCTCATCGTCGCCACCATCATCGTCATCGTCATCTTCAACAACACATTTTGTTGCGATTTAGTGGATTCGCGTTGTATTTTGAATGCAGCTTCTGGCTCTGAATTTTCACCTGTTCCGCGTTCGAGTCTCTGCTGCTTCGAGACGCACAGCCACCCCACCGTTGATCGAAAGATGGAATCCCACATGAGTTTCCACTCAACAGGAACTCGTATTGCAATCATCGCTCGTGATGAGGAGTAGAAGTGGCGTAAAACTTGATTAGGAGGCACGAGAATTGCTGTCTTCACACACCCTGAGCGAAAATCTTTCGCTATAAATGGATAATCGAATAAATATTAGTAAGATTTCTGTTATTTGTGTACGGGTGTGTGTAAATGAGAAGTACAGTTAAACGATGAGCGAGAAGATGCAGTGGGAGAGGCACGCATCGAGAGATTGTCTCTCGCAAGACTTCCTCGAAAAGGAGGCTTTCGGCCAAATGAAGTGAGTGAGACGATTATGGTGAAAAAATCCGATCGTCCCGGTGTGGCTAATGAAGTCAACACAGTTGACTGTTGCGAATGCAGGCTTGTGAGCCTGATAAGTTGGGTGGGTGTGGCGGCAACAACATCGTCACAGCGAGAGAGAGAGAGAAAAACAGCGCAGCTTCCCGAAAAACACTTTCAAGTGCAAGCACTCAAAATTAATGTTCGTTTTATTCCTACAAATCGGTCCATCGAGGGAGTGCCAATAAAAAGTGGGATACAAAAATATTGTTTTGCCGCTTGCGAGGTTATTGATTTTCCAACTCTAAAGTCGCGCGCATGCACACCGTCTGTCTTTCATAACTTTCGCGATCAAGTCGAATTCTAGCACCTCATTTATTTGCGCCCACAACGCGAGGCGTCCGAAAGCCTCCAGTGGACTGCAAGCGTCGCAAATGGCGATTCTAACGTTGGGTCTGCTGCAGGCGTCCGTCATGCTGTGCGGCGTCCCATTCAGCCAGCCAGGCAGCCAGGCAGCCAGACAGCCAGCCAGCCAGCCAGCCAGACAGCCAGCCAGCCAGCCAGCCAGCCAGCCAGCCAGCCAGCCAGCCAGCCAGACAGCCAGCCAGCCAGCCAGGCAGCCAGCCAGCCAGCCAGCCAGACAGCCAGCCAGCCAGGCAGCCAGCCAGCCAGGCAGCCAGCCAGCCAGCCAGCCAGACAGCCAGCCAGCCAGGCAGCCAGACAGCCAGCCATCCAGCCAGCCAGCCAGCCAACCAGCCAGCCAGCCAGCCAGCCAGCCAGCCATCCAGGCAGCCAGACAGCCAGCCAGCCAGGCAGCCAGACAGCCAGCCATCCAGCCAGCCAGCCAGCCAACCAGCCAGCCAGCCAGCCAGCCAGCCAGCCATCCAGGCAGCCAGACAGCCAGCCATCCAGCCAGCCAGACAGCCAGCCAGCCAGCCAGCCAGCCAGCCAGACAGCCAGACAGCCAGACAGCCAGCCAGGCAACCATCCAGCCAGCCAGCCAGCCAGCCAGCCAGCCATCTAGCGAGCTGAAGATGATGTTCGCACGATCAGCCGCCGCACAGAGTTGCCTTTCTCACTGCAATGGCACGGAAGTGTTTTGTGTAAAAGTAAGAAAGAACCCAATTTTTTATCTTACACCTCGCACACCAGCACTCCCCCCCCGCGCACCCGCACCCATCGCTTTCCCTTTTCTCGACGACATTCAAAATGCCAGCAATAAATAAATCAATGAATTTATTGAAAGACGTGAAAATGTTGCGTGTTTTTTGTACTCCGACACAAATTAAAAACACCGCAAAGATTCATATTGCATTTTTTCCCACATTTAAGCGCGAGCAGTAGCCAGATTTTGGCGTTGTCGTTATATAGCTTAAAATATTGCTGAGGATCCAGCGATGATCCATCAAGTTAATGCGAGTCTGTACGAAATCGGACGGATGACATCACGGACGAGCGGACGAGATCGCGTTTCGCGGCCAGCCGGCGGATAAAACCGCCGCCGCCGCCGCCGCCGCCGCCGCCGCCCACTGACTTGACGCTTTCTTTGTGAGTTCGGTGTGCGAATTAGTATGCGGCAAATCGTGCCGCAGACAGACGATTGCGCGCTGGAGATAAGTAAGCGCCGCAGCCGTGCCGCGTCGTTGCGAGGAGCGCCGCCAACACTTGCGTTCGGCTTTTGAACTACGGTAGCAAAGGCTCTGAACTTTGAACTGCGAACAGAAGTCATAATTTTATAACGTGATAACGTATAAATTGCGAGGTTAATTATTATTTATTATTCAGAAATGAGCAAGATATTCAGAAATGAGTCTCTCTCTCAACAATTTTGATCGTATTTTTCAATCGTACCTTCTGCACCAATAAGCTGAAGTCGAGCCGCCGTGAACGACACCGAAGCAAGGAGAGGAAAGCCAGGAAAGCCATTCCGCTTAAGGATGCGTCAGGAAAGGATCCCGCATAGCGTGCGCCATCGTTGATGATCGCAGATCTGATAAGCGCCTCAATTAACGACTTGATATGGTGCGGCTACGAAAGGATTCCGTAAAATAATTCCTCCCTCCTTCCCAGATTCCCGCGGTGGAAGATTGTATAATCTGATTATCGCGTATTATATTGCGTGTGGAGAGCAACGCGATCATCGAGGCCACAAGGGAATGAATGACTACACAAGTTTTTGTTTTACACACATCAGAGATACGGAAACAAGTGATGGCGCGTTGCAGATGGCGCGGTGAGGAAGGAAGAGAAGTGAGGTTCAGGAAGCAGGATAACCAGAGCAGACGATGATGTCAGGACGAGAATAAAGAATAAAAAAAACAGCCGCAAATAAGCTGGAGAAGATTTCGAATGATGGGTGGAGAGGAAAGACAAGGATGTGAGTGAGATCGAGGAGCAACAGGATGCCACACATCGACTCGACTGACAGAGGTTGACTTTGATGGCGTTTACTGATAATTTTTGTCAATCCAATTGCCATTGTGATCGATCACAAAAGTGAAAATCCGATAAATAAGCACGAGCGACGGTTGAGCGATTTTTGAGCGTCGTCCTCGTGGAGCTGAGATTTCGCGGGAAGGTCGTCGATCGGCGAAGAAGGAGATCCGCGAATTGAGAAGGAAATCTAAATATTGAAGGAGATGCAAATTATTAACACGCCAACAACTGACGAGGGTATCGAATTGGAGACGAGAATCGAGATGAGACGAGTTGAGAATGAGACGAGAGTCGTCTCCGACTTCTAGAATCCAAGTGAGAATCAAGCTGGATATTCGAGACTGGCTACAAGCGAGATCAGGACGACTTGTTCAGTTGAAACGATAATTAAATAGCTTCAAATTTATTATCGAATTCGAGGCGATAATCGGAATCGAAAGGGATTCGAACGATACTTCAGATCCCTCCACAAGTTTTGTTCCAACTTTTTAGTATTTTTCCAAAATTCCTTATTAAAATCGTCTCTGCATGCGAAAGTCTACCGCGCGTCATCGAATCGTTAAACACGGCAAATAAGAATTTTATTGCGTAAATAAAATTAGCATAAAATTACGCGTCATCGCAATTACTTTCGAAAACAGTTGCAGATTACAAAATTGGATTCACGTGACCAGCAGGAGCAGCAGCAGCAGCAGCACCAGCGACAGCAGCTGCAGCAGCAACAACTAAAAACGGCGATAAATGGTCTACGATAATACGAGTCGCTCGAGTGAAGCAGGATGCGCCTGCTGCCCGCCTCGCGTTCTCGCAATCGCACTCGAGTGCGGCGTCTGTGTTGCGACATCGACATCGTTTCGGAGAAAAGTGAAAAAGCGGCGAAAAGTGTCGCTGGGAATTTTAATCACTGAGCGCCCGCGATCGCACCAGCCAAGTTGCATTACCACTCCGCGCTGGACCGGAGTGGGGCACTAATGGCTGGTGGCGGCCGGCCGCTAAAATTGTTAGAACGTCGGCACGCGGACAGATACGGTGCGCGGTGCGCGGTGCGCGGTGCGTTTGCGGTCCGGCGTAGAAATGGAAAACCAGCTGCTCTCCGCGGCGGCGATAAGTGACAATCCGACATGGAAAACTAATTTATTTTGCATGATATTCGAAGAATGAAGTCGGAGGAAAACTCTGCAGGAAGTTATTGAAACTAGTTATGGTTGTTGTTGCTGTAGCCGATGTTGTTGCTGTACAGCTCGTTTCCATGACCTGCTGGACCCCTGCGAACAAGAAATCGAATATTCTTTCGTAATACTTGAGTTCAAAGATCAAAAATCGGAACGCAGAGAGCTAAATGAAATTTTTTACATTTGGGAATTAAAAATCCATTATTATTGCTTCCTAATTAACACTGACGGCCTCACGAAAATATTATATTTCAGCAGCTTAAGAAGAAAATTCAGACTCACATTCCAGAGCTCTACAGGAGATCGTAATAGGAAAAAACATCCAAAGCCAATGTCAAGATCAAGAGCAGCACTCAAGATTCCGCCGACCGCTCGCCCAAAATGTAAAGAATTGCTTTTGTGGGCTTAAAATTCACCCATTAAGTGGATTTTAATTGAAAGCGAAACGAATTAGGATCCCCCCCACTCACCCTACTGCACAGCTTCCCCTAAGAACTCCCCTAAAATCTGCCAACCATTAGCACCGGAATACAGTAGCCAGCCGTGAAATCGTCGTGAATCGTCGGTCGCGTGTGCAGCCTCATCAGCGTCACGCGAAGCGGCACACGTTCGATTCTAATGAGACCGAAGAAGCAGCGGATAAAATAAAAGCAGCCACCGTCAACAGCGACGGCCATCAAAGCCATCTGAAGGATCAAATTTCAAATACACTTCAAAATAAGCAACACAAAGCACAAGAGTAATGAAAGAATAACAAGATCACGAGCGTTGCAATGAGACGCGCGCAGCCGAAGCCCTTTCAGAGGACCCAGCGCCGACACCGACAACAACAACAACAACAACAACAACAACAACACCAACAGTCAGAAGAGCGACCCCGAGATCAGCACCGCCAGCGTCCTCATCATCACTGAGCGTCCTGATCACACTGCCATTACCGTCAACCTCACTAAAGTGTTGCCACAAATCACGGCCGCCCCAGCCAGCCAGCCAGTCAGTCAGTCAAGCCACTCAGCGGAGTCAGTTTATAATTAGCTGCGCGACTCCAGCCTCCGCCTCAGACATGATTAAGTTATCAGGCCGCGATCCCGATCGCGATCCCGATCCCGATCCCGATCCCGATCCCGATCCCCTTATGAGTGGCCGATCGAGGGAGAGCCCTTCCTGCACTTCTCGCGTTGTTCCGCCACATGTTGGCTATACTTTTATTTTAGTAGGGAATTCATTGCAACGTTCCTCCTCGTTGCTCTTCCTGTCAAAGGGTGATCTTCTCGTGTCAGCTTTGCTGTAGGAGGTTGTTGTAGTTGTAGGCTTTCTAATATCAAGTCCACTCTGAGATGCGTGTCTTCCCGCAACCCGATGTGGTTGCGATCCTTGCGCGATCAATAAATTATTCATTCATTGATCGCTTGAGCACACTTGTATTGCTATTGTTGTTGTTGTGACGACGATGTATCTTTAGGAACACTGGGTGTTGTTGTTGCTGTTGCTGTTGCTGTTGTTGTTGCTGTTTTTGTGTACCTCATGGCCGGATATAAGGTGTCAAAACATACTGCACGCTTTCATGGCCCCCCCAATTTAACAGCTCCTTCTTCTCCTTGAAGAGAATTTATTGGCCTCGTGATGCTTCGTAATTGCGTACAGAATTGATGTGCAACGCATGCGTTGTTGAGATTTCGAAAGGGTCGAGATATATAAATCGGGGGCAGCTCCATAAACCAATTCAATCACTTATTTGACTCCTTGACTTGACTTTCCGAATGAGATCTTTGACCCTCACTTTCTCAACTTTTCCATCGCCTCTCCGCAAAAGTGAATCTTTTCATCAGCTTAAATTTAGCATAAACTTTTGCTTGAACTTGAAAAATATCGCGCTATCACATCGTGGCCAGAAGGACTTTAGGGCTTAAAGACGATACCAGCTACGAGGAAATACAAAGATCGGCGAACACGAGAACGCAGACGATCAGGAAGTGCGTTCCAGGCAAAACCATTAAAGGCAAAATCTGCATAATTATCAGAAGACACCAACCAGCCAACACACACACACACACACACACACACACACACACACACACACACACACATGCGAAGTAATCGTGCGTAGGGAAACCAATACACTGATATACGGATCTGCATACAGCGGGCAAAGGCGACGCGGTGTCAAGATGATAAGTGAAGCCCGATTACCGCGTAAATTACAGACCGCAGGCTTAAATCGGCAACAGCGACAGACAGACAGACAACAGCAGCAACGACAACAGCAGCAAAAAAACAGCTAACAAGTACAAGTATTCGCTAAGTAAAGAAAAAATGAAGACCGCAAGAATACTTTCGGTCGAAGAATTATGTCTTCATAAGGATCCTTCCGCGATGCGGCACCACAAGGGTCTCCCCTTCTGCAAGCTGAAACAAGAGCAACAACAGCGAAGGGCTGCAAATCAGACGGATGAAGTTGCTGCCAGATCGGGCCGCTCGTTGAGATCGACGTGCAAAGTTTTAATTTTATTATTTATTGCTGGTTAATCGAGGCGGCGCTTGTGCTTAATTTAAAGGATGAAGTGATCGATGGATGGATGGATGGATGAATGGATGGATGAATGGATGGATGGATGGATGAATGGATGGATAGATGTGATTTGTGTTGCTGCGGTTGCTGGTTTTGCTTGCATTGAAGGCAGCCGTGCGAAGTGAAGGGAGCGGCGAAGGAGGCTGGAGAGGAGGCGTCTTACCGCGAAAAGGTGTTACTCGTTGCCGACCCATTAGATCCTTGATAGATGTCTTTAAGCCAGGTTAACGTTGAAGATCGTGGCCAAAAGTCGCTGCCAGCCGTATTTGATTCTGTCTTTTCTTCGCTTTTCATTTCATTTTTTTCCATGTTGCATTTAGTAGCTCCAGCCAGCCGGCTGCTCGGCTGCTCTTTTTATCAGGCTGATGGAATCGCACTCTTCAGCGCACGAAATATTGGAGCGATCAAGCTGCGGCTGGCCGTTCTTCGATTCAGCTTCGATTTAGCTTCGATTTAGCTTCGAGCTGTAATTCGTTATGTTGGCGTTGCTGGGGTTGACGGAGGTGGCGATGGTGGTGACGACGGTGACGATGACGGTCGTGTTGGAGGCGGTGATGGTGGCGATCATTTTGTGAAAAAGTGCGAAACTGCCTTCGAAATTTAACACTTTGTTGGCCTCATGGACGAGTCTGGCCGTCCTCTGAAGAGCTTTTAAATTATGAACGGTGGAAGAAACAATTAATCTCAATTCCTCGACTTCCAGTGGTTCCTTGTAGGAACTACGGATTTCTAAATTTTAGATCAGTCTGCTGAACATTTTCTTCTATCATTTAAAGACAATATTTAAATATAATTAAAAATTTTCAGTGATCTAGTTATTCCTTGAGTATTCTAAAGTGGCTCACAGAATCTCCTCCCCATTGATTTCTATCTCATTACTTTGCATTTTGCATACGGATTTGCATTTGCATTCTTGCATTTGCGCAACGCAAACTAGGAAGTCAATCCGATTTAATTGCAACAACATCTCACCTCGTAACGAGCCCTGACAAGTGGCGCCATCTCTGCGGCGATCTTGTTGAAATTGCATTCACTTGACATCTGCTTCAATAGAATGCCAAACGAGGACGTCAAAATGTCACAAGTGGCGCCACCAGCACAGCCACCCCACTCCCACTCCCACCCCCTCCACGAAGTCTATGGCGCCTGATATGCAAAAATCTCACCCTTTCTCCACCGCTTTGATTAATTATCACCTTCTTTATTTAATTAGATTTTTCTAATCCACCGCTAATCACCGCAATTAAGTGCAAACTTATATACGTCTGCGATTTCAAATAAGACAACTGAAAGCTGTCGAGAGCCTGTCGTGTGTGGGTTAAGCCGACGGGCGGCGCGGCGGTGTTAATTGTGGGCCCTCGGGCGGATTATTGCTGGCGTAACCATTTTACTACTGAATGGAACTCATATCGTGATTGCAAATATTTCTACAGCAGCTGATCAAGTGAAGAGTGAAGAATGTGAAATTCCCTAAAATATCTTCTAATAAACTCTCGCGAGTGAACTCATGCGTACATGAAGACCATAATTAAAGACGTGATCATAATTAAAGACGTGCAACATTCTGACAACCTTCAATGTCTTCGCTTTATTGCGCCTTAAATTGAAGATTTCCACTTATGGATCTCTAAAATCTGTTGAACTTATTACACAACAATCGCCCGGAAAGGGGAGAAAAACGACATGGAAACGCCTAAAATTGGAACAATAACACTGATGCAACAAGCACTGATGTGCCACAAGTAAGTGCTGACATCTATGCACGATTTAACCAGAGCAACTGATCACGAATGATATTCAAATGATCCCCGAAAGCCGTAGAGTCCCGACTGATGAGGGGTTCCCGACTGTTGAAATAGGAATGGCCAGGGAATCAATGAAAACTAGATCTGGGTAACACTTGTTCGTTCACGTTGTTGCGAGATAAGCCATCGCGCAACTGTTGTCAGCAATCCGTCACGATTTCTGAAATCAACTCATGCGTGCCGTAGCAATACAGGCAGACCTTCGAAAAACCAGCATGTTGCACTCGCTCGCTATTTGAATCTGTCATGGATTCAAGAAGATGTCTTCAAATACGTTCGTTGTAAACGTTGAGGTCTGTCTTTCAAATAATAGATTGTGTGCAACATATGCAACTGTCACTCTTAATTGACAACCCTCGTTGCCCTTCAGTATGCCTGGGGTGGAGCAAAATAAGCGGGTGGGATTTTGCGTTCAAGTCTTCGTGATTGATTCTAATAATTAGTTGTTTAGAATTACAAGATATGAAGTACAATATTTGTAAGGATTGATTTCCTTGTTCTAGCAGAATTCCTTGACTTCCCAAATGTTTGATGTGAAGGGTTTCCGTGGTGCAGTGGTTATCGTGTGTGAGCTTCTCCGGTCCGAAACCGGGCGACCGGGCAACAGTAAGGTACATTTTTAAACTCATTATAGCCCTCCTTTAAAAAAAACTCCAACCTTTTTGAGATCAGCTTGATTTACTTTATGCTGATCTAATTTATTGCGCAATTAGAAGCATTGAAAGCGTGCATTCCGATTGCATTTTAGACAAAAATCCAAATAAGTTTAGAGAAATACATCAATAATTTAACTACAAAAGCAACAAGAACAGCAAAAGCAACAAAAACAACTGATCTCACCCAAGCTGAGACTAAAAACACGCCGATATATCATTTGCACAGACGATACATAAAATTAAGATAAAATAGACTTATTAGAGAAATATCAGTCTGTCCGTAGATTCTCGTAGGTAGATATTCGTTCCACCATCCATCGGATGCATCTACCGCAGCGCACACACGCGCACGCCGAACTTAATTTATTCACTGAATCCGCGATAAGCTTTTAATAGATTAAAATATAATTATATGCGTTTTAGAAGAACTCTAATAGTCTCTAAATGAAGTGAGATAATTAATGGCGCCTTCGGATGGAAAAATTGAGTTAAAACCTGATAAAACAATAAAATCAACGTAAAATAGAAGGGATTAAAGGGTTCAGAGTGTTATCAATTGTAACTTTAAGGATTCTTTAAAATAGTGTTAAAAATATCAACTTTAATTGTGAAGAAATCATAACAAATTTAAAAACCTGAAGATTTATAGTTGGTCAGTCAGCTTTAGAAAATTTATGTGTTCCTGTGTATTCTGGCCTCAGAGTCATGGGATTTGGGTGTGATGGTTCCACTACGTGATATCGTATCCGAAACATTTATCTCTCATTTCAGAACTCTTGATGAGAACTCTTCTGGAATGAAGTCGATTGGTATTTAAATATGACACTGCAACTCCGACGACAGCTCAAAATCCTTGACGGAATCATAAACAGAATCATTTAAATTGACCACAACTGCGCTCATTCATTAAGAATTTAATATTTACTTCAGAAGCGGTCATTAAAATTCATTCTTCGTGTGCGCACTTCAAGTAAAGACGATAATTTAAAAGTATTTGATGTAAATTATTTGCATAATTGACAATATAATTGATTTATGCATTAAAGTTATGACGAAGTACATGTATGAAAATTTGGGAACTCCTTTCTTGGCGCCTTCGGTAAACGCGGATTCAGAGAGCTCTTGATATAAAGTTGCAGAGATCGTAAAACTTTTCTGATCCTTTTCCACCCGATATTTACGAATCTATAGTATGTAAAATATAAAATAGGAAGCAAAGTATAGCAAAGCAGTATCACTACAAGGGGAACCACAAAGATCAAAGAAATCGCCTGACATAAATTAGCAATCAAGAAATGACAAACCATTTTTATTCACTTCTATTAACGTCAGAGTTTCCAATGCTTCAGTGAAATATTGAAATGCAGTCAAACCACAGAATTTAAATGCCGGCAAACCTCCAGACACTTTTTCTCGTTTTCCTTCCTGTTCTTGTCTGGTGCTTGTCTTCGAAATGCTGTTGCAGAACTTGCTGTTGCTGTAGCTGTTGCTGTAGCTGTTGCTGTGCTGTGGTGGCCAACAGTGGCTAAAACGTATTACCAACTTCGAGTTAAGCAACACCTCTCAGCCTTAACCGCTTCAACGGCCAGCTGAACTCATTGAAATTCGCAGGCGATCGTCAATGTGTGGCGATCGCAAAAATAAATCAATGCATCATCAGCAGCACCTCGGGCTACACCACACCAAAACCACCAACTAAATTGTGGTTAAGTAGATAACAACAACAACAACAACAACAAACGCAGCAGAGGAAACCATGACTGTGAACCAAAAAAACCTCAAAAAAAGGAAAAACCTCCAGGAAAACCATGTGGTAACGCTTGCTGCTCATAAAGTATTTGAAGTTATTATTTGAAATTTCGTCGTCGTTTGATTTTTGAATTATTGTGCCGCCGGAAATTCTTTGGACTCCAACGCATCGCAGAAGATGTGAACGATGATCTCAACCGTTGCCGTCCAGTTGGGTGAGAGTGGATTGGAGTTGATTTGAGTTCGCCGCGTCCGATCCATAAATCCTGCAACTTATTATCGTTATGTTTTATCAGATTTATTGGAGGGATTATTTTGGAAGTTTTATTGCTATGATGCATCTACGCCATATGCGAGGATGAGGGATGCAGTGGTCCCTGCTCACCCACGAGGTGATTCGAATTAGTAATTAGTAGGGAGTGGATGGATGTTTTATTGTGGAATATTGGGAGTTATGGCTTTTAATATGAAAAATGCTAATTCATATCCTCGGAAGGTGAAACTATTTAGAAGGTTAATTTGCCAAAATATTGGTGATTACTCTGTGGATGGACTAACCTTGATGGATTAGGTTTCGATGGTCTTCGAAATCCTAGAGTAAAATAGGAAAAATCTCAGTTTTTCGACTCGTGGCTCCTAGGAATGCCTTCGAACTTTTACAAACGAAACTGATGACGCAGAGTTAACCGTACTAAATTCTTTATTAAAACCTCCATAAAAATACAGCAACACCCTCCGTATCTCCGCCCTTCGCTTCAGAGTAATGAAAGTGCCCTCTGAGTTAATGAATTTTCGTTCTTTCTACATCCAACGTCCTCTGTAAATGTCTTGTAATTAGTTTACATCATATTTGCTCCTTTTTTCAAAACTCCTAATTATAATTACGTGTTTTTAGCCCTTTTTAACGTATCCCTGCACTGCCGCCTCCTCAAGACATTACGAGTTCCTCAAAGTCTTGCCATTGAAGTTCTCAGAAACGAGAATTCCATGTTCGATTTCGATGCTGGAAACACGTTCCCGCAATTTAAGCGCCAGTTGGCAATGGCAGATGTCTGGTGTACCATGGCGAGCCGTGATCATCATAATAGTCATTATTTATGACACTAGCTGAAGATGAGAAACACAGGTGGGAATCAGAGGCTTCAGATTGGTGGGGAAAAATTAAGCAATTAATCGTAGTTAAAAGAAATGAAAAGGAATTTCAATTAGAGAATTTCTGTTTAGAAAAAGTAGACGAAAAAACTTCAAATTACAGAGAACATATATTAAAATCTAATAAATCGGTTTGAATACATTTGAAAACTTCTTAAAAATGGCATATCTAATAATCTAATTAAACCGAAATATCTTTAAAACGTGCAAATTGATTTCTTTCAATTAAAACCTTTTAACCGTTTGAACTTTCGATCGACTGTTGGTAAGAATTTAAAGTAAAAAAGAGAGAATCCCACTTTAAATCGAGAACTTCTTAGTTTTACTCTTGATCACTGATTTTGGTGCCTGGATCTGGGAATATCGCTTGAAATCAATAATTACGGCTCTTCCCCCCCCCTCCCTCGTATTTTCGAGATCTATCCGTGAACTTTGAAACGATGAAAAGGTCATCGAATCTTCGAAGCGATGAAAAGGTCATCGAATCTTCGAAGCGATGAAAAGGTCATCGAATCAATATCAACGTGTGCCGCAAACATCCTGCTCCACTCCCCCGAAACCCTCAACAATCCTCTTCAATAGTTTGATTTTACGATTCTGATTATCAGGATGAAAAGATTGTTGTTGTTGTTGTCGTCGTATAAAGTCAATTGGTGGTGAGTGTGATTTTTATTGCTGTTTTATGCGTTGTCCGTACAGCGATTGGGTGCACTTTTATGGCGCTATAAAACTTTCTGAATTCCTGCTGCCTCATCTTCTCTTCATGCGTTCATAAAATAACGTTGAATAAACTTGCAGTGGAGGAGGTCGTGAAGTCGAAAGGCAGCCCACCCAACAGGGATAAATTTTATTTAACAAGGAAGTGAAGAGGGACTGATAACAGCGTGACTACTATTGTAGTCATATTACAGTGGTTGTTGTATTTGTATTTATGATCAACCCAACAAATTGTTTGTCATGAAATGACACACTAATTGTTTGTGTAAAAATATTTTGACATTTTTGTAGCGGGTGTCCTTTGTAGGGATGACACTGAATGACCCCCGAGTGACATTAGATGACCTCGTGGGAAGAATAGAATGATAGAAGGCTTTGTTCGGAGTCAATTGTGGGCTATGGTAACTTAAAAAAGGGAAGGATTTATGTGAATTTGATGAACTCGGATGTTGACATTAAATGCTGAACGTTTTATTGTAAATCCGAGGGATGCGAAGGCTTTTCTTCGATAATAAAAAGGAAATTCCTTACAGTCTGATGATAGTTCTATCCTGCTGAGTTGGAAATGGGAGGTGGTAATGGACCTCAATAGGACTCTGACGTTATTGAGAGAGAGAAATTGAATTGCTTCACGACATGAATGTATAAGGAAATACTCTGTAAAACGTCAAAAAAAACTTTAATCGGTTATTTTAACGATTCTATTGGCTGGAGTGTTAATATATATAACACTCATTGCCACCATCACGCAAGAGGTTTCCGTAGTGTAGTGGTCATCACGTGTGCTTCACACGCACAAGGTCCCCGGTTCGAACCCGGGCGGGAACAATGCGTACCGAGTACTTGCTTTTTTTTTAAACTGAGATATTAAATTTTTTACTCATGTAATGAATAAAAAACTTTTACTGCTGTTTTTAATTCTCAGAAACTCCTTAAATAATTTCATATCGATTTAATTAGCAGTTGTCTCAGAAGTTGTTTAAATTACTGAATCGAAGCTTTGAAAATCAGATCGTAATCGAAAGAAATGTTCCACAGACTATTCAATTACAAAATGATTTACTCTACTTCGTTAACATTCACAGCTGGATTTTATATACTCTGGCAGCCGACGTTTTTCCAAATGCCTCTTAACGTGGCTCAAAAGATTTAGCAATCTCGCCAGTATCTCGCCGCATATCGATGTGCTTGACAAATGACAGTCTAGAAGTTGCACGCTGTTCGATGAATAATTTAAAATTTGCACTGAGTGGCGATAATCATGCATATTCAAAACAATTTGTTACACTTTTAATGCGTTGGTTCGTGCAATTTCCTATTCAATATTGATTTTAGTTTTATTTTTATAGCCAATTAAAGTGTATAATGTTGTCACATAGATGACTGCATTAATTTATTTGTAGTATAAATTCAGTAAAGAATTTTTGTATTTCTTTTTATTGTTAATTTGCTAATTTTTAGTGTTAATTTTAATATTTAAAATAGACGTTTTTAGTTGTTTAACTGATTTTTGTGATCTAGCAAAAGAAGAAAAATTTAAATATATTGAGAATGAAAATTCTCCAAGTATATTTTTAAAATATATATAATTCAGTGTAGAAGTAGTTGGTAACCAGTTTTTTAACGCATGACAGAGTGTCACTAATAACATTTCCTTATCTCTCTATTTGCTTTATATTCGCTCTTTCTTTCATTTCGTCGTGATAAGAGAGAGCAAAAAACGAATCAACTGAAACCAAGCATACAATTTTGGCCAAAAATATTATGAAACTATTGGAATTAAAGCGTAAAGTAGCTGTGAAATCCAGCGTAACGTAAGTGGGGATGTAGCTCAGATGGTAGAGCGCTCGCTTAGCATGTGAGAGGTACGGGGATCGATGCCCCGCATCTCCAGTGAAATTTTTTTTCTTATCTTTTTTTTACTATTTTATGTAAATTTTGTCAACTGCATAACCTGAAAAATCGAATGAGTTCATTTAAGAAATGGGAATAATTTTAAATTCTTTCTTAAAGTTGACGACAAATGCAACAAAAGCTGCAGACACATTGCTTGAAATCAACATGTTGACAGGTGTTGGAAACAAATAATTAAACGCTTCAAGCGGAGAACTGGAGAGAAAATATTTACAATGCGCTACAGCAGGCATGCAAAGAATAAATTGTTATTAAATATAAAGAAATTCATTATTAAATTAATTAAAAAATCAATAAATGAAAAAAGTAATAAAAAAAAAACTAAAGTTATAAATTTTTACTTTAAATTAATGAGGAAATTCGTGGGAATTAAAAAGAAAAAATCCAAAATTATTGACTCTATTTGACTTTCATAGGTGATACAAAAACAATTTTCTCATTCCTCGTTCCAGCTCTCCGCAAATTTAGAAGTTTCTCCACCACTACATCCGCAACTGTGTAGACGCAGTGAAGTCAGTCAGCAGCCGGCAGCGGGAAAATTTTTCAACGTTGACTCCTGACTTGTGCTGACATTTGGAAAGCAACGGCAGCTCGGGCAGCGGGCAGCCAACAGCCAACGTCATTGCAGTGGGCTGCTGGAGCAGCAGCAGCAGCAGCAGCAAGCGGAATAAAATATTAGAACAGCGAAATATTAGAACGGCGCCCACCAAACCTTTGCTGCCGGTGCAGTCAGCTGCACCGTGCCGATGCGCTTCTTCTTGCTCTCCTTCTGCAATCTCTACGCTTTCTTTTGTTTCACCAATTTTGCCTAAGGACGGCGACTGACTTCCACAAAAGTGTGGCAGCGCGCTGTGGCGGTTCTTGTTCTGGCAAAATATTAGTTTTGCCCACCATTTCTCGCAGCAAATAAATCTCGCCGTGAAAAGAAACTCTTCTGCCTGCAACAGCAACAGCAACAGCAACAGCAAAACAGCTACAGCAACAAAAACCGCCAGACGAAAACAACTTGGACTGCAGACGATTATTTAGTTGCAGTTGCTGTGGTTTCGTTGCTGCGCTGCGGACACCCGGTCAGTTGGCCGAAACATTAATTCAACGGGAAGTTAATAACGTCAGCCGGCGCAGACGATTTTATGCACACGCAGCAGCAGCAGGAGCAGCAGCGGTAGCAGCGGCAGCAATGCGGCGAAACTATGTGAACGCGGAAGAATTCCATTCCGCGCCGCAGCAGCGAGCAAAATTCTAAAGCGAAACACACTCCTCTCCAGTATAAATAAAAACACACGGAGAGAAGTGTGAAATCAGCGCTGAGAATTTGGCAGACGTCATGAGGCGACAGCAGGAGTGGCGGGGTGCGAAGACTGAGGGGGGGGAGGACCGCTTCAGCTAATTTGCTTCGTGTCATCTTCGTGACGTGAGAGGAGCAACTCAAACTGTCGCTGATGAGTTTTCGCCGCTCTTGTTTTTCGAAGCAATGAATTTTTGAGGAGGCGTCGACAGAAATCACAAAAGGCGAGGAAATCTCTACGACCTCCAATATTATTTCGTGGTAATCAAGTTTTTCTGTGCAACTAAAATAGGCTTTTTTTTCAATTTTTTTATTCCTATTTTTAATATGAATTCGTAGAAATTAATACAGTTTTTTTTTGTTGCATTTTTTAAGTTTTTACCGAGAAAACACACTTTTTTTTCTTCTTTAAAACTGAATTGAATTTTCGAATTTCAAATTTTTATTCTCTTATATTGTATTTTTTGCATTTTTAGCACACGCGTGTGTTGAATATTCGATAGAAAGATATTTTTTGGGCAGATTTCGCCGAAGATTTTCATTAACAAAACTAGAATCTTAAATGCAATTTATTGAATTTCATTAAAATCCGATCATTCGCCTCCTTTTCGCCTCCCCTAACTGAAGAACCATAAAAGTTGGTTTTATTTTCTAAAATTGAGAACAAGGGAACGCGATAGCTTGGCCAGAAAATTGTTCCACTTAAATCAAATTTACATTTTTTTTTAGCAAACATGTGAAGAATTCATCGGAAACAGCAACAACAACAGCAAGAAAAACAACAACAGTAACCACAACCACGTGTAACAGCGTGCGATGTTCGCGACTGAAGAAATGCAGCTTCGTCTGGTCCAGCAGAACAAAATAACAACAGCAACAGCAACAACAACAACAACAACAATAACAACAAAAAGAACCCACAACAACAACAACAACAACAACTCAACTAACACGAACTCTTACCATCAAATTTATGGCAACATAAATGCAAGCAATTTGAATAAAAATAAAAACCGAACGCGTTAAAATGTGCGAACAACACGAACGCAATTTCATTCATGACTTCCTTCCAACAACACCAAACACAACAACACCATCGACAACACGTACACATTAGAAAGTGTGTGTGTGTGTGTGATGTCACAGCCACACTGCTGTGTTGGCAACTCTGTGGGTTCGGGGAAGCTGGGGAAGCTGGGAAGCTGGAAAGCTGGAAAGCTGGGAAGCCATCCGAGCTCCATCCACGGAAGCTGCAGTAGTTTCCGATCATTTAGAAATAAACTTCAACTTGACTTTGAGCCAACAGCGCGTTTAAAGTCGTTGAAGTGTTCAAGTTGTTTGTTTTCTGTTGCCTTTTTTAGCAGCAGCAGCAGCAGCAGCAGCAGCGCAGTCTCGTTGTTGCTGTTGATGGCAACTCCTGCGTGTTATTAGCAACTTGTTGCCGGCCGACGCTCATGTTTACAGCGCAACACATATTTTACAGGCGTGTTTTAGTAACGGTGATTGTAGTTGTAGTCAAATCGCTGTTGTTGTTGTTGCAAGACTTTCGGTGTTTTTATGTTTAGGAGTCTGAAAATTGTGAGAGCGAAAAAGAGCGAAATTCATTTTCGCTCAAATTCAAGAAAAATTTACTATATATTTTTGAATCTTTATATGTTGGAGTTTGAAGAAATTCAAGCAGTTTTTCCTGCTTGACGTTGCCTGAGGCAAACCAAATTGATTCCAAATGTGCACCATTTGAGTCCCCACATCGACAGCGAACTGGAAGAACGTGTTGCCTGCAACAGCGCGACCACTTGTCGGTCCAGCGCGGACAGGCGAACACCGGCGAAAAGACCGGCAGTCGTGACAACAGGTGACAAATGTTGGCAAAAACAACAGAAACCCACCACCGAGCAGACATTAGAAAGCCGAGATCGTTGGAGGAGGAGGACGTGGAACGCATTTGGAAGCGCGTTCTCCGCGCGTTCCCCGCCAGCAAGAAAGACGAGAGACGAGTGTGTGGGGCACCCAAAGCAGCGTCGCGATCTACCGTTGCTGCCGCCGCACAGCCGCCGCACAGCCAGCCAACGAGCGTCGTCAACAAGGCAGGCAATCAAATTAATCAAGTGATGCCAACGTGCGCTCGAGTTTAGAGAACGAAGAAGTTGCTGCTGCCAGCGAGTGACAGCTGAGCGAGTAGCTAACGCGAGAGAGAGAGAGAGACACACACACACACACACACACACACGCCAACACACGGCAGGCAGGCAGGCGAGTCGGGAGTGCGAAAGTAGCGGAGCGCAGATCGGCTGACAGGCAGACAGCTGGCCGGCTGTCGGTTGACGGGCGAACAGACAGCCGGCGACCAGGAGCATCACAACACTGCCAAGGCCAGTCAGCTGCGTCGGGCGCGCAGACGCCGTTGGATTCAATTTACCACACTTCAATCAAAATTTATGTCGGAAATGTCAACAATTCGCTGCGCCTACTTTTCAGCCGGCCGCCGACCACCCTTCGCCCCGCGCTCCGACAGCCTTCAGCTGAACTCACTCATTAGCATTGCGAGCTTGTTGTTGCGCGTATCAAGCCGCCGTCGGGCTGCGTCGAGCCGACGCTTCTAATGCCGCCGCATATTGTGATCGGGCGCTCAACACACGAGCTGACACACGAACTGACACACGAGCTGACACACGAATGAACGATGAGTGAGGCTCGCGAGAGATGAGTGAACCAGGCGTTGGACGACGACGCTTCGCAGGAATTAATGCGAACTATTAAAAATATGAAGAGTGACACCACAAGGGGGCACAACAACAACGAGAAGAAGAAGGAGGCGAAGAAGAGAGGGCGACGAGGAGAGGCCTTAATTGGATTAGCCGTTCTCATGTGTACGCTGTCAACCAGTGCACACCAACACAACAACAATAGCGACAATCTACCAACAGCATTTGCAACTGTGAAGCAGTCACGAGCGTAGCAAAGGTGAGCGAAGGGGGAAAGAAGAGAGAGAAGAACTGTTTTCGAATATTTGAGAGTTTTGAATTTGGTGATCATGATCTCGTTTCGCTCTCGTTTCGCTCATTCTGGTCCCCGGTGGCCCTGGAAGTGGATTCTGCCAGCGCCTCTGGAAGCTCTGCGATCCTCTTCACTGCACGCTGGCATTCGGATTGCATAACATTATTGCTGGCGGAAGCAGAAACCAGATCGCCGAAGCTGATCGCTGATCGCTGGTCGCTGGTTGCTGATCGCTGGTCGCTGGTCGCTGATCTCGCAGCCGATGTTGCTCTGCTCGCTCGCTCGCTGTTGCCAGCGCGAGTGGCGAGCATGTTGTTGACAACTCGTACGAGTTGTCAGTTGTCATCAGTCAAGGCAGCAATTGACAGCCACTCCAGCCTGTTGTGGCTTCGCTTGTTGTTCTCGCTTGTTGTTCTCGCTTGTTGTTGTTGTAGAAGATGTTGTTCGTGCGCCCACATCTCGCCTGCAACCAGCCTGGCGATTATAATTTTAATTATTAAAAGTCTCTGCCGAGTTCTGCTTATTATAAATGAACTTCAATCACATGGCGGGATTTGTAGGCAATAACAACAACAACAACATTCTATTGGTTGAGATAAAAAAAACACACGTTACATCATCATCATCATCATCATCATCGTCATCGTCGTCGTCGTCGTGGTCGTCGTCGTCGTGGTCGTCGTCGTCATCGTCATCGTCGTCGTCGTCGTTCCATTCTTGAATTCAGTGTAGCGGAACTCTTACATCGGCCGCGTGTATTGAATTCTCACTGCTGACTGACACATGACAGCTCGAATAACAACGCTGGGAAAAAACTTCCACGCGTTTTCTGCCGCTCAACCGCGTCTCTGGCGTTCGCCTTTCACTCATTTTAACCAACTTTTTCAAAGAGATGCCAAATAATTCTCTTCTTCCCCCACTTAATGGTGTCGATATTTCAATATTTCTCGCAAGTTCAGACTTCCGTCAAATCGCTTTGATCATCGTTTGTGATTTTAGGTAAAGGAATTCTCTGAGAATTCCAGATTCTCACGTCGACAAACTCACTTCGAAAAAAAGAGAGACGCCACGTTAAAATAGCAACAACAATCTGTGTTCAGTTGAGTGATGAATGAAGAATTGATGACTGATCATTCCAGTTGATGCAAATTCTATTTTCTGATGCTGCGCTTCGGATAATCTAAAAATTAGTCGAGTATTTCCAATTTCCACAGTTTAGCACAACACACAACTTTTATTAAAAGACAACAACAACTACAACTACAAAAACCATAATCAGCCACACATTCTAGCAGAGTTCGTTGACTTCTCCACGCACCTCGAACGGTACTCGAATATTCCGTCACTTTTACTCACTCCAAGCATTTTGCTTAATAGAAATTCCAACAAAGCAGCGGCGGCAGCAGCAGCAAAAACAGTAACAGCAGCAACAACAACTACTTGTAGAAGAGGAACAACAAAAACTAATACAAGACTCAGCGCAATGACGCACGAAGAATTTCATGTGAAACTTTTGTAAATGTAATTTATTCTCATTTCATTTATTTTGCGATAGTTTAATAGAATGAATCACGAGTTGTTTAGCAAGCATGGATTCTACTATTTGATTATTACTTTGACTGATTTTAAGTTAAGTTAAATATTTTTATTTCTTTTTGTTTATGCTAAAACTCTTCTTTCGTTGAAACTATAAAATATTCATTAATAAAATGCCCACTCTGTCTGTCCACTGATAGCCAGCCAGCCGGTGGACACACTTAATCGACGTGCGATCGCCTCAGCAACCAAACACGAGTGTGATGAGCGTCACGGTGTGACGAACGTCAGCTGACTTTGAACTTGGGAAAAAAAAAAATCACTCATACGCAGCGCTGACCAGAAAGCTTGAACATCATTGGCTTTTTTGGTTTTGTGCTCTTTTCTACTCCGCTCTCTTTATAAAAACTGCTGGTTGTTTACCTTCATTATTATTAGTTGTTAAAAAATAAGATTACTAAAGAATCAATATAATAATAACAACAATAATAACACAACAACAGTGCTGTGGTAGCGCTGAAAACTTTTCTTAGTAGTTGTAAACTTCAAGCATGGAGAGAATAAAAAGCACGTGCTTGCAAAAGTCTTCTCTCATCACTTGTCCACCTTTGTACCGTAAGCAATATTATTTGTTGTTATTTCTTTATTTTAATGTATTGCAAATATGAGTACCGTGTAACATTTGGTTGTTGTAGCTGTGTGTTGGAATAGAGTTGCCAATTTGTCGTTCTTTGGTTACTGAATATTCTTAAATTATTATTAATTATTTATGACTTTATTATCTTTTATTATATATTATTCATAATTAACTAATCATAGTTTTTTATCATTGACTTGTAACGATTTTTCAATGTGAGCTAAGAAATACTGGCATCTCCATTCACTCCAGGGGTGCTCAATTAACAATAGCAGATTTTCTGCGTCACGCTAAACTGTGACTATGATGTGGCCCAACAACACATGGAGAAAATCCATCGCAACGTCATTGAGAAAGTCATTAATTTAGTGACAGCCGTATATTTTGCTCGAAATATAATCAACACAAATGAGAAACACTCGAGAGGGCTTTCGTTCTCCCTCTCTCTCTCTTCAATAGAACCGTTCGACTTTCTAGTGTAGAGAAATGATAAAAACAAATATTGCATTGAGTAATAATTTGCAAGTCAGACAATTTTTTTGTTCTTTATTGTTGCCTCAACTGCAAAATTCTGACATTCATTCTGACATTCTAGTACGTCAGCCAGCCAGGCTGCCTGCAGAAAGTCACGTAGGCATCACAAGTTACTTTCTAGTCGGCGGATTTAGGGAGCTGATGCGTCATTAAATGTTGCTGCGTCATTAAATGTGGAAATTACCAAACTTTCTTAGCTTAACTTTTCTCCGTTAATAAAAATGCTTCATTTTCAGATTAAATATTCTTGTAATTTATATTTTCAGTCTTATTTTAATTGTTTCCCTTAACTCGAGGATTAACTCAACATAATTTCGAAATACTTGTATAGCTAAATTTAACTTAAATTAATACTTAATAAGTAGAAAGAGAGAGAAGATTAAGTTGAATTTAACTATTCAGCAATAAATAAAATCTTAACTAAGAAAAATAAACTAAAATTTATTATAAAATATAAAATAAAATAAGAACTATATTCACAGCGTAAAGCATTAACTATCCCAAAGTATTACTTAATTAATTATTTATTGCTTAATTCAAATGACTGCAGACAGTTTAGAAGTTCAGCTGCTCGACGAGTATTTTCAAGCAACTGAAACGCTTTTGCTTGAAAGAATGAAAAACAAGAATTAAAGAAGAAAAAACAAGAATTAAAGAATAAAAAACAAGAATTAAAATCGACGTATTGAAAAGTCTAATTGAAATTTTTAATAGACATTTTGTAAGCTTGAAAGAAGTTTACAATTTTTGAACACTGAATTGCAATCAAGCAAAAGCATTTAAGTGCATTTTTTCCTGTTCTCTAATATTTTAAATAATTTATAATTATTTATAAATTACAAATATTTTTTGGTTTCGATTTTTCGTTGCCATTTTTACTCCCTTAAGGTACCAAATTCAGTAGCTACTTTTTTGTGGAAAGCAAACAAGAATGTCATTTAATTGTATTTGATGTTTGTTGCTTCTTTTCCGCCGCGTTATTTCGATAATTATTCGCGCTTCTCTAATTCCATAAATGCTGGTAACACCGAGTTATCCAGATGAGTGCGAACGCCGTCCAGAACATCCGCTTCATGCTGGAAATAAACAGAGAAAAAGACAGCCAAAGCGGATTTTTGAAATTAGAAAATTTTGATTAAAGCGAAGTTAGAATAAAAGCAAACATTTTATAGTAAAATTAACATTTTATCAAGATTGCGTTAGTAGGATGAAAAGCATGCACAGTTTTTGAAAGAAGTTTCGATTCTAATTTTTAGTTTTTTTCAAGAAAGATCCTGTAAGGTGATGAAAATAAAGAACAATAAATTGTTTAAATAAAAAACAATATTTCGAAAGCTTTATTTAATCTTAGAAAAAATGCAATTTCTGGAAATTTCACTAAATTCCATTTTTAAATTTATAATTTATTGGGTTGAAGTGGTGAAGGATAAAATTGAATAATTGTAAAAATTTGGTTTGTTTTAGAAATGAGAAAGTTTTTTATTTGAAACTTTAGTGAAAAGTTCGTGCTTAAAAATCAAATCTGAGCAAATGAGAGAAGTAGAATTCAAAATCAAACCGCCTACCTAAAACGAATCAAAACCACGCCCATCACAAAAGGGTCAGCAGGGCCAAGAAGCTCTTTACAGCCCAAACCATTTAAATACGCAGATGACATGCAGTAGTTTTTAGTACGAATGCATGCAAAATTCTAATTATTAAGAGCCCTCAAATTAAGTAAATATTTTCATAATTCACAAAATAATCGCAATTTCTAAAATTATGCATGAAAAGTGAAAGTAATGCAGCAGAAACAACACAAAAAACACATGAGACACAGCACGAGAAACAAAAGATAAAAGATAAACACGTTAAATATAAAAGTTTCTTAGCTTTGATTGCAATCGTTGATCCGTCAGCCTCTGACGAGGACGCATTTTCGCCGTACGTTGAACTGAAATCGTCTTGATATGTTTTACAAAAATCGATTCGGCAGGCAAATCAATCCTCCGATCATAAGTAAAAACACCAAAATATTTTTTCCCATTTTTTCACTCATATATAATCATATTTTTTTATTGCTCACCTCATTTCTGATGACCTACTTATTAATTAGCGCTTTCTTATTCATTCATTGCTTCAAATTTGCGTGTCATACCAATTTTCAATTAAAAACTAAACTTTTTCGAAATTATAAAAGGAATTTTGAGCTATTCTAAAACTGTGTGTGCTTAATTTTTTTGCATTTATAAGTTTTTATTTAACTTCAAATTTAATTAATATTATTTTCTTTTTAAATTCTTTCCTTTCATGGGTTAAAAACTATAATAAAAAATACATTTCTATTTTCTTTGCAGTTTATTAAAAATATAAACAGTACAAACTTAATCTGGTGTTGTAGTTGTTGCAGTTGTTGTTGTTGTTGCTGTGTTACTATTTGCATTGTTAGTATTACAGTGGTTTCTTCTTACTTACAACTTTAATCGTCGTTTTGTTAATATAAATAATAAATAATCACTTATCGGTTAGAGCTAAAATTAAAAATTAAATTGGATGCAGTTCGTGATACTTTGAAGTGAGTGAATTTAATGCAATATTTTAACATGGCTCGTCGTCTTCTTCATCATGTTTATTTTTACATTTACAATTCTATTGAATTTTTTGTTCAATTTTATTTTAAATACTTAAAAGTAATAATTTTGCGATTAACTAATTTTTACTGAGAGGCAGCGAGGTTTCTTATGTACAAAATGATGCTTTCAACTTAAACTTTTAACTAAAATTATAAGTTTATTTACAAAATTACAATTTCAACCGCTTTTCGTTTCGTTTACTTAAGTTTGCTTAATTTTTCGTTAACAGACAACGTTAAGAAAAACGCTCTAGATTTTTCTAAATTTCTTGTAGGATTTCTTCAAGAGGATTTCTTTTCGTGTTGCAATTCTTTATTGCACTGAATTTCTCCTAACTGGACTGGTGTACCTGGTGCAGTTGGTTGCTCTGTGTTGCCATAAAACTAAAATAAGTCTATTGAATGGGTTACCGATTCTACGAAATGAAGGAAAGAAGGAAGTCCAGGAAAGGCTTTTGTGGAAGGGTGGAAATCGTCAGGATCTTAAGGAAACCATCGTGCACTGAATAGTCGGGTTAATTTCTCAACAGATATGGAATCCGCAAAACAGGAATTGAAACATACAATTGGAAATTTTCCATACAACGTTATTTGAGAGAGGATTCAGTAAAATGGCACTATAATATTCTGTATTCTTCACGTGGACAAGATATAGGCAACCAACTGGAAAAATTCTCCAACATGACAATCAAGAGAAAAGGGAAAATGATATTGTTGCATGTGGAAGGTCTCCGTAACGGTATTTTAAGGGTTCTTAAGTTCCCATTGAAATCTGTTTTATCATCATATAGCGTTATGCAAAAAAGATAATGATGCAGAAACACGAATTTTGTATGCGGTTTATAAAATTCCGTAGATATCGTAATTCACAAATGAATGATGGTACAGAATTATGTGACTAAATAAGTAGTAACAATTACATGGAGGAACACTGATGTCCTTGGTGTTCATTTTGATTCAGTTATAATAATTTCAGCAAGAAATTTAGTTGAATGATATCACGGAAGCGCAATCGTACAGATCAATGAATTGTTTGCGATTCCATATGACCCGATGAAGGTGTGTGTGTATGTGTAGGGTATGTGCGCGTATGTGTGTGTGTGTGCGCGTATGTGTGTGTGTTTGTGTGTGCGTGTGTGTGACATATGTTGGTGTTTACAAATGCCTCATGAGGATGATGATGATGATGATGTTGAGGATGCATATGAGGTCGATAATTCTTCGTAAGTTACACATTTTCCTTCCTTTTCTCTCTAAACACTGATTGCATTTCTTTTTCACTGCAAATATACTGATTTTTCAGTAACAAAGCGCGAACATTTCTCACATCAAATCCTTTCTATTCGCCCGGGAAGCGAGTAGAGTCGTCATGTTTTCACATTTAATAGAAACTAAATAAATAAATAAATAGACGTAAACTAGACTTAAAGTGTACGAAAATGCAATACTTGTTCACAACTGAGAAGTACGGTAACCAAATACGAAAACCAAAACGAAAACTAGTTAATGCCAGATTCAGTACAAATGAGTGAATTTTGAAGAGATTAGTTAAAATGAAGATAAAATTTGGAAAACATTCCTCCATCTCACAAAAAGAACCAAAATGTAATAAATGCTTACAACCAGAAACGAAACTAAACTTAGAATTGGGGAGAAACTCACAACTGGGGGTCGTCGTAGTAGAGGAAGTCGTCGGCGCCCGAGTTCAGCTGCGTCGAAAGGTCGCCCGCCGGCGATCCTGCGGTCCGAATGTCGCCCGCCGGCAATCCTGCGGTCCGAATGTCGCCCGCGCGAGCCACATGACTGAGGTGGGCGTCGTCCTCGTAGCTTTCACTGGCCTCGACCTCTGTCCCCGCCTCATCTCCCTCCTCCTCCTCCTCCTCGTCCACGTCCTCTTCGTCCTGCTCCAGCTCCTCATCGTCTGCGTCTGCGTCCGCTTGCTCCACGCTGCCGCTGCTCAGATGGTCTTCGTCGAGCACGTCGTCGTCGTGCACATTGCCAGCCTCGTCCTCTCGTTCGGCCGACTCCTCCGCCACAGACGCGCCCTCGTCCTCGCTCAGCTCCTCCATGGAGCTGCTGATGTGCACGTTGCGTTGCTCGCGCTCGCGCTCGCCGCGATCGCTGGTTGTCTGGCCGTAGAGCGCGAGGCTCTCGTATATCGAGCTGGTGGGCTCGGGCTGCGCTGTTGTGGTTTCCAGCTGCAGCAGTGAGAGCAGCGTGGTTGTGGATGGACGCGTGGACGACTCTGCTGCTGTTGTTGTGGTGGTGGTGGTGGTGGCGGTGGTGGTGGTGGTGGTCGTCGTCCTCGGCTTCTTTTTCTGCTTTCCGTTCAGACGTTTTAGTTCATTCTTCCGTTGACCACGTTTTCTGCCACCACCGCCTCCTCCTCCACCACCACCGCCTGCTCCTCCAGCACCACCGCCTCCTCCTCCACCGCCACCCCCTCCATTTCCATTTCGACCATTTTTGTGGCCTCCTTGCCGCCCTCTGTTGTGCATCTTCTTGCCGCGCCGATTACTCGGACCGTCGTCCTCAGCCTCGCCTTTGAGAGCATTGCGATGTTTGTTGTTGCTGTGGTTCTTGCGGGCGGCGCCGGCGCCAGCGCCACCTCCACCTCCACCTCCACCACCATGCGCGCCTTTCCTCTTGTTGCCACCTTTCTTGGGTTTCCTCGGCACACAATTTGCGGCGGCGGTGGTGGCCGCAGTGTCGTCTGCCCTGGCCGTCGCTGCTGTCGTCGTCAGTGCAGTGCTAGCGTTCGCTTGCAGTTGTTGTTGTTGCTGATTGTTACACTTCGGCTTCTTCGATTTGTTGTTGTTGTTCTTGTTGTTCGGCTTCTTCCTCAGCGCTTGCGGCCCCCGAAGGCAGTTGTCGTCGTCCTCATCTTCGTGGGGGCGGCATTTTCGTCGCTTCTTCTTCTTCTTTAGGCTGCTACTACTATTACTACTACTATTACTACTACTATTACTACTACTACTACTACTGCTACTACTGCTACTACTACTGCTGCTACTACTACTGCTAATATGGCCAATGTTACTACTATTGCTATTTTGACTACCGCTACTACTACTACTACTACTGCTACTACTACTTCTACTACTAACCGCACTCACTGCACTTCGATCATTGGCAGCAGGAACATTGAACAGTGTTTGGCCACCACTACTATTTTTATTGCTAATACTATTCCTACTACTGCTACTACTACTGCTACTACTACTACTACTACTACTACTACTGCTACTGCTATTGCTTCCGCCGCCCCCGTTGCCACTGCCACTGCCGCCGCCAGCGCCACCGCCGCCGCCATTCGGGACGCACTGTGGCCGCGCTTTGAAGTTCTTGCTGTCGATCAGCTCGATGAGGGGCGCCCCGGTATCACAGAGTTGGCGCAATCCGTGCTTGATGCGATTTGCGCCGAAGTTCTTCGCTATCAGCTGCTCCACGCGCTCCTGCGGCACCGTTTCGGTGATGGCGTTCGTGTAGGTGGCCAGCTTGCCGAGCGAGCGCGTGGGCGGAATCTGCAGCCTGCGCGGCTCCCCGTGCCGATTCAGCGCCAAGAAGTAGACGCGCCGCGCATTCGAGTTGTACGTGGACGAGTACGTGTTGTAGTTGTGCTGCTCCATGTTCTCGTTGAACACGCAGTCGTCGCCGAACTCTTTCTGCAACAGAAAACTATAATAAGTTATTTGGTTATTTTTTAATGTTTTATTATTATAAACTGCTAGAGAGAGAGAGTCACGCAATGCTAAATAAATAAAGAAATTTGTGGTAATAATAGGCAAAAAGTGCGGTAATAGCAAAATAAGCATCACAATTCACTTCGCAAGTACAATAATTACTTGCAATTACTTGCAATTACTTGCAATTAGTAGCGAGTTACCGCAGTTATCTCATTTTGTTGAATTTCATTTAAATTCATTTTTAATTTTAATTATTTTGTTTTATTTGATTTGGTTTTATTTGATTTGGTTTTATTTGGTTTAATATTATTTAATTTCATTTGTGTAAACTGTTACACAGAGCATTTTTAGAAATACACATTTTCTTTAACCTTTCCTTGCCGCACTCTAAAAATAACAAAAATCGTTCCAATTCTGTCGCTTTTCACTGACAATCATCGTCAAAGCAAGAAAGTGTTTCGCGCTTCGTTCGTCTAATTTTAGCCACAGCAAATAGTGAAATACAAAGTGAAGAAAGTGCTAGCCGATCTTCATTTCCCTATATTTAGTGGGCCCACTAATTCAGTTCCTGCAATTGTTTTCTGCGCTCTTTTTAGATCGGCTAACAAGCAGATAAAATTTGCCAAGTCTGACGGACTTCACCTGCGAGGCTGAGGACTTCGCTGACGTGGCTTCCGCTTCGTAAATTTCTATTTTGCTGCAATGTTTGTGTGTGTTGTTCTTGTTTATCTGTTTGCTGTTGAATGGCTCTTATTTTCCTAATCATATTTATTCACTTTAACGCATTTGCATCTATAAATGACGCTGTTACATGGTAAAGAAGAAAGCAGAGACTGACTGACTGACTTGACCCACTAATGGAGCAACTGGAACTAGCCAACAAAACAACTAACAAGCTGGTAGATGGTCCCCACTAAGTTCTTCCAGCCACCTCACTCAGTTCTCTTCCACTTCAATAGTAGAACTCATTAGCATCGACGAGTATCCCACGAGTATCCCACGAGGAGTATCCGATAAATCATCATCCACACGTCCGAACGTCTCATGAATTGCAAGCTTTTTATCCATCAAATTGCTAATCCCCGGTGGGTTGCTAATGCTTCGCTTTTCTAGTTCACACTGTCACTGAATTTGAATTGCGCTGGCTTATATTCAGAATATTCAGAATTTATTACCTGCAAACCCATTTACGATTTTTCCTAATTCTGTTTCGGTGATTCTTTTTTCATATCCTCCAACTTAATTGCATCTGGGTCAAGTTAAGCTTTAAATTTAAGAGGTATTTACAGTGAAAAGTTGAAGCATTTAAAGAGAGAAATGCGGGGGGGGAAAGGAAAGTAAAATAGTGCACGGAACTGGTGTAGAAAAACTCAGCTGCATTCTTACACGAACTAACTTTTGTTCCCATTCGATGCAATTTGCGTCCTCGAATTGCATGATTAGAAACCTCAACACGCAATTTGAATGTCTCATCGTCAATCGTCAGACTTAATAGTCTCATGTGTAGGTTTCTCCGTAAAAGTTATTATAATTATCAGTTGTTACAAATTACATCAACTGTGATGTCACAACGACGTTCATTAAGTTTTCCTTTATTCCTTTTTTCCAGAAAGTGTACGGAAAAGAATCGATTTGAAAGTCGAAGGTATGGATTCATCATCACATTTTAGAAAAGCGTGAAGCTGATATCTGTATACGATCGTCCGGTATGGAAACTTAGAAACCCTTTCAAACTACTTAAAGTCAGGATTTCAATGTGGAATACGTTTTACAGAAATAGGCCGATAAAAAACGAGTTAGGCGCTTAAATTATAGACATTCTCATCTATAAGCCAATCGGGATTTTCAACTTCTTTCTTGTTTTCACAGAAAACCGACTTAAACTGCATTCGGTGATCCATTTCTTAATTTCTTTTCCGAAAATTGGCCTACGATAACCTATTGAAAGGGAAATAAGAAGGACAGAAACGCTTTTTGTCTTTTTTCGCAGAAATCTAATGAAATGCCGACACTTTCTTCAAAAATTATGTCATATTTTTACATTACGCCATATTTATTATTAATTGTCAATATATTATTTTGTCATGCCACGGTGTGCCTGTTAAAATGACCATTCATGGCATTTAGTGTTTGGAAGAATGCCCACTTTTCAGTAATTAAACAATATTTGAAGCATGTGATCTGAATTTATTGGCGTTTATGATCCAGCTAAAAGTATTCTAGAGAAAAATATAAAAATACTTGCGAAGAGTGTCTAAATTATATCTTTCTCTTATTTTCCACTCAAACTCGTAATATATTCAGGTGCATTTCTTTTCTAGAGCAGCACGACGACACAAAAGGACATTAGGAAGGCAAAAGAAAAGCCTGGGGAGATCTTGTCCGATCGTAATCGGAGAAACCCGTAGATAAGCAATCTCGTCCGTTATCACAGAAGTGGATGCGGACGCCGATATCAACCTTCAAAGCGATTAACAAACAGCGTTTGGCGGCGACGATCGTATTTACGAAATAGAAGTGTGAGCAGCTCGTAAAGTATGCGAGTTTATGAGCTCGCGTTGTCAGCCTACCAGTTGAAATGCTGACAACAAGCGCTGCGGACTACTGTACCGTTTACATCAACAAAGGGAAAGGATGCGCTGTCAAGGACGCGGCGCGCGGCGTGCGTCTGAGGCGCTACAAGACAGGCAGATCAAAAGAATACCTTCGCAAGTAGCTTCTAATTAAAGGCCGCGCCTTTAATAAGGGACACGCATTCAATGCCAAGGCCTTCCGAGCGGAAAAAGAGAGACAAATAGAAATGAAAATATTTAAATGAAGTCTTCTTCGTATCGGGAAAGGGGAACATTTTCCGATTTCCTAGAAATGCCGAGTCTACGTTTTCAGTCACGCTGACACTGCAACATGTGATACTCGGAATCATATGAATCATCAAATGAAAATAGCAACCTAAACGCACAAAAGAAAGAAGTCGCCGCCCCCTTCCTTGCGCCACGCCTGGCTCAAGAACCTATATATTCCACAAGCATATAGCTATTTTTGTACTAGACAAGGTAGCCGCCGATCACATAAAATAAGCAGCCCCGTTTCCATGCTCAGATATTCATTCAAGTTCATTTCAGTCATCAAAATCAAATGCAATTAACAACATTGAACTAATTTCACTGTCAAGTAATTAAAATTGTTTTCTATTCACGAAGAAAAGTCGACGCATGGGAAGATAAGTTGGCAGCTCCGGTGTACCGGGTCTGGGGTGCCGCTGGTGCCGCTGGTGCCTCTGGTGCTCGGCACTCGGTGTCTGCTCGGTGTTTGGAGTGCTGCGCCGAAACGGAAATTAGCAGGCCGACTTTTTAGCACGCCTGATTTAGCACAACCTGCCGCATACGCACGACTTTTAGGCGCGCTTTCAAACGTCAAGGTAGCGCTATTTCACGCTTGTTTGCATTCTTCAAGTCCCCTCTTCCTCTCCTCCTTGAGGAAATATAACTTCATATTTTATTCGAAATACGCCATCGCATTTAGTTGTCAACACTGTTTTCCCTGTGATATCCGAGGCCTTGACTATAAAATCGTCAGCAACTATATTTGCTCTGTGGAAACTTTCAGTCCAGAGGAGACCCTTACGATGATTGCGTTTTATTGCTGATCTTTTTATGATCTGTCACTGATTTTGATTGCAGTGATGCATGTGATGAACATTTTAATTTTAATTTCAATTCTCTCATCCTCCTTCGACTTCACGCTGGCGACTGTTAGTGAGGCATTCTTGAAATTAATTGGAAAATTAGATTTTCCTCTTAAATTGGTGCATTACAAGGGGCAAATTAGAACCGCCGGGGAGTGGGGGGTGGTTGGAATAAGAAGAGGTAATTTAAAAATTCTTCCTTGTAATAAGTTAACAAAAATGTCTTGAGTTTGTCTTTATGCGAAAAATTTCAATTAAATGCATGTCTTTGCTAACATTTGAAAGGAATTTAGACGAGACGATGTTTTGCAGACTTCGTTTTACCCTCTCAAATCCAGTCTTTTGTAGAGTATAATTCTTTTGTGAACTACGTGATGCCCCTTTTTATATAGAACTCTGTAGGGTTTGGTGTCTAGACTGCTGGTTAATATGGATTATGGTCTAATAATTCCTTATAATCTGCAGAGAATAGTCTTTTCAGTTGTGCGTATGTTAATAACTAATAACTGGTAGTAACTAGTACGATTTTCGGAGATGTGCATATATATCGATGTCGCAGAAAGGCCTATTTAGTGTCTACTAGAAGTAGCTGTACTACTCTGCTAGAAGAAAGTATTATAATTCATTATCCTCTATTAATAGCGCTTAAATCTTTACATATAATCCTACATATACACGTATCTTTCCACCGAATTGAACTATTCCGTGCCATTCCCCCTCAATTTGAGCCACACATGGCGCCCCAGCTTTCCATTCTCCGACAATCACAAGGCTATAAAATCGAGTGCTATATAAAAATCACAGAAGAAAGACAAAAGGAATTCGAAGGAAAATACATAACTCAAATAATAATTATCTGATTAAAGTAAATTACAAGCGAGAAAAAGGGAAAAACTAGTTTCCTTAAAGCAACTGAACCGATTAACCGATCAACCAACTCCTCCACACAACCAAAATATGGTACCAACCACGATATATACGATCGCCTCTGTCACCTGTAGGATTTCCTTGCTTCGATTCATTACCGAGAATCGAAGAAAATAAATACGCAGGGAGACATGAATTAATTAAGTACGACACAATTTTGTCGCCGTCTTCGCGCTTATCGGCGACAAAGATAATGACAACGACGACGGCCACGACAGGATACAAACAATAATTATGTTGATAGTGACACGATCGTCTGCCTGTGGGGCGCTTGCCTTACTGTGCCGAATGCCCACGGTCTTCTCCGAGTCGAATGCTTAATGGTGTGGGGTTACTTTAGGAAATCTCGGTCCACAGGCCTCCCACTGAGTGCGTGGCAGGGAATGGCGGCCGGTTCGGTGATGGGACGAGATGTTGAAAAATTTAAATGCGGTTTCGAATTAACTATTGATGTGACTGAAGCATCAAAGAGCGGCATGTTTACATTACATTGTGATGTGAATTATCGATTACTTTTGAAGAAAATTCATTCCAACTTATAGTTTTAGTTTTCTTTTAGTAAAACTTTTATTATAATTGAAATTAACAAATTAGCAGTTAAAAAAATGTTCTGTAGTATTTCAAAACAATCCTCAACATTTAAACACTTCATAACTCACTCTTTTCCCGGTGAAACGCGATAAAGTATCCATTATCTTAATTTTTTTTCCCAAATCTATAAGGAAATAACGTTCACACATGGACAATAATAAATTGTAATTAAGCGTGACCACAACGAATGCGTACCGTGGCGCCTGTTATGCCAGGAAGTCGAAATGATTCTCTGTACATTTAATACAAGGCCCAAATCCTTCAAAGGATCGCTCAGAGAATCCTCCGAGCGCAAGCTAGAAAAGGATTTCTGTGGATAACAAACCAAAAAGGACAAAAGAAAAATAAACAAAAAATTTATTACGGTTTGTGAGATTTTTAAACAGAACGAAGAGCAAGAAATGATGCTCTAAAATGTCACATTAATTTCTCCAGCAATTCTTCTTATGTCAGCAGGATATGCTTTTCTATACCCTTCCAAATGATCAGGACAAAGGACACCATTTTTCACTATACGTGGACATGCGGCTTGAAGAGCCACACTCACCACTTATCGTGTTCTTCCGTACCTCTGTCTTCAGCCCTCTCGATCTTTCTGCCTGTCTGTCCGTCAGTGTCCCTGTATTCGTTCTCTTCTCTCACTCTAATCTGACACACCCTTTTTTGTAAGCGCGTGCGTCCTTCCAACAACAAATCGCTTTGAGGCACACATAATGGATATTCGAATGCACGTTAAATGTCGTTAGAAATATAGAGTAGGTTTAAATTTGTCGGGTTTTCTTTTGTTTTTGTTCTCTCTGTGATCACATTTTCCCTCCTCGGATCGAATCTTCCGCCGTTCGATAGGATTTTGACATTATTGTGTGAAAAATGCTGCATTTGTTGAGAAAGGACTTCGCGCAGGCTTCAGCAGTTTTCAGGTTTTTCATTTTTTGGAATCGATAGAATACTTTTTGAGGGTCCTTTTTCTGTTCCCTTTCTTTGACTCTCGCGTTGACAAATATGCCGATTGCTGCTTTTCACTTCATTTGCTGATGTTATTATTTATTGTTTTGTCAACAATGAAGTATTTCGTTGCACTTTTTTGCTGCATTTTGTTCATTTAGTTTTCTTCTTGTTATGCGTTTTTTTTTTTAATAATGACGATTGTATTGATCACGGAAATTTGTTTTCCTTGTTTGAAAAAACGTTTTTTAGTGATAACTTTCTGCTTTTCTTTCTGAATTCGTTCGCAATTTAATATTATTTCTGTATTAAAGGAATCTAAAGGCTTTTAACGGCATTTATGAACATTTAGTTAATTAATAATTGCTCAAATTTTAAAAGCTTTTTAATTTGCCTACTTACCGAGCCGTAAACAGCGCCACACTGATCCATGCAAAGGTACAGACAGGTGGCAACGCTCTGTACTTTGATGCGGCCCACATCAACTGTCGATCGCTGCAATATAGCTGGAAAATAAAAATGTAATCATTTAATACATGCGGAAACAGCGGAAATTCTTTTAAACTCAATAATAATAAATCACAATTATTGGATTTGTAAAGAAAAGCGCTAAATTGAAGAACTTCTCGGAGGAAAAGAAATAATTCTGAAGATACTGAACCAAATTCTGATTAATACGTGCAGTTTTAATTACTGATTAATTGCTTAATTCCGGCGATCGTAAATATCCTCCCCACACTCAAACTGACTGATCGTGAACGTGATCGTGATGCGGCCGCAAGCGCGATACCGCAACAGCGACCTTAACCATGTTGTAAGCATTGAACTTGAATTGTGTCAAGCCAAAAACGAACATAACAAAAATTGATTAAGTCGAAATTAAAAGCAAAAAACGGCGACTCGAGCCAACAAGTTAACAAGCCGTTCGTACAATTTACACGCGCGAAACGTTTGCCAGAACTGCAAAAGAAGTCATGAAATTGGTAAATGAAAAGCTGTTGTTGCTTTTGCAAAAATATATTGGCATAAATTGGCTAACATGGCTTTTATGATACAAGTTAGTAAATGTTGTACAAGCGTGTTTTTTGGCTTTTTCGTCATTTTTGGCTGCTTTTTATTTAATAACTTTTTGGGTTTTTGATGCCGGTTTTCTGGAGGCTGTTAACCCCACGAGTCACGAAGATAATTGGCCAGCTGAAGGCCACACCGGTCGTTCGAATTCGGTGCAACAATCTCTCTCGAACGTGCAGAAGTGAGCATTTTTGCCTAACAGCGCAAGGCACCACCGAAACTTTTGCGTGCACCCATCGGTTGCATGCAAATTAAATGTAACACGATACAAGAAAACGCTGAATTTTACGCATTTTTATTAACTTAATTTCGGGCAAGACTCAATTTCGCCAGCTCCGAGCATTACTGACCGTAACTCGGAGTATCTCGCGATACACGCTGCAACTCAGCCTTAGCATGATTTATGACTTAACACTTCAAGTTTGGCGGAATAATTCTGGTGAAGTTTAAAACCTCCGAAACCCCCAACGAGTTCTTGTGAGGAGTGAAGCCGCCTGTCCGTCGGCGCGCCCGTCCAGCCGCCCCTCCGGCGACCTGCTGCCCGCTCCTGCGATCCGTTACCTGCAAGGAGCCGCTGCTGCCCCGTCGCTCAGGCCGCATAATTAACATGTTAATAAGTTCTGGACGCAAGATTTCGTGTGCTTGTTAACACCTCTCGGAAGGTTCTCAAGTTTATCTTTTGCCACATGCTTCCGCGTACCCTCGGCTGTCCGCAGACAGATTCCTGGCAGCCTTGCAGAGATTCTGATTAGTGTATTGTTGGCCCGAGAGCGGAGAGCGGAGAGCGGAGCGCGGAGAGCGGTGAGCAGGATCCGAAATTTCATTACAATGCGTCGAGTTGATGGAGTTGACCTTAATTAAATGCACTTTCATTGCGTTGCTTTCGGTGCTGGGCAATCATAATTCTTTTGACAGTCTTTCGTGTGCGAAGCGGGACGTTGAAAGAACTCAAAATGTTGCCTGAGAGAACAAACAGTTTCTGGGGAATTTCACAAAAATTAATTAAATCCCTTCTTCGCAACTGAAGCTTGCATTCTTTCCAACTCTTGGCCAATCATCGAATTCGCCGTTTTTCATTACTTGGCTGTTGAGAGAAAATTCTCCGAAAATTCTCCGAAAATTCTCCGAAAATTCTCCATTGCAATTTTGAATTTAATGCATATTTTCCTCTCTAGACCGATTGTTGGTCCGTCTACTACTTTCTGCCCATTATTATGCTACTTTACGTTCCTTACTACCTGGAATAATTTTATCTCTCCAATTAATCGTCCTCTCCCAATTTACTATTATTATTGAATTTGGAAAATTCGTTAATCAACGGAATCATAAATCAAAAAAATCCGAAAGAATTGCCCTGCCAGATGCACCAAAAAGGAGTTTGAACTCACATCTAGTGTTTTATGAAGCTCATTTCGACTTGATCTCCACTAAGTGACCCACATTCAAATGCTTTATCTGCACCACTCACTTCACACATCTCTAGTGTGCAACTGTGAGTGCGAGCGTTCAACTGCGATACGAGTATCGGAGGAATTAAACACCTGCCTGGCGCAGTCGACAAACTCGTACTGGTCCTCAGTTCCCCCTGCAGTAAGCGGCGGTGCATCGGATTTGGCATCGGATTTGGCACCGCAGAGTCGCCGCTGTGCCACCACCGCACGCTGGATTTTATCTGCTGGCAGACCTAACAAATGGTGTGAGAAGAAAATGACACAAAATGCACGAAAAGTCATTCATTTTTTGCCATTTGCCGATTTTAGACTCATAAATTGTAGAGGTAAAAACGTTACGCACACGTTTTTGCGTTTTCTCGAAGGTGAATTGAAAAGCCGGTCCAGTAAGTGAAGAATATTTTGGTTTTTTAATAAAGAAAATCTTGAATTTGTCCATTTGATGTGGAAAAAATAGAGTTATAATTAAATAATAAAATATAATTTAGCATAAAACAGTAAAATAAAAAAGTTGAACAAATACGGTCCTGTTATGGAAAGGCCCCGGCGAGATTCGAACTCACGATCTCCTGTTTACTAGACAGGCGCTTTAACCAACTAAGCCACGGCGCCTTCTGCGTCAACCTTAGCTGAGCGTCAAACTGTAAGCAAGCACAATATAAAAAAGCAGAAAATACTACACCTTCGTAATTGTTATTGTAATCATATTTCGTGCTGTTTCTATGAGCGAAAAATATTCAGCGTACAGGAGCGTATTACAAATATTAAAGCAACAATAAAACAACAACTAATACTTCTGTGCTTGTTAGAAGGAATTTATGTTGCTCTCGTCTATAATCGGACCCGAACGGAGCGAAAAAGAAACTAAAAATAGCACATCGCCGAAACCGGTTTGTCATGCGGCAAAACATGATGTGGGAAGACAGTTATCAGTTTTAAGATATTCAAAATAACAGCTGTTATCATTATTTGAATGATTAAAATTTTGACGCTATAAATGTTTTTCCTTGAATTCAAGAAAGAATTACGAGACTATTCAGCAAATGCGTGCGTAAGGTAGGATGAAAATGCGGTTAAAAGGATTATTGGGACATATTAACCCACACATCGACACAATAGACCGTTTTTGCTATGATAATTGCTAGAATATATGAAAGAATAAAAGGAAATGCATCGCTTTTCACATCATATGTTTCATCTTTTTCCCATTTTCACGTTTAGGGAAAATGGTATCGTCAATATCTAGTTTGCTCTGTCAGAAAAAGTCCACTGCGAGAGATAATTTGATTCTTATATTCGATTGTTTACACAAGAGTCTCCAAATGTATGTAAATATCTGTCAATTATTTTCCTTCAGGGAATTGAGTGCCCTTCCAACCTTTTCACCTCGACTCGACTTCAAGACGGCCTATAATTTTCCACTTAATTTCACTGCGCCCACAAATAATAATTCCATTTTCCTCTTCAACAGATGGGGTTATTCACTCACTAAGAAATTTCTCACCATCCCAGGAATGCCAATATGACCTCCCCATGCCCCTTGCAACACTATTCACTTCTCCCGCCTATAAAAAAAAGCCTCCACAAATATTTATTTAACCCCACTCGTTAAGTGGGAATGGGTGGCATTCCTTTGTACTTCCAGTGTTTGTTTTCATCATTAACTCGGCAATAAATCTTGGCAACGTTTGAACTCTGAAAGGTCAACAGTACTCTATGAAGAAAACTAAAAAAACACCGCGAAGGAAAGACGGATTTAATGAGAATGTGGAGTTACATATCCACAGAAGAACTGGAGAAAATAGGAACTGAGGTATCCTCGTGCTCATGACTTTCCGGTGCCTTCACTGGCGGTCTCAATCGTAGTTGGCGGGAGAAGAGGAAGAAGCACATCGGCAGCCGCAAGCCGGAATATAAAAAAGATTAATTAGATTTAAACAAAACTGTTGTTTTTATTGAGTATCAACAAACTCTTTTTACGATTTCATTTTACGAGACCTCACAAAGTATAGAAGCGAGTTGCCAACTTATCACGAAATAACACCCGCTGCAGCCTTAAAAATTTAAAGGTCTTCTTAAATCTGGCAACACTAGCGAAGATTTATAGCCTTCGACGCGTGTTTGTCAATAAATTCGTTTCTATTTGTTGTTTAAACAAATATTGAATGAAAAGAAAAAACACACGCAGCCGTACGAGTATCGTTCGCCACGAGCCCCGTGCACCGAAAACCTCAAGTGCACTCTAACCTCTTCATAGATATTTACGACCTGATAGTATGATCATTAGTGAAGTTAAACAAATATTTTTTCTAGCAGAAGAATACTTGTTGGCGCGTCGATGGGGCGACTGATCGGTTTTAAATTGAAGATGAAGTCGGAGAATCCGATTTTGAAAAAAGTGAAGCGTTACATAAGAAAGAGGAATCGTTGTTTTCTGAAGAAAAGTTGCTGTACTTTTTAGGGATCCTCTTCGGTTTTCGTTCTCACCTCTTTGCCGCTTTGTGTGGGTGTTGAAAGTTCTCGGATCGCACAAATTTTACGATTTCCAAACTACGAATACTGAAACAACGAGACGTTATAGAACAATAATATAATTCAAAGAGAATTAGTGCAACAGAGGAATTTAAGGAATCAGTGGATGATAAGATGGAAGGCTACTTCCAAATTGACTAAACTTTTTAAGCTTCCATCGTTTCAAATTAGATAGTTCTCAAAAAAGATCATATGGTCTCGAAGGATTTTGTGAGCACATGTTAGACTTTTGTGGAGGTATCTCGATCCATAAGTGGTTAATTTCTTTTTTTCTTTATAAAATGTCAATCAATTCAACGATCTTTACATTTTTAACAAGCTTCTGCTGTTAAGATAAAAGTATCTAAATTTTTAATGATTAACTTTTAGCTGAAAGTACCATTTCCATATATTTACAGCGAAAAGGAAAATGTGTTTTCATTTACAGCGAAAAGGAAAATGTGATCTTCGCTCTTAAAAAGGAAAACACATGGAGATTTTCATTCCATCACTTTCCCGTGTTTTGTCATTTAGAGATCTTCGCTTCATTTACACTTCCATCCCTATTTTTGTCTTTTAGAATCTCCTAGATCATCGTGGGAGTTTTAGCTGGTGGTATTTCATACAACTGTTGTTGTTGTTGTTGAGTTAGTGATACCCTTCAAATATGTTTTGTTTCATTTTACATTATTAAGTATGCGACAGTGACAAGAGATACTTTGTAGCTGGTAAATGAAGCTCATCGATCAACATGATCCGCATCTCATGGCGGTCTGGGGTTTTCAGAATTAATGTTAACCATTTATTATTTTTAATGGAAAACAAAAAGGCAGGAAATTTAAAATAAAAAATAAAGTTTGTTAGCTTTTGTTTCCAGATTTTCATTGGAAACTCATGCTAAATAAGGATTTTAACAAGGATTTTAACAAAAAAGTTTGCTTTTTAATAAATTTTTAAAAAAACAAAATTAAAAAACTTTTTAATCATAAGTTTTTCTTTAAATAAATCCTTCATATAAGAATAAAATGTCTACCTTAATTTAAATAAATTAGCGAAAGATTAAAATCTGTCTTTTTTAAAAATATTTCGGAACACATAAACAATTTTGAAAATCGTGGTAGTTTCAATTCCACGTTTTCACATCAAAAACTAAACAAATTACAACCTGCGTGATTGAAAAACAAAAACCCGAAGCATTTTGTGGTAACACCCGAATTAATTTGAGAGGGCTTCTTAGTCCCCTTCAATGGCATTCCATGCGTTTATCGTACAACATCTCTGCACGTGCTGAGGGTCGCAATGGCACTTCCCACTAATATTGCCGCTGCTACATTAATGGCAACAATTGCTACCCTCGTCGTTGTTGTGAACGACAAACTCATGAGTGATGCGGTTTCTTCGCCAAATAGTTTCTATCAATTTATATGGAAAAGTAACCACATTTCCGCCCTTTTGAAACGACGAATTGTTGGCAACCCCTAAAGTGTTTTTCGCGAAAGTGTTACACGTGTTGCACGTGTTGTTCTTGCGCTGATTGTTATTGATGTGAGGATCAATACACAGTTGTGACATTTCTTCTTGGGCTCCTGATATTTCGATTGTAAGGGTTTTTTCTTAATCGCTTTACATATCCTGCGACGATGGCGAGAATATAAATCAATAATCGAGTGTTTTATGTTGATTACAATAATTGATATTGAGTGCGTTATTTAGATTACACAACGCATTCATCACACCCTCGGAAAAGGGATGGAGGACGTGCGATTCAAATGAAATTAAGAGGGTGAAATAAAGTAGAAAGGTGTTGAAATCGAGAGAAGGAGGAATTTTTGGTTTTATATTATTTATGACGTTTTATATCAGAAAGCAAACGGCTTTACCAAGTTCAACTTCAAATAGTTGAGGACGAAATTTATGGAAAATATCTCATTGTTAAGTTGTTAAATACGTTATATAATAATAGAGGTGATTTTTTAGAACAAATTCTTTTCTCAAAATTAAAGTAAACCGAAGAGTTTTTCCTCGTTGAGTTACGCATAAAATCGTCATAAATTTTTCAACACCCCAGCAGGCGGTGGCGCAACGCCTTACGACCACAACAACCACAACAACCACAACAACAACAACAACAGCTACAACAATAATCAAAATACATCAAAACAAAAAGTCCGATAATCAGCTATTTTAACCTCTTTTTACTGTTGCCGGAGTATTCTTTCGTTAGAATGCCCGACTTTCAAAACACTTCAAAGCTTTGAATTAATTAGTATTTCGGACGGAATGCCGCCCGTGGCGCTTGAGAAACCATCCGCCCGCCGTTGATTTATGCTACGCTTTCGATACGGAAAATAGTATGAATTGCTTGTATTTTTGTTTCTTGTGGTGGCGACTTAATTTGTCGATGCAATAATTGATTTTTATTGCTTTATGTTTTTGACTTTTTTTATGTTTTTTATGATTTCGTTTTTTATGATTTCGAACTCTACTTTAATGCCTCGTCTTTATTCTTGTTTTAATACTACAAAATTTATCACTACTATTTCATTCCATGCCGTTTGATTTCTTTTTCAAGAGCAACTTAATTCTCAACTAAATAACCAAATTCTTCAACTAAATAATAGTTTATTTTAGTATGTTTTCTCCGCATTAGCATGTGATTGGAATAATTTGAAAGAACGCCTTTTGAAAAATAAAAAAATTCCACAGTTCGTATGCTATTTACTACCTTTTGAGGAATTTTTCGGAGTTGATTGAACCGACGATACATCAATAACGACAGCTATTTCAACGAACACTCAACGACGAAGCACTTCGATCAGTAAACGCTGCACGTTTGAGCTTCTTTAAATTACCAACATAAATATAAGGAATTAATTATTAGCATAATAAACGTCTCGGAGTGGCACCTTCCACGTTTCAAACACTTTCCTCTCACTGCCCTTTTTCCCCGCATTCTGACGCCGTAATTTGCTTTGCGACGAATGTCATAATTGAAATGTCACCCACACCTGCGCTTCGAGTGAAGAAGCACTTCGATCGCACTCCGTGTGATAATGACGGACGCTTATGTCACTTTGACAGCTGACTGATTAACTGATTGATGGATTGGATTCGTGCGTGTGCGCATGCGATGACTTAATTATTTTCTAATAAATCAAATTAACATCCACGAGTTAATAAAAATTCTTTTGTCCCACAGACACACCTACTTTCGTCTTTAACTGCTGGCGCTTCGATATTTGCTTATTCTGCTTCGTCTTCTTCTTCTTCTTCTTCTTCTTCTTCGTCTTCTTCGTCTTCTTCTTCTTCTTCTTCTTCTTCGTCTTCTTCGTCTTATTCTTCTTCAACTTCCCTTTCTCTCCTAATGTACGTTAATTTGGCGTTTAAATAAAGTTCAAGTTAAATTTAAATTATCAAATATTCAATGATTTTCGAAGCTCGTACGTTTTTTAGTACTGTATTGTCATTTTTTACATATTTGTAACTTACATGCAACTCTGTAAATTTAACTCAACGAAGTGGAGACGACAGTTGTTGCCAGATTAAAAGTTTTATGTATTTTCTTTCCTCCACACTGTGAACGTGTTCGCTTTATTGATGACATATTTAAAATTACATGACGAACCATCTCAGCTATCATAAATTATACAGAAATCAAAATATTGTTTTTTTCGATGACTTCATCATTTCAGTACTTGAATGTGGTTTTTTTTTTTTGCTCAATAATGTCAAAGTTCATCTTATGAACCATTTATTATTTTGCTAAAATTTGCAAACATGCTAAAAGCAAAAGTATCACAAATACTTGATTTGTTTTGTCAACAAATCGGTTTTGATTGCTGTGAGACTTCGGTGCCGTTTCAATTGTGATTAATGACGATCTTGTGAGTATCGAGCTGACTTAACACTGTCAACATTTAAATGGAGACCTCATTTTGACAGAAGGTTGGATTTTCATTGAATGATATATTGTGGCTCTTCATTGAGTGGATGTTATGAAATGTTTTCGTTTATAATTAATAATCTCAAAGATATCGTAAGAAGAGAGTAAAGAAAGAGTAAAAATGCATAAAAACTGACTTAAAAATTCTTTTTGGGCTAAAATTCAGACGAAAGAAACCTGGCAACTCCTGTTTTCATAAAATTGTACCATTCAAGAGCGCTATTTTCGTCAGTAAAGTTTATTACTGAAGTGAAAACCCTTTTCAACATCAACCTTCAGAAATGAAATGAAAATTTGGGAAATAGTGATACGTTGTCACATTTCATTAGCTTGAAAGTTATGTAGTCGAAAGTTCTCCGAAGTTTGGCTTGACTTCTGAAACTTTAAGAGTGAAGAATCTTAAATTTGAAATTCCTAACCATGAAAAACACCGAAGATCCCATTTCCAGAATAATTTACACCGCGTTTATATATTCAAACCTGATTAAAATCAAAGCGGCGTTTAGGAAAGTCTGAAATTATAATCTCGAGAGCCACTTACTATATAATAGATAATCACAAAGCATTTCATATGCAACTAACTAACCTAAAACACAAGAAAAAGGAAAGTAGTTATTAATATGTATTTTGAAAATAATAAACTAATCAATTTCCGAAACAAAAAAATTCCCCTGCCGGATTATTCGTTCCGTAGAAAACTTTTTCTAAATGTAGTTTATATAAAAATACAGAGTCTTACTTATTAAAAGTATAAATAACACCATATAATAGCAATTTAATTAAAATGTTCATTAATTTAAAACGAAAAACGAATGAAAAATGTTACTATTTTTACTTATCTAAATTTATTGACCTTGTTATCGCGATTACAAGAAACTTTTATTTTAGCATATTAATTTCTCGACTAGACCACTACTGCAACAACAACAAAAACCACTACTACTACTACTATTACTACTACTACTGCTACTACTACTACTACTACTACTACTACTACTGCTACTACTACTACTATAAAACTATAAAGAGTGAAAGTCCCATCGAACACGAAAACTAATCATGCATTCAATTTGAATGCCAGGCCTTTATAAACCCTTTTCAACCAAAAAAGTTAAAACAATAAAAAATCCCAAAAATCAGTTGAATAGATCTACAAGATGTTAACAAGGAAAATACAAAAACAACATCTTTAGAAAGCTGGTAGACTTGAAAAAAATTATTAATAATAAAAACATAAGCTTAATAAGAATTTAGTGGAAAAGCGGTAAGAAAATCTCCGCTTTTAATAACAAATTAGAATTCTTCGCATTTCTAGGCTTATCCATATTTTTATTATAGAACAACAGCAACAACAGCAACAGCAACAACAGCAACAACAACAACAGCAACAACAACAACAGTAACAACAACAACAACAACAACAGTAACAGTTCCTCCAGAGGCAGCAATAAAATAGGCGTGCCGAAGACGTTGACAGCAAACGAATAGCGTGTTGCATGCCAACCTGTTGCCGGCCGCATTGTTGGCTGGCATCGCGCACAGCATGCGGCAGCAACTCGGAGACTGACAAGTGTTGCCAACATCAGCTTTGTGCGATTTATATCGTTTTAATGTGTGAGCAGGTGAGCGGCAGGCTTAAAGTGGCTTAAGGCCGCTTCAGCACCTCACAGCGCAAACGAGGTGTTGAGCCAGCATTTAAAACAAAAAGGCAGCCGCAACCGGAAATTATTAATATTAGAAACTCTTGTAATTTGAAGAAACTCAGGGTGTAAATCGAGAACTGGTGGCAAGTGCGCGAAAAAGCAGTTAATCTTAAATTGCTTTTAAAATGATCACGAGAAAGAAAGTTTTATCAAAGATCAAGCGATTATCTTCTCCGAGGCGAGTAAATTTCAAATTGAATTCGTGCGATCCAATTTGATATTCAGAAGCAGCGGACTTTTCCAGAAGCTGCTTCCGAAATCGCACAATCGCAAATAATTTGCAATATTTTGTTAGCAAAGATTAATCGCAAACCGAAGACGCGCAATTTCTATGAAATGTTGAAAGTCAACAAGGCAGCAAGTTAACTTTTACCCGCTACTGAGAAAAACTTTCATATCACACGCAAATTAATGCGAAAAGTATCAGCAAGATTTCTGCACGAAGCCACCCAGCCTTGCTAACCCGGTCCCGGTCCCGGTCCCGCTCCCGGTGTCGGTCTCTGGGGCCTGGTAATCGATACCAACCTGCAGTATTTTATAGTCTCCTCCTTCCGTACGTAACGCAAGTCGTCGGTCGTCGGTCGTCGCACACCGGGGAGCACCGTTAAGTCGCTCCATTTCCAGCATAATTTCATTCATTAACTGCGAATAATCAAAATAATTTCCATGCGAAAGATCCAGTCAAACTTGCTGCAAAGTTTCAATTGCAAAATCAATTTCTCATCCGTCCTTCTTGCCTTCGCTGACAATATTTACGATATGTCGAGCCAGACATTTTTTGTTTGCTTTTCGTTCTGCGCGCTACAAAAAACTTGTCTGAAAAATTGTCCCAACATGACGGTAATGACAGTTTTTGACATACAAGTGCGACAACATGAGCGACAAGAGAGACAGAGAGAGAGAGAGAGAGAGAGAGAGAGAGAGAGAGATAGAGAGAGAGAGAGAGGTGGAAAGACAAGTTTTTTCAGAGAAAATCACAAAATCTTAACAGCATGAAAAGTTAAGATGGCAACATGAGACAGAAACTGCCAAAAGGTTGAGCAAAGAAAATGACACGAGAAATGAGAATAAGAAGGAGAATCAACACGATAATAAGGAGGGGAATGGGAATGGGAATGAAGGAGAACGAGAATTAGAATAAGAATGAGAATAGGAGTGAGAATGAGGATGAGGGCGAGAATAAGAATGAGAATGGAATTGAGAATATGAATGTGAATGAGAATGAGAATGAGAATGAGAATGAGAATGAGAATGAGGATGAGAGTGAGAATGAGAATGAGAATGAGAATGAGAATGAGAATGAGTATGAGAATGAGAATGAGAATGAGAATGAGAATGAGAATGAGAATGAGAATGAGAATGAGAATGAGAATGAGAATGAGAATGAGAATGAGAATGAGGATGAGGATGAGGATGAGGATGAGGATGAGGATGAGAATGAGAATGAGAATGAGAATGAGAATGAGAATGAGGATGAGGATGAGGGTGAGAAAGAGAATTAGAAAGAGAAAGAGAAGGAGAAGGAGAATGAGAGGAAGAATGGAGATAAGGTCGTGATGGGAATGGGAATGGGAATGGGAATGGGAATGAGAATGAAAATGATAATGCAAAATAGTAAAAGGGAAAGAGAATGAGAGTCCAACCGAGAATAAAAATAATCCTGGACCTGCATTTAAATGTAACACGATACGATGTAGTAAAATTCACCATCATTGTGATGATGGTGATCATCATCTTCATCAGTCTGTGCTGGAGTGGAAGTTACTAAACTTCATGGTTGCATAATTCGCGTCAATTAACCGAGTGACTGAGTGACTGATTGACTGACTAACTGACTGAATACGTGGTGCACCATCGTTTTATTGTCGCGCTTTTTATTTGAGATGCACCGCCAACGAAACAAAAAAAAAACTTGCTGACGATAACAAATTAATAGGGATGCATGAGTAAAAAGCAAAAACAACAATAAAAAACAAACGATGAGAGTAAATTGAAAGTGCAATGAATGGAATGCAAGAATGATGAGGAAAGGAAATGTTTGTGTGTTTTTGTGTTTCTCAATTTCTGTTAGTGCAGCAGTCCAGGCAATCGTTTTTCTTTCAGTGTGGATTCTAAACAACAGAATGCATTTTTTAATGACGTAATTCTCTCCACACGCGAAATGGTGTAAATTAATTTGGTACTTTTGTAATTACACTGCTATAAAAAGGTGCTACAAAAGCAATGAAGCCTGAAATTTATAGCCGTACTTAACCTCGCTGGGTGTAAAATGTGACCTGAAAATAATTGATTTATAGTTAGGATGCTGACTGCTTTTCAGCTAAAAATGGAGAAGTAAACGTAATAAAATTTTATTTAAAGATTTTGACATTTTGGGAAAAATTTTCAAAAATATTTTCTACGTTGTATTTAATGGAATTTTAATTTAATGTTGGTGGAGTTAAAAATCAAGTTGTTTAAATTTTAATTTGTATCCAATTTTATTATTTCTCAAAATAATTTTTTTTTCTTTCTTCTGTTTGTAAAATCCAACAGCTGACTGACACACACATTAATAAAGTCAGCAAACAAACGGAATGATGAGGGAAAAAAATCCCCAACACTTGTAAAAGTAACACAATTAACAGTTGGCAACTCCACCATCTCCACCGCCACCGCCACCGTGGTGAGCACCACCACCGCCACCTCGGCAGAAATGAGAGTTTATAGAGTTCTAAAGATGCCGCCGCGCCCTCTATCGACAGCCACTCTTCCCGAGCGCTTTTCTTTTCCCACACAGTGAAACAGAAGAAACAAATTAATAAAAATAACATGGAGAAAATCCTCATTTGTTCCCCATTTGACATTTATTTATAAATTGACATTCATTTTTCACCAAGCTGTCACAATTTTCCGACAATTTTTTTTTTTAAATTTTTTTTTCTTTTTTCCAATTTTTTTTTTTCTGTGAATTTATTACAGTTCTCCACTTTGACGTCTCACTCTCTCTCTCTCTCTCTCTCTCTCCGTCTCATTTTTGTTTCTGAGCTTTATCGATGGAAACTAATTAATTTTGGTTGACTTTGCTTGAGTTAATAAAGAATTTAGTTATTGATTTCATTGCTTTTAAAGACTTCATAATTTTCTATTCTTTTTGCTATAAATTATAATTTTTAATTTCCAGTTCTTTCTCTCCATCTTTCTTCATCTCAATTTTCCAATACTTTTGTGTCGATTTTTGTGGTTCATTTAAAAATTTCACACTTAATTTGTAAATCGCTGTAAAATTTCGGGAGGACGTTTTTATGTTTTTTGAAGATGTGGAAAAAGCAGGAGAGAAAGTGAAGATGTTTTGAGAAAGATTCACTTTTTGTTTTAATATATAATAGAAGAAAATGGAAATTCCTTTGTTTTTTCTAACGTTTTGAATTTTTATAATGTTAGGCAATTAAATTGGTGAAAAAAAGGGGAAAAAGGTAATGAAAACATATTAAAATATACAGACAAGTTAACGTCATAGAAATGAAAACCCAAAAAACTGACAGCTGCACTGACGCGTCATGTCTACAAAAAAAAGTAGCCGACAGCAAACGATGAATTAAGTTTTACGTAACAAATCGAGATATCGTTTGTATTCCATGGTAATTTTATTGGATTTTCCTTTTTCATGCGGTTTCCGCTAAGAATATCTAAAGTAGCAATTTTTTTTTAACTTTTTCGCTAACGATTTGCATTTCAATACAAAATAAAACTCAAACGCTCACACTGCCACAGACGCAAGAGGGCAGTCAGTAGTACGCTTGTATGTAGAAATAGTAGAGCTATAATTACATCCACAGGTACACGTACACGAGTGAAGAGCTTTTCAATTGTATTTTGCGAGGTAGCAGCGAAAATAATTTGCAAGTTTCGCGATCAGTGTGCCACTGACCTGAGGCAACAAACAACAATGCGAATTATTGTGTGTGTGTGTTCCGCTCCACTGTCGGTGTTGGTAGCCGTCTGTCAGTTTCACTGCAAATCGGTATGACTGTCGATGCATACATTTGGCAATGTTTCTCAATGTTGTCTGTCGATGTGCTGTGCTGTGCTGTGTGAATCGATACGCGTTTCTCTGATAACGATGACGTTGTATTCTTTACTACAAGATTACGTATGAATGATAAGACAATCGCCGACACTAAAGAAGAATTGGAGAAAGGATAGAAGCAGGCAAGAAGCAGAGAAAGCAAACTGCAATTAAAAACTGAAGAACCAAATTTTAAACTAAAACAATAGAATTCTTGTTATTTCCCTTTTTTACACGCTCACTTGACTCGCTCGCTTACTACTCTACTCGTCACTTGGCGCCCCACGCGAGTTGCACACACTCAACCTCGGTTGCGTGAAGACAACCAACGAGAAAAAAAACGAGAAAAAAACGAGAAAAAAACGAGAAAAAAACGAGGAAAAAAACGAGAGAAAAAACGAAAAACAAAACGTACTCTGGTATCAATTTACACGCCGGCTTAGCGTATTTTAATCCACGTGACAAGTAGAGCGCATGCAGTGGCATCCATTTTTCAAAATGTGTCTGCAATTTGCAAAACACAAATACAGAAAAGAAACAAAAATGCAAAAGCGAAAAGGGAAAAAACACAAAATGCAGCAGCAAAATGTTGACATTAAAGTTCTCGTTCTCTCTTACCAGGGCGTGTCAATGAACTCGAAATGTTTTGTATTGCCACGGAATGCAGGTTAGAAATCGTACTGAAAATACTGACCTTAAAATAGTTACAGAAATAGTTTTTTCAACACAACTACACTTGAAATGGAAGTCCAAAACTGTAGAGTAAAAAGTTCCGTTTTTTGACAGAAAATTTTAATTTATAAATAAACGAATATTAATGAAGTTTAAATGAAATAAAAATCATAATTTTGAGGTTCCCTCTAACTGGAAAACCCTCTTCAATCTGACGAAAATTCGAGTTCAGTGCTGAGGTTAACTGAAATGAAAACACTGTGAAATATTTTGAATGCTTCAGAGATGATAAATCATTTCGAAAATTTAGAGAATATCGAATTTCTCACTATTAATTACAACCATCCACTTCGGCAAAACATGATTCTCTCTAAACTTCACATTTGATTATCGTAATATCACGTCAGTCAAATATCAAATAAAAGAAAAGAATATTAATTTTCAACTCATTCATTTAAAGATGACGGCTATTAAAATTTTTAAACTCTGAGGGCGTCCAGCCCTCGGTTATTTAACTCGGTTATTAATTAATTGAATTAAATAACACGAACATAACAAGAATAGAAAAATAGAGCAAATAAATATGAAAATCAGGTCTTCAGAGAACTTTTTTAAGAGAAAATTAAAAATGGTTAAAAATTAACTAAAATGAATTGAATCGATTGAAATTTTGAAGGAAACAATCGATATTGATTTCTTTAGCACTTTTCAAATACTTTTCATTGCTTATATTTTGAAAAATAAACAAATTTGTCCCCTACTTTTCGAACAAATGTAAGAATTTTCCAAATGAAAATGAAACCGAAATCACAAGAAACTGCAATTTTTTGTATTTTTGAACCGCAACTTGGAAAAATTTCGTTAAAGCCCCGCAAAAACCGGCTTGCAGCGCAAATGCAGTCAGAACAAAAATTGAAATAATTCAGTACTTAAAAAATTCATCGAAGCCAAATTAAGCCAGAGAATTACAGCTTGAGAAGCCGACAATTTATTACCTGTTTGTTGAAAAGTAGAAGAAAAACCAGTGAATATTTACAATAATTTACAAGTCAAAATTAGATTGAATTTCTTTATTTCAATATTTAATTTCATGAAATTGTTTGTGAAAACGTACCTGAAAATTCCAATGTTTTCCTCTCATTTTAACGTAAACTTTCTAATTTATTTATAATTCCAGCGCGAGAAGCTAAGACGTCGCAGGTATTCTGCTGCTACTGCACTGCTGAACTGCTGAACTGCCACACCGAAGCAGCTTTTTATGATTTTATGGAATTCAAGAAATTTCTCAAATTTGATAACAAACACAAACAGCACACAAAGATTTTGATTAGCATCTCTTGTTTCTCGTTTCGCTGCAGCAGCCTGCATTTCATATTGTTTTCCTTTGTAATTTTGAAATCCAAATAAAGGCAATTAAATGAGGTTTAGAGATTCGCGGGAAAATCCAGACTGCCTACCAGTTTCATTTCAACTGGTTTGTGTCTCTTAATAAAAGAAAACTTGAACACTTGAATCACTTTTCGTGATTCGTTCGAAAATTGAGTTCACAGTGCATTTTAATTTAGTTTTGTTTCGAGGAATTATTTTTATGTGATCTCTTTACTGGAAAATGTTACCGAATCTTGATGATTCCGAATCCGAATTTGAAATGATGATGGTGCAGGCAATCAAGAGGCAACACACGCTGTGCAACAACTTCGAAGTGTCTGGCGGCTGTAATGAGAACGAATTTCTACAATCGGCCTACAATCGGCCTACAATCGGTCCACTGATCGATGCATCGATAGACCAATTCAGTGAAATGTTGGTGATGCAGTGCAATCTGAATGCACGTTGATTTTTTAGTAAACAGAAAACACAAATAAATAAATAAACACGCATTTGTAACTCAATTTCTCCCTTTAATTATTTGTATTCTTTCTCCCTTCCAAAATAATTAGGTGGCAACAAAGCAAAAACCAACAAACTTTTCCCGTTTCTTGCTACTAAAAAGGAGTGGAAAATGTGAAAAACCAAAAACGCGAGACTGGCAAGTTGATCCACTTGATAGCTGGGATGTGTGAGCGCGCGCGTATTTTGCAATCTGCTATTTTGAGGAAAATGCAGTTCTTCCGATTGCGCGTTATTTACGCCATCGAGGAAGAGTTTGTGTAAATAAAAATGCGCGGAAGGAGGCTTCATCAAGCCGCCTGCTGCTTCGATGCTTGTGATTTATGCACACAACAAAATTCCTCTTGCTTTTTTGTATTTCAATGCAGCAGAATTTAAGAAGAAAAAAAAAACCAAAATTCCTGGAAAAATTTCGTTTTTGCATTGTTTTTAATTAGGAAAGTAGAAATAAGATTAAATTAAAAATTGCAATAAGTGTGAATGTATAAAAAGTTCAAGAATTTATATGAAAAGTGAAGAGATAAATAAAATTTATTAAAAATGAAGTGAAAACTGATCTGCGAAGTGCACTACAAGGTGAAGTTAACAGTAAAATGGAAGGTGAAGCGACCAATTAAATTTTTTTATATTTTTTAAATTAAAATTTTTTTATTTTTTAAAAATAAATACAAAAGATATGAAAAGTGAAGAGAAAAGTGGACTCGAAAGTGAAAAGAAAAATTAAGTGGAAAGTGAAGTGAAAATTGAACTAAAAAGTGAACTAAAAAGTGAAATAAAAAGTGAACTAAAAAGTGAACTAAAAAGTGAACTAAAAAGTGAACTAAAAAGTGAAATAAAAAGTGAACTAAAAAGTGAACTAAAAAGTGAACTAAAAAGTGAACTAAGAAGTGAGCTAAAAAGTGAACTAAAAAGTGAACTAAAAAGTGAACTAAAAAGTGAACTAAAGAGTGAAGTGAAAATGAACTAAAAAGTGAACTAAAAAGTGAAGTGAAAGATTGCTTTCAAAATTAAAAAAAAACGCGGATATATTAAAAGTTTTCGGCAAAAACAAGGCGTTGCAACCTTTTCGCTTCATCAGCGGAGGTCAGATGTGATAATTAAGTGAAGTTTAGAGAGTCTTAATAAATCTTCAGGAGGCAGATTTTAATTTCCAGTTTTCAGTGATGGGCGTTTTGAGTGATTTTTTTTTTGCAGATAAGAAGTAAAAACACGATTCTGGTTTAACGCAGAAGACATCAACTTTCATTAATTATAAACGCGAAACGTACACTCAAATTAATTGTCAGCATTAAATGTAGTTCAGCCTTCAGGTTTTCCCACTTCAAAGCTTTTCTACCTCAATACTTTAGGCAGAAAAAAGAAGGAACCAAAAAAAAAAAAAAACAAAAAACAAAAAAAAACAAAAAACCAAAAAAAACAACTAAACCTTTTTGTAATCCGTGGATGAGTTGAAATTGCTGTGTTCGATTTAATGAGGCTTGAGATTAAAAAGCACCAGCAGCAGCAGCAGCAGCGAAAAGCACACCGACAACATACACGCCCACCTGATAATTAAACTCGACATTAATACGTGTTGACATCAATTTTGTTTCGAGATGTTTTGCCTGTCGATAACCAGTCGATTGGGAACAGTTAAGGTCAGTTTTTTGGGGGGGGGGGGGGGGAGAGAAAAGAAACGCCAGCCTGATCAGCTTGATAGCATCGGAGTTGTGAATTTTTTTCCTTTCTTGTTTTCTTTCTTAATTTCTTTCACTTCGCAGGCGTCCAGTTTTCTTGTTGTTGTTTTTGCATGTTTGTGGCTGCCAAATAACTGGCAGTGGTAGCAACAATTTATTGGCAACAACAACAACAGCAACAGAAACTCAACCATTCACAGTAACACTCGAGTTTGCATGTTAATGAAACAAACAACCGCAATTAGTTGTTGTTTTGAGGTGGTAGGACGTTGTTGTTTTTGTTGCTGATGTTGTTGGTGTTGTTGTTGGTGTTGTTGGTGTGTTTGTTAACAATGCTGATTTCCAATGTCCTGCAAACGATCTTCTTGATTTTACTGATTAAAGTTGGTTTAAATTGCGAACAACAACAATAACTACAAAAAAAACTAATTTAAACAGTCCACTAGCTAAAATTGTTCTACTAAAACTAATTGCAATTTTTTTCTTGAGTCGAAATGCAAAGTATTATTTTCAATAATCAAAAAAAAAATCGTAATGTAATTTCTTCTTTTTTCTAAGGCAACACCAAAGTCAAATGCCACAATCCAGGGTTGCCATTGTGAACATACTTTTGCAATTCCGCCTCCCACAGAGTCTAGCAATTCACAAACGTGTCTGACAAGCACGAGAACGCGAGCCATTCACAACAACGTCGTATCCTCTCAAATCGATGGTATTTGCGAGCGTTGCTTCTCTCGGTCGCCGCTTAGGATGTCCACTCGCAGCGAGTTGCTGGAAAGTAGCAACTTCGAATCAAATCATAAACTTAACTTACACCGTCAACATTCAATGAAATTTGTTGTAAGTCGATTCTAAGGTCGACTTGGCGTGACATCTGAATGGCGTGAACTGCGAAGTTGGACTTCCACACAAAGCTAACGAGAGAAGCGGTTATTTTATGAGAAGAAGAAGAAGAAGAAGAGTGGCGAGGAGGTTTTTCGGTACCGTTAGTTGTTTAGAAGGAAGAACAAAAATTAGACATGGAAAAGCAATTCGAGATTCGAGCAGGAAATCCAGTTTAGGTTGGGAGAGATCGAAAAAGTTCTACACTTCGATTTCAGCATTTATTTGAGTTTCTAAGCCATTTTTAAAATTTTGCTGGCCACAATCCACTCTCCGGAATGGAGAGAAAAGAAAAGTTGAGAAGTCCTCACATATGTTTCCCGAGACCGCCAACTATTTCTTGCAACATCAACCCACTCCACACAATAAAGAAAAACTTATCAGCCATTTTTCTCAAAGAAAGAAAAACTCTTTTCCGCCAGCAAAGTTAAGTGTGAAGTGTGAAGTTATGTGTTAACTAAATTAAGCTAAACAATTGAGAGCTTGTAGCTGTGGCAGCTTCTTGTATCTCATAACGAAGACAAGTTAAGCGCGTCGTTGGCGGACGCCAATTTGATTTCTATGTAAATCGCTGCGAACAACAAGACGCAGAACAACTAGAAGAACCGACAGACCGACAGGCAGGCAGGCGGACGGCGGTTCCAATAGACAGACACACAGACAGACAGACAGACAGATACAGTTAGGACAGGCTTTCGTGCCAGCGACAGTACGCGGATGGCTTGCCGGCGGAGAGACGCCGCACTTTGCAGACAACCACCGTAAACACGAGGAAGTGTTTTTCTAACGAGAGCACACAAAATAGTCTTTTCTTTCCACTTCACTCCAGACATTCTTTGGCACCAGCAATTCGACTGTTTAATGTGTTGGCGGTGCGGGTGGTCATGACGTCCGTCTATACGTCCGTCTGTCCGTCCCTCCCTGTCCGTCCCTCCCTGTCCGTCCCTCCCTCGTCTGCGTGCGTCCACGTGAACTATGAAAAGTCATATGAAAAATGCAATTGTTAGCTAAATGTATGGCTAAAAATTGAAAGAGAACACCAACAAACTTTTTCCTGCGTAGTTGGAAAAAATGTGGACAAGAAAAATTACTTATTGGCCAATTAAGGAATAAAAGAATTTCTTCCCGATAAATTTTGCAATTGCCAAGCAAAGTTTCTCCGATGAAATATAAACTTTTATTATAGAATTCGAGTAGTTAATTTTAAAGCCAAAGAAATCTTCAATTTATCTTCCAGAAAGTTGCTTTTAATTTCACTTTTCCATGATATTTTTCACTCTTAATTTTACTTTTCAAGAGATTGCGAAAGCTTTTTCTTCGCAAAGGTCAACAAAACTTTCCAAAGCGTGTTGAATGTGTTCGTGCAAAAGCAAGCAGTGACGAGAATCACAAGTAATTCTAGAATTCACTATATTCGCGTCCATTCCCCCCAAACTTCTTGAGATCCGAATGATCTAGAAGAAATAATAAATTGAATCTGTTGAAACCTATTAAAAGTTTGCATCATTACGAATGCAATTTTTCCCCCTCACTTCTGGCTCTTCATCGCTTTGCAATTGCAAGCCCTGCTGGAATTTTCTACTACGATTGCGATGCAACGCATGCATCGCATTTCCTGGCTGCATGTCAATTAATTAATGTTCTCTCTCACAAGCTTATTTAAGCCAACAAAATGCTTATCAATTGCTGCAATCTAGCATAATTTCTCAAAGCCTCGCTGCGCTGTTTAAAAAGCGAACAAATGCATTTTGCGGACCCTCTGCAAGTCAACACATAATTAATCTCGCTTGATTAATACGCCGAGATGCCCCTGTCGATGCCGCTGGCGATGCCGCTGGCGATGCCCCTGTCGATGCCGCTGTCGAATCCCCCGTCGATGCCGCTGTCGATGCCCCTGTCGATGCCCCTGTCGATGCCCCTGTCGATGCCCCTGTCGATGCCGCTGTGCTCTGGCAAAGTAAACTACTTTCCGCGGCAACGTGGCAAGTAATTGCGTTGCGTGGATATCTGCAGCTCGCCTGAATTGCTCTCCACTCATCCTTTAATCCCGTTGATCGCGTTTCCCTCCATTGATTTGCGGGCGAAAAAGGGTTCTTCTTCGCACCAAAATTAACTGCAAACACGTTGCAACACGAATTGTTGAACTTGAGTTCAAATGCTGAAGAGTTGAATGCAAAGTAGGAATGCTATAAATTTTCTCCGTTGCCAGCCATAATTCACTTTTGTTGTTTTCACTTGTCCTCCCCCCCCCCCCCCCCCGCCCCCTCCGCCCACACCACACCCCGGCCAACCACCTCTTCCTCGCTTCCTCTCATCACCTCTCCTGCTCACTCCACACTGCGCTGCTGCCCTCTATCGTCGCAGATTACAAATCGGTTTTCCACTTTTCTGCACAACGAAAGCATTTTTAAGTCTAAACGATGCGTTGATTTATGAAGTTGACCGCCATTCAACAATCAAACATACGTTCGCATCTGCATCTGCATCTGCGACTGCATTCAGTGAAATACACACACACTACACGAGTCCATCGATAGAAAAAATCCGAGAAATTATTGCTGCTTAGAAAAATGAAGTATTTCTGCTCGCCAAGTTAATGACCTTCCATAGTTGCGAGGTGCTCTGTCTCTTTCACGCGGTGGTTGCGTCTCTTTCTGCCATCGCAGCAAATATTTCTTCCACAAATTTGCATAACAGACACAAATTTATCGTGACATCGTAGCCCAGAGATACAAAATCGAAGTATGCGACTTCCAGAATTGATATTGCGTCAATGCAGCAGCAGCAGCAGTGATCTTGTTGCGCTTACAACAACAACAACAGCAACAACAACAACAACAACATCACAAACACAACAACAATAAAAACAGCAGCAACAACAACAACAACAACTACAAGTAGTTACAACAAACAAGGAAGAAACGCGTCGTTACGCATTCACTTGATTCGATCAAATCAATTAGAAGTTGAACTCACTTCTTTTTTCTCGTTCTTCTCTTCACCTTTTTATCCTGTTGTATCTGAAGATGTTCAGTTAACTCATTGACAAGATCCTTGACGTCTTCTGTGCGAGCCAAGCGCTCATCAATCGATGATCAATCTTCTCTACTGCAAATTAAGTTCTGTAAAGTTGAATTCTTGCAGAGATGAAGATTTTTTTCTAAGCAAATAATATTGCTTGCAAGAGTTGATGATTAGAAAATAGAAAAAAACCAGAGATTTCAAGTAATCTTCAGCCTTCAGTTGATTGTCTAGCGATTGAAATCAAACTACTTTTTTTTCCATTAGATTAATTCGAAAATAATATTTGTAATTTAAAGAAGAAAAAGTCTCTGCTTTCTGATGAAAATGCGAATAATTGAACGACTCATTGTGGACATCATCAAATTGTACTTCAAAATTAATGACTGTAATTAAATTGCCGAAGAAATCCTTACTTAATTTTACTTAATTTGAAAAATTTAAAAGTTTTTGATTCACTGTATCTAAGGAATTTAAAGATTTCATTTTAAAATCAACATTTTAAGCCACGATCACTACACGATCACTACACGATCACTGCATCACAATCTCACATTTACAACTCGTCACATTTTTTTGAAGTGCCGTGTAAAACTGTCTGGTATTCGCAAATTAAGTCAATCTTTGCTCGCATGCTGATGTTCACAGCATCACCATTAAGAGATCATTAAGTCGCAAGATCGCTGAGAGAACGAAGAAGGAAGGAAGGAATAATTTATTGCTGCAACTGCCAGAGTTCAACGCAAGGAATCAGCAGTGTTGCCTCTGCTGCTGATAAATATATAAGAGTCGCGTAAACATGCCGTAAAACAAGATGTTCAAGTGACGCATATCCATCAACGAGTGAAGATCATTACAATCGCAATAAAACAGCAAGAAATCGCTAGGGTTCTCAATCATTTTTGCGGTAAACAAGAAAAGAGTTCGTGATAATCAGCATGGCAAAAAAACAACAAAACAAAAAACCGTCAAAAGTAGTTCCACGGAAAGCGAAAACAAGCAAAAACACGGGATTATTTTAACGCCAGACACGTCTGTTAACCGCACTTGTTGCGGATTCAGATTTCAGGGTGGTTCTGCCTTGAAAGAGTCTGTCGATCAAAACTTCAGGTCAACACTTGAAAAAGTAGTGATCCTCACACACACACACACACCCACACACACCCACACACACACACACACACTTCTCATGCTGATTCCGTGATTCACGAGGCAGTCATCTCATTCATAACTAAAGAATGCCAAATAAGCGTTTCTAGAAAAAAATTGATTGAATAGTTTAGCTTGCAAAAATGAAATTCCTTTAAAATTTCAGTAATTTGTTTTAAATACTGCATGCTTTTCACGAAGGGGTGGCAGCTCTGGCGGGTACCACGTGCTCTTCGCTGATAAGGCGCGGGGCAGCAACACGACTTGAGGAAGATCAAGTTTTTTAATGAGTTTATTGCTGTTGACGCCTTATTTTATGGCAACTTTTTTCCTGTTCTTACTACGTAGTAAAGTAATAAGGAAGCCCTTGGTCAGCTTTTCCTTTTTTACAAATAAAATTCTACTGATCTTCGTCATTGATTTCGTTATAAATCCTTGCAATCGTTTCATCACCACCGCAAAAATCACTTCGTTCTACACGGTATTCAATATTTTCATTGTTCTTGCAAATAGCTATCGTGTTATCAGAATAAAAAGAATTTATTCCATTATTTCTTGTTTTTATTAGTGTTTTCTTTTCATTATTATTTCCATGAAAAGTCTATTTGAGTGGATGAGTTTCTGTAGATGATCACAAGTTGCAGTGAATGCTGATCATGTGGTGATAGTTGGTGATAGTTTATCAGGAGGTGTTAAGTCATATAGCAGTCAAATATCATATAGCGATGTGATAATAAATTGTGATCGTTGTCATTATCTTGCTAAGTCACGTCATGTAGCCACCGATCGAGATAGAGGCGGGATCCTGCTATAATCTACCATATTTTTGCAACGATAAAAAGCCGGCAAAGCAATAGGAGATTAAAAAAGTGAAATAGTCGGGAATATATGACATCTCCAGACTGACTTTTTTCTAAACTAGAAACTAAACCGCTTTATAACTCTTTTAAAGCGCACATTCGACTCAGAACGAGGTATGAATAAGCTGAAGGTGGTGATGATTAAACGCGATAACGAGCCACGCCTCATAATTAACGCCATTCCAGCAAACAACTTGAAGAAGTGTGTAAATTTAGACCTCATTTAAGGTTGATGCCTAAAAAAATCCCAAGATATCTCAAGCACAAGCTTCGGCCAGACAACGACGACGAGTCTGGCCGAGAGAAAAGAAAAAGTCCTGCAGAAAAGAAGCTGCGGACAGGAAAGAAGATCACTTGAAATTATTTTTGATTGCTTTGCGCGGCATCAGATCGCATTGAAGTTATCTTGTTACAACCTTTACTGAGCTTCTCTTCTCTATTTTTATGGTTGTGCTCGGCAAAGTGCAACAAAATACGCAGCGCAGCCGCACTAAAATCAGTCTGCGGCTGTCGGTCGATGGGCGTGAGGACCACCGACCGAACGGGTAAAAGTGGAACCCCGTTTTGTAGATCACTTCTGCGTGGTGTTGTGTGTTTGCCTCTTTTTTTGCTAGCGTCCGTAGGGTGTTGCTGCAGCTATCGATTCCACCTACAAAACCGAATACCTTACACGTCACGCTCGACATGAGAAGGCGCGGCAGCGTGAAGGGAAGGACGATCACCACGATCACTTTCAAGTCCTGCTCTACGCATAAATAATGAATGCAGATGTGAGGCGCGCGCGTTCAGGCGCGAGAGACCGGCGCGAGAGACCGGCGCGAGAGACCGGCGCTTACTAAATACCCGAGTAACTAAATTTAAATGTCTGCCCCGCCTGCAGTTGGTGTGTCCAATCCGGCGCATCATCACCGCAGCATGCGTAAAAAGGAAGAATGCATCGAGAGCCATCAGCAGGCAGGCGAGGCTTGAAATTACAAGCATCGTGTTGAGTGCAGACGACTACAACTTGAGTTCAATCTAGCGTGGCGCTTTGATTTCCAGTTCAATATTTAAATTGATCGTAGGAGTTGCCCGTTGCCCGTTGCCCGTGATCATTCAGCCTAATGATCGCCGTCTCCACAAAGTGTTGAAACTTGAATATTGTTCTTTGTTTTCTGTTTAATGTTGTAATTAATGAGTGCCAGGATGGGGTTTTTACACAGTTTCTTTGTAGTTTTTTCTGCTTCTGGTGAAGCTTTTGCTGTTTCTTTTCTTTAAATGTCAGATCGCTAAAAATACTTTATAGAGTCGCTTGTACGGTTCATTATCGAGCTCAGCTTTGAAGGCTGCCTCGTTGTGAATCACTTTGAAAGGGCGTGAGAAGGGCCGCCTATTTTTCGCGCTTTATTTAATGTAATGAATGCCGAATGCCAGCTTACAATTTCGAAATAAACAAGAAAATTAATTAGAGGGTTCTGCGAAATTTGTTGTCAGTGCTGAGAATTCACTCGAAAGTTTGCTTAATATAGAACTTTTATGTCAAAGTATGTTCTGAATCGTTATTTTTGAGTAGGTTTTAGTATTATTTTCTGGTCCATTTAGCTGAGAATAGATTATTTTGTGTGAATAATTGGAGATACGGAAAATTAGTTCGGATTTATGGCTTAAAAATGTCTATTTTTGATCCCCCTTTCTATTTTGAATTCCAATGTTTTATAGATCCTCTGGTTCGAGGATCGCTTCGTACGATCGTCAGATTTATGTGGAAATAGCACCGGATTGCTCGAATGATAGATAAAATAATGTAATCAGCAAATTTCAACATTTAGCTGCTTTAATTCTTCTTGAAAGCCCAGCAATTCAACAAATCTAAAAGTCGTACTAAATTTAATATGCTGAAAAGTGATAACAAGAACTCAATATCAGTTAAAACCGCAATTAATATCAACTCCTGTGTAACTGATAATCACTCATAAACAAACGATTTCATCATCAGTCCACGACAGTAATGAAGAAACCCTTGTAAATGCGAAAAACCCGAACAAAGAACCCACGAGCCCCACCTGCCTGTCATGTAATCATTGCAGGCGCGTCAGACGTCCTCAGATAACCATCGTTCATGCTGCCAACCCACTGAAGGAGCCGCGCTGCGCCGATCCGATCCACCCTTCAAGTGCAGCCGCGACATCTCTGCGCACTTCTAAGCGCGCATTTAAAGTGTGCCGAGGCGACGATGTCGCTTCTCGACGCGACTTCTTCTACAATCCTGAAGAAGGAGGTTGATTATGGAAGATTATAAATTATCGCTGAAATGCATTAGTATGACACCAGAAACAAAGCAAAAATCCGCTCAAAATCAGCAATAAAAGAAGCCCAAATAAATAAGTAAATTAATTCTGTACGCAATTCAAGGCAGACGGCAGTGGCAGCGGCGGCGGCGGCGTCTACCACGGACTCCCTCCTCCCCCCCGGGAGATTTAAATCGTCTGGAAAACAGCAGAAACTCCAAAGACAACAACATTAAAAGTGAATTTAGTTGTTGATTTTAACTTTTGCCACATAACGTGGCAATGCAGTTGGCAGTCATTGTTGTTGTCGCGGAAAAGTTCTTCCTTTTTACCTTCCTAGCCAGCACGCCTTCTTCCTCCTCCCCGCGAGCCTTCGCTGAGTTAGCCAAGAACGTGATTCGGCCTCTCATAACGAGGTTAATAGAAAGATTTATCATTTGGCCCATGAATATTCAAGGCAGGGAGCCGCCGCGATTGCAGCGATCGTAGCGCACGCGCACTTGATCTTCACTTAAGCGATAATCGGCCGCCAAGTGCCGACCAACAGCTGCAACTTGTACTGGTGAAGCAGTCTTCCACTCAGTGTTTCTCCAGCTTTTATCTAATAAAAAATAAACTCCAGGCAATTCTATGCGTTGAAATGCGAACAACTAAAATATTTCTACGAATTCACGGAATGACCGGCGGACCACAGATTGAGAAACAGTGTTTCCCCGCATTTTATCTAATAAAAAATAAACTCCACACAATTCTATGGGTTGAAATGCGAACAACTAAAATATTTCTACGAATCCACGGAGTGACCGGCGGACCACAGATTGAGAAACACTGTAGCAGGCTGTATCTAGATGGCGGTTCTCGGCTTCCTTTGAAATTTCAATTTCATTCATTTACCAGGATTGTTGTAATTCTGTAATGGGATTTTTTTTCTACTTGTTGCGATTCCTTTCCTTCTGGTCGATTTTTTACCTTTGCCATCTCTAGTTGTGATCTTTCGTGATTTATTCTTGTAATTACATTCTATTTGAAATTCCCTGCTGTGATATTTTTTCACTATAATTTTGCTAGTGATATATTTTTATTTCATATTCTCTTCGATTTTTTTATTATTATTTTTATTATTTTTTTATTGCCCTTTAAATTGATATTTCTTGTTGCGTTTACGCTTCACTACTTAGCATTTTTTTCGGATTAACTTATTTGTCTCAGTGATTTTTATCTTGCCTTCCTTCCAGTTGGAAGCTTTGAACGTCTATTTTAACGTCTTCCTTAACGCTTTTATTTCAATTGAGTTATCCGTGCGTCTGTGGAAGCGAGAACTTAATTACAATAAAGTAAATCAACGCGATGAAGATCAGATAACAGCTGCGATAAGTGAGGTTAATGTAGGCTTAAAACTTGTTGGCCTTTCTATTCCTATTTTTTTTTTCTAAAGAAAATTCTCTTCCACCAAAGAATATCATAAGAAAACTTCAGATATTCATTCGCTTTTGATATTACAAAGTTTTCCGTCATTAGTGGAACGGAGAAAAAAGTTTGGAAAAGAATGGAATTAATGGAATAGTACAAGCATCTGCATATAAGTTGGAGCTATCTATAGCTCCATTCTTATCTGAATCATAATAGACTGCAATAAAACAGAGCAAACAACGCGATACAACTATTTTTGTCGGTTCCCAGTTGAACGCGTAACCTAATTTGCTAGCTCGAGTTAGAAAAGCCTTTTCGGTTATAAAGTCGCACGAAGAGCCGTGATGTGAATACTCAGTTGAGAGAGCCAGTTAGTAAAAGTCCCGACTTTTGGGTTATAAAAGCTCCGTACATAACTCAGAAAACCCCTTCAAAAGCCTTTGAAATAGAAAAAAAGGTAGCAACACATCATGATGAAATAACCAAAATCAAGTTTAAATTTGGTGGGTTAGAAACTTCAGCATTTTATTATCGTAAACCAGTTTGTTGTAAACAACTTGAACTAAGGTCATTGTTTACATTACGGTTTTCGTTGTTGTACACTTTTATGATAAACTTTTGAAGCAACACGTGTGTTTTCGGGTTAGAATTGCTTTGTAAAATTTTACAATATGTGAAACTTTTGAAGTTTAAACGGACGATAAAGAAGATTTTCTATTTTTGTAAAATATGTTTGTAGTAATGATGAGCATAAACGAAATTTCTCAGAACTTCTCAGCCTTATCTCGATCTCGATCTCGATTTTCGTCTGAACTGAAAAAAAACAGCCTCAGTCTAGATTATCGTCTGCATTGAAGAAGTTTGCCTTGATTTCTTGTGTTATCATTTCGAATTCAGTGATCAGTCCCGAATTTCGTATATCACCACGACTGAGAATGGCATCTCTGGATCTGGATTATCTTATCGACCCAGAGATGTGGATCTCGTTCGTGGTGACGTTATAGTCGGCAGGCCTCGAACTCGCCGAATTCCTTACCGAATTCCATGAGCAACGATGAGAGTCGAATTCCGTGATCCACAGCTAATGAACGTTTTATTTCTTTCACACCAAATTATCTTAGAAATGAAAACGAGAAATAAGTCGACAAGAAAACCTTAATTTTCCTCAACATAATTCGTATTTGGATTAGTGAGCCACACGATCAAAGCGCTTTCACTGCTTACGAAGAATAACGAGGTGAAAATGAGGCAATCATTAGCAATAATTTCGAATCATTTCAGATTTTTTTTAAGCTTATAATTAGTTTTTTTATTGCAAACAGTTTTTCCAACATATTTTATGTATTCAAAATCGTTCATGAACATGCGGTGCGGTGTGCGCACGCTTAAAAATAGACTCGACTTGCGTTAGAAGTGGCCATTTTTTGCGCAATGAAATGCACCATCAACGGCGATTATTGCAGCATAACAGCGGGCGGCGAAGGGGCCGAAAAAGATGAAAAATGAAAACACAAACAAACACAAGGGGGCAAACAATAGAAATGACGTCATATGACGTATCGACTCAATGGAGTTTTAAACGTTTATCCCCACCATCTTTGCCAGCTTATCGAATTTATTTCCTTATTTCCAATGTTTGCAACTCATTTAATGGGTGTTTTAATGTTGCGTTGAGTGGTTATGTTGTTGCAAGTTGTAATTATTTCGTGTCAATATCGCGGTGAGAATTTAAAGAAATTCCGAATATAGCAGCATTTTCGTGATTAAGGCAATAAAAGTGCTGCATTTTTAGGTTTTTCTCAATTTTAAGCTTTTTAAAAGAAAATTCTTTTTGTTTTTCCCATTTGATTTCGTTTATTTTTAATCTTTTAGTTTCTCAAAATAGACAGTTTGACAGCATATTTTTCCTCAGCTGAATCGGAATATCAAAATCAAATTCCGGCAACTCCTTCGCTTTTAAAAATCAAAATATGTCGTCATCCATCTTCAATCAGTCAGTTATGAAATTTTTAATTAATACTGCAGCCATGAAATTGAACATTAATAACAACAACAACAACAATATCATGATGTTGTTGTATATTTCTTTTTTTTTACTTCTTTTGGAATCCACTGACTTCAAGATTCCGTATGACAGATTGAATTGTTATTGTTGCAACCAACGAATTATAAAATATAAAATTCAAATTTTGAAGCATCACGAGATTACATTTGTTTTTGTAATAATATGTTTAATTAAATAGACCAATTTAAATGCAGCCTCAAATGAGTAAAATATAAATTCGTTCAAAAAAGTATGAATTCAAACTGGTTTCTTCTTGTTTTTCCAAACTATTCCGAAAGTTTGGTGATATTTTATGTTTTTTATATAATATATAAATAATAATAATAAAATATAATTTTTGTTAAATTAAAGAAACAAAATTAAAACCAAATTAAAAAGTATTTTGAAGATATTTTACATTTTTCTAGTATTCAACTAGTAGTGGGTAGACAGTGGTAACAACAACAACAACAACAACAACAACAACAACAGCAACAAAATTTACAACAAAAAGTAATAGAAATAAATTGTAAAATGTATTTTAAATTGCATTAAATTTGATTAACGAGCTTCAAAACCGCTAACGGTCGCGCTCGAAACTAGACATTCAATTCAGCAGCCTCTGATGTTGCAGCTTCCAGCTTTTTAAGCTTCTCACTTTCACTGCTAAGTTTTGGTTTCTTTTGTGAATCGTTTTTTGAACTTGTAATTTTATTTGTTAAGTTTCTTATTTTTATTTTCGGTTACGAGCTTCACGTCGCGCCGCCCAACGCCAAACAGAAGCGTTGACGGGCGGGCGGGCAATCAAGCGTACGAGTTACTCGCACGGACGCGGACGCACGCATCCAGTTGATCTTGCTGAAAATTTCTTCTGCTTTTCATTTATTATTTTGTTTTTTGATAAATTTGCGAGAGAGAAAAAATGCCTAGCATCCCTTAATATCTTTCATTGTGTTCGTTTATCATGTCATGGAAAATTTTGTGAAATCAAATCATGCGTTCAAATACGAACGCGTTAATCATGAACTCAAAAAAATGTTCATTTCACTTGAAACAAATTCCAGCATACGTTTTTTTTTTTGAATTTTCTGTGAACATTATAGCGTAAAATATTGCATTAACTTTAATAAACAACTATAACTTTGATTTTCTTATTTATTTCAATGGATTTTTCAAACATTTCTTTGAAGATTTTTACGATTCATTCGTTTGTAAAGCATTTTCAGGAAAATCAGCATTTTCACTTTATTCTTTAGGAAAAGAAATCTTTAAAATACGTATGTATACATCGAAATATATGTATATCATATATCTAGCTATATCTGAATATTACTCCGTAGCTTATTAAAAAAGATAGATAGAAATCCTTCAAACCATCTTATTGCAAAAATAATTATTTGCTTTCATCTTTAAGTGCAAAAAACCTAAAAAAAACCTAGTTAAACTGAACAATTTTATGATCTCCACTTGCTTGGTGAAGGCAAGCCAGTCAATACCGATCTAGTTTTGCGGTCACGCCAAGCTATTATTACAGCAAAACTCACAAAAAGTGCCATTTTGCATTCAGAATCGCCAGCTCTGCAGTGAGCTGTTGTTTTTATTGTATTTGCTGTACAATTTAGTATTGAAATTTGGTGTAGAAAATTAAAATGCTTCGTTTTCTCACATTCTAAATATATATTTTTATGAATTTTAATATATTTTATCGTTTTGTACTGTAAATTTTCTATTTATTTATAAAAATCTAATTTTTCGCATTTTTTGGTATAAAACTTTTTCCACTTTTTATATTTTATTCTGAAAAATTAAAAGAAGTTCTCAATTTTTTTTTTTTTTTTTTGGGTTTTTAGCTTTCTTCCTGACTGCAATTTCAATTATTTCTCAGCATGTTGAAAGTGCCAATTTAAATGTCTTTACAACGATATTTTTCACTTCTTTCCTCGTTTTTTCCCAATTTTCAGCTAACAATATCGCTGAAGTTTCAAAATATAAGCAATTTTTTCGCCACTACTGTTGGCGTTAAGTGACAATGTGAGGTGAAAAACAGGACGAGTCAAACACTTAAATTTCAAATGCATGCAATGAAGGGAACTTCGAAATGACAATAATATGTTGAAATTTAAAAATATTACGATAATTATAAACAATTCAAGCAATTAATGTTAAAATCATAAAAAAGAAAACAATCTAAAAGTTCGTAAACTCATAAAGACAAATTAATCGAAATGTTTAGCTGGAAAGCAGGAGGTGACAATATTTTAGCTTATAAATGTGACAAGTTCGCCCTGTTGTCATAAAAACTGCAAATTTACACTAAAACTATAAAATTGTAGCACACGAAATTTAATAAGCAATTAATTAAAAAATACTCAACGTTATTGAGCTGCTAACCCGTGGCAAGGGTTAGCTAGAAACTATAAAATGTCAAACATTTGACGTTGGCACTTCTTTGACACTTCGTTTCTCATTATGCAAAATTTGCACGTCAAACCATAAATTTGTAGCTCCGCTGACAGCTGCTGTCAATACATGTTGTCACAATTTGTAATGTCAAATCTGATTAAATTATCAGCTTGCATATTTATCAGGTTGTTTTGATTTTGAAATTTTTTAATGCTGCTGCATTTCGCACAAATTACACATTCAAATTTCACGACTACCATTGCTTACTTTTTTCTTTATTTTCCATATTAATTTCCACTGAAATTTATATCATGTTTGCTTTGACTTTTAATTTGTATTTTAATTTACATCACTCGCTACTTAAGAAGCCAATAGCTGCGCACCTATAAATTAAATTCTTGTTTTTAACGCCACCGACGCCCACGCCACTTTCATTCAACGCTGCCTGCCTGGCGGTTGCATTCAGCCAGCGATCTCAAATATCCGCCAATCTGCGAGATGCTTTTACTATAAATGCAGGCTGAAATTTTTCTGTTTTTCTCATTTCGGTGGCGCTTTTTATTGCCCTTGCGTCCGCTTTAAATGTCGCGTCGTGTCGTTGTTTGAACGCGGTTGCCTCAACGCTGACATAATGTGGACAGATATTACAGATCGCAAAGCAATTACAAATTGTGACTCTCGGCCTTCTGTGTGGCGCCGAGTGATTGCGATCTCGGAGCTCGGAGCTCGTTAATTGCGTGTAACCCCAGAACTGTCGCGTAAGCTGTCGCCGGTAGTCGGATGTGCGGTTTAAAAGAGTTGAAAAGAGTTTAAAAGCGTGTCGCGGCGATCAGTTGTTGAAAGCACCGCACGACGGTTGCAGAATTTTTGACAGAAAGTGAAAGTACTGCGAGTGACTCTTTTTAAAAAGATCCAAACAGAGACTCACTTTTGTGGGATTAACAGTGGAACAGCTTGAAAGACTCATGGGAACTCACAGGAACTGAAAGGATTTTTCCATTAAATAAAACTCGATTCGAAAACGTCGCCGCTAATATATTGTGACAAGTGAGTTGCTACTAATTAACCATCACCTCGGCGGACAATTAAGAGTCATTAGTGGACAACACGAAGGTGTCCAGTCCCTCCTTCCAGAAAACTAAGGCAGCCGCAACCTACCGCGACCCATTAATATGCAGCGTGCGTGGGCAACGAATGGACGAATGGACGATAAACACTTTTTAATGTATTCCATGCACCCGATTTACGGTAACTTCAGCAGGTGCTCGAGCGCGTTCCTCTAATGGAATTGAACGGCAGCCGCGACTAAAACGCCGCTGAGAGGAAACCAGATTCACATGACAGCAGCCCGAGGGCAAACGCTAAATGGTCTCTTCCCGCTTTTCTGGCGCTTCGCTCTTTCAGTGGCACTCGTTGGAGGTTTTCGGTTTAATTGCGCGCGGTGGCAACGCTACACGACGGCCTGTGCCAGCAGAATCGAGCACCCGGTGGTGACTGGCCCACTGATACAATTTTCTGATAAAGATTTAAACACTCGTATGCTCTCAAAACGTACGAAGATGACTTCCGCTGATAAGTCGCCTCAAGAGGTGGACACACCACACACGGAAAGCGGACGCAGTGGAAGCCATGAGAGAACGAGGGGGGAGGGATGGGGTTGCCACCAGTGCACTGGGGCTCTTGAAGTCGGTGTATCTGCCACAGAATAGTTGGCCACTTCAGTCAGCCGGCAACTCCTCGTAGCGGTGATTTTGCAAATTTAGCCGATGCCGTCTGCAGTGGAGGCTACAGTGGCGGCCTTAAAAGTACGACAATCGCGCCGCGGCCTGAACAACCATTAAACGCGTATTTCGAAGCTTTCGAACAACTTCAGCGCTATAAAAATAATTGCTACGTATGTGTTTATGTTGCATAAGAGCGGAGCGAGCTGTTGAAACATCGGCGATAATCGCTGACCTCAGGGCGCGACGACTGGTCGGACTGGAGGCCCGCCGAACGGCGATCCGGCGGCCGTGCGCTGTATTGAGATTTTCTATCTATAACGTGCCGCCACTTCTTCTCGGCGCATAAATTCAAATCTTCTTCAATTAGTTTCAATAGCTTTCAGCTGTTTGTTTTTGTTGTGTGTTCATATTTTTGGCGCATTTCAGCGCTTTCATAGATGAGGGATGGTGGGTCGGAAGGCGGAAGGCGGGGGCGGGGGGCGTTATTCAGGGTGGCTTGGAAGAAGAGAAACAAACTGTCCCCAAGTAGGAAGTGAACCAAATTGAACTAAATTTCGCTCTGTACGGCATGCTGTTCCATCACATGATTGTATTTACATGTTTCGGTGACATACGAACCGCCGGAATTCGTGGATGTTTTTCATTCATATCGTGGACATGGTGCGTGTTTTTGTGTTTTCTTTTTCTATTCGGTGTTTGGCGGGAGCAAAACTTCATCGTCGGAGCTCATCGTCGTTCGCCGCAAGAGTCACACTTAATCGCTGGTGATACAATTGCATCACTTTGACAGACGTACGCGATAATGACGCGTCACTGTCTAGACTCGACAGATTGTAACTCTCGTCTATTTCCAACAATATAAAATAATTATCACTCGGTCAAGAGTTTTATTTTCAGTTGGTCATCCAATCGATCTGCCTTGATCGAACCGTGATAATGACAGTTATTACGGTCGAGTGCTTCAAACTGTCCGTCACTCTGGGTGTGGAAGAAATCAGTTGCTGCTGAAGGAAAAATGTGACTTGCAACAAGTGAGTTTCACTTGTGTCATTAAAAACTTGAATATGGGAGAGTCTGGTGATAATCGGGAATGCGACGTTTTTAAACACTACAAAAATGATGCAGTGAGTAAGAAAAACGATAGCGAAAGATGATTTAGTCGTCGAAATATAGGAGAGTTAAAGTTTCACACTGCTATGAAGGAATGAAATTTCACTTCTTCTAAAATTGGCTTTAAAATGTGTACGAGATATCATAGATTTCATAATATATACGATTTTATTATACGATCTGTGGTGAGATATTTCCAGTAAAAATGTATTTCGGGGTAAAAATCTATTAGTATGAAAACAGATCTGATTAAGTATGAAAACACAAAGTAGTAAAGAAAAGAAAGTAGTAAACAATCCTATAAAAAGATTGAAAAGTACGAAAAGTATTTCATGTATTTCAAAATTACCAACGTAGTCAGGATATTTCAATCGAAGTATCTTTCCCAATTGATCCCAATACCTCATCTATATCTCGGAATTGAAATCATCCCTACCGACCCTCAATTCAATTTCCATTGATTCTCCCACCACAAATCTGGTTTTCTATCTTCAATTATGTGGATCAATAGCAAGAAAATAAGTAAATCAAAAAGTGGCCAAGACGAGTAGAGTACTCAAGGGCGTAAAAATCGCTCCACACTTAAGTGTTAATTAAGCACGATCGGTTACACTCAATTGCATATGCAAAGTAGATTTTTGTAAGAGCGGAAAACCATAAACACAGTAATAATTTTACGAATAAACTTGCAACCACAAAAGCAGCAGAAGAAGAAACCGCCGATATGGCAGAGGAAGCATGCAACAATCACTTGCACAGCTTGAGCAACAAAAAATCACTTCAACTGCCCACAAAAGCGATCCACGAAGCGATCTAGAAACACAACCATTTCACGTCTTTCACCGCGAGAATCCTCTACAAACTGCCGGAGAAGACGAGATGAAAAGAAGGAAACGGCGGCAGTAACTTTTATTTTCATACCAGCCACTTGTGTGGGTGGCGATTGTAGTCCGCGGATAGCAAACAAAACCGCTGATCTAGAGGCAGCCGGCTGCAGAAGTGCAAACACTTTAATGGCCGCTTGTAGGTGGGGTACTTCAACGTCTTCACGTCGTCATCGTCGTCGCATTTCAGTGCGTACGTTATCGTGCCTCGGAATCCCCATCACTTCCATCGCGAAGGGGAGGCAGTCCTGCCCCTCCCACCCAGTTAGCGCTTTGTGGAAATAATTGCACTTGCAAAGCGATTGGCATGCGTGTCCAACAACAGTAATTATAATGCAAATGCAAGGAGCTGAATGGGAGTTTAACTTCTGCGTGTTTTTGCAAGGGATTCTACAACGAGGGATTCTACTACAAGGGATTCTACTACAATTTTCTATTAATATTTTCCGCTGCCATTTTCGACTGCTATTTACTACCACCATTCACTACTAACATTTTCTACTACTATTTTCTACTAACATTTTCTGCTACTATTTTCTACTACCATTTTCTGCTACTATTTTCTAGTACTATTCTTTGCTACCATTTTGTGCTACAGTTTACTACCACTATTTTCTACTACCGTTTTCTATTACTATTTTCTACTACTATTTTATACTACTATTTTCTACTACCATTTTCTACTACTATTTTCTACTACTATTTTCTACTACTATTTTCTATCACTATATTCTACTAAGATTTTCTGCTACTATTTGCTAGTACTATTCTCTGCTACCATTTTGTACTACAGTTTACTACCACTATTTTCTACTACCATTTTCTGCTACTATTTGCTAGTACTATTCTCTGCTACCATTTTGTACTACAGTTTACTACCACTATTTTCTACTACCGTTTTCTATTACTATTTTCTACTACTATTTTCTACTACTATTTTATACTACTATTTTCTACTACTATTTTCTACTACTATTTTCTACTACTATTTTCTACTACTATATTCTACTAACATTTTCTGCTACTATTTTCCAATACTATTTTAATGTGCACTATTACATATAAGTTTTCTCTGAAACTTTTAAATTATTTTCTAAGAGTCAGAAAGGATTAAAAAACAAAGTTACATTAATATTTTACTTGTTTCTACATTTATTTGTTTCTTATCTCTATTTGTGTTTTTTTTCTTTTTTCACGCAAACATTTTGTAGAAGCCAAAATGAAGAAAAAACTAATTTTGGGGCGTTTTTCGTGTACAAACCGAAATCATTAATGGCGAAAATAATAAATCAGAAGGCGTTTGACCACAAACTGAGTTATAGTGAAATATGTGCGAACGTAGTGCGTACTCGGAACTCCGCAGTGGATACCGAACGGCGAGACTACAACAAACTAACGGCATGATTAACCCATGCAGACGTTGTCAGCTTAGCGAACAATTGGCAGTTTTCTTCGCCATTAATCTGAGAAATCTATTGTGGTGTCCGCAACGTGCAACCAACTAAATGCTGGTCGTCGAAGGAGTTGATATGCATTTTTGGGTTTATCTCAGACTTGTGCTGTCAGCAGGCGGTCGGTCGAGCTGGTGGGTTTTCCGCTTTTTTGGAAAACGCCTAAACGAAATGTGGAAAATCTTTCCGAGGATTTCGGTTTCAAAGTAATAACAACAAATCCAATAATGAACGAAAGTTCATTTATCTGAAAGGCAAGTTAATACTTGAAAGGCAAGTTAATACTCCGCATTTATGCAGCTGTTTCATGCCTACCATGCATTTCACGGTACTTCGTTAACTTCAGCTTCTCTAAGGCAATCATAAGTTTTCAGTTTTAAACTGTAAAATAGTTTTTTTTATAAATTTATTACTTTATATGCAGAAATTTGAATTTGAAAGCCTTTATTTGCAAAAATTGTAGCCGGAAATCCACAAACGAAGATCATAAATCATTGAAATCAAGTTTCCTAAAAAGGTTTTTTATATTTCTTTCATAAGATTTCGCTATTTAATATGAAATAATGCAATTGTTTTGTATATAAATATAGTGAAAATGAAGCTATAGACGAGCTATAATATCTGAAAACTGCAGCATTCTTGGAAAGAAGCGAGTTTTCCGGATTAATTAAACTGTCAGTCAGTTGGGCAGACATTCACTCAGTCATTTCTGTAATGGGATAACCATGGAAAATTGTATGTTCAGCTGAAGTGAACACTTCAGCTTAAACTTTTATCAGATCAAGAAGCATCCGGTCGTTTGAAATTTGAAATTCTATCCGGTTGTTTTAAATTGTTCGCGCCACACTTACGGTTTCACTTCTAAATTACGAAAATCGGATGTCTACAAAGTCGAAAAAAAGCTTCCATTCTAGAACGAGGAATGTGTCAATTTTAGACGAATCGAGGCGACTATAAGTGGACCACGACGACGGGCAACGCTGAACCGTCAGCCGACGGTGCATCTGGTGGCAGCCGGTTGTTTTCGGGGAGGAAACAACTCAATTATGGAGGCAGATCTTCAAGTCAAATTTGAACAAGTTTACGGAAAACTCAAATGAAGAAAAATGCTGCTCGTTGCTGCTCGTGCGAGCTTAACTAGGATCGCCGGTAAGCGCGTTTGATGGCATGAAAACAGGCGCAGTTGCTTTCCACTCCATGAGTTTCCGAAAGATTTTCATATTAAACGAGCGGAGGATGAGGAAAAACAGCTAATCAACTATTTAATACAAGTTAATTTCAACTTTAAACTCGAACGTGCAAACTAAAAATGTGGCGGCGAGTGTTAATTAATGTCTGCCGCCAAAAAATGTGGGCTGGCAATGCCGTTGATTGCAGCAGCGCCTCCTTTGGTGTTGGTGTGCACGGTGTTGCCAGCGCTGAGCGCTGAAACAGATAACAGTAACAAGCACAACAACAATAAGGCGCAAAAATTGAGATATAATCACACAACAGCAACAGAAATTAGCTGCATTGTCTTCTTCCGTCTCTTTCTCGCATCCAGTGGGCTCAGTGAAAGTAAGCAAAATTAAATTGCAGCTTAATTTCGTTGCACTTGAAAGACTTCGTTGCGCCCCACAGAACGCTTCATCTTACCAAAGTAGGCGATGCAACGGCTGATTGATCTTGTCAAAAATTGACAAATTGTATTACTCGAGCGTGCGTGCTTGCGTGCTCACTGGCTTCCCGCTCAAAGCCGCCCACCAAAACTGACGTTTCAATCGAGTATCTTCGATCAGCAGCCGCCGTTCAATAAACGCGTCCGCGGCTGATCAAAAAGCTTCGAGGAAGCTTTTTCACACCTTGGCGGCTCAATAATTACGAGTGAATTGTAAGCGTGAACGTGCGTTTTTACGAGCCAACAGCCAGACGACGACAAACGGGCAAAAAAAAGAGACCAGCGAGGCAGACACACGAAAGCCGGTGGAGCAAAAAATCATCAGACCGGACAAGTGGGACAAACAGGCAGCCACAGAGTTACAATCGACCCGCAGACAAACAGACAGCCGGCGAGAACAAAACATGACTGACGGACGAAACTTACACGACAGGCGTGACAGAGCGACAGACAGGCAAGCAGTCAAGCGAAAAAATGGCTAACGACCTCGCAGCGATCATTCCGTGCGTTGTACCGAGAGATCGACACTTGGCAACCAATATCAGCTGTTCAACTACAACACAAAGTGAGCGTGTGAGAGAGAGAGAGTGAGAGAGAGAGAGGGAAGGAGAGAATAATCATATCTACAAAACTCAAGGCAAGCAAAAGCTTAAAATCTCCCATGCCGCACGACAGCCTTGCTGCTGCCACACTGCACGATCGTTAATTTTTTAATTTCCTTTTTATTTTCCATGGATTTTTGGAGTTTTATTGCTTTTCGGCTTTTCCCTTCTATGCTGTGCGGTGCTCGCAGTATCTCAGTTAGCCTTGCGACCGACCGCCCCATTATTGGGTCAACACGCGAGCCGTGGCGGTGCGTACGTGCGTCCGTGCGTCCGTGCGTCCGTGCGTCGATCGCGTCGCTCCATTACTTTGTATTAACTTGCGACGAGAAGTTGCTGTTGCTGTTGCTGTTGCTGGATGCTTTTTCGGCGCTGCGAATTCAGTTTTTCAGTGTTGCCAGGCTGCAAAAGTATGCATTCCTCATTAGTTGTTGTCATAAATTCGGCGCTGTCTTTTAAAAGGTGATCTCGAGTGCGTGGGCACGCTACACCACGACCGCGCGGCGCGACACGCGGATATTCCGTTGCATAAAATTGGTGAAATTTTGTAAAATTTAATTACTCTTGACTGCTGTTGAAATGCCGCATCTGCGCCGTCATGCAGCATCGGCGAAGCAAGGACCACAGCATTGCCTACGGTTGTCACGCTCCGAAGCTCGAAATTTGGACCTCATTTCCCCATAAATTACACGCAATACAAATGCACATTTTACACGCTATAAGTTAGTAATGACAATAAGCCGACAACAGAGTTCCGTTGAAGAAATGTAAAAAGAACTAAAAAGGTTTGAGAGCGATTTTGTGAGAAGAGGATATCGTGGAGCTCAAGGATTGCGCGGCGGTGAAGATGCAAAACCCACGAATACACGCTTTGTAAGATAAGAAAGAATACCCGCTATAAATCCATCCATGACGAACATAACGGCGGTTAAGGTTAGTGAAGTCAATCGTCAGGATTAAAGGGATCGATAAAATTGTTATTAAATTATGACCAAGCGAGTTGAGACCATTTATGGTCTCCAAATGGATTTAACACGGAGGAGAAGAACCCAATTATCTCACAAAATTCGAATATGGAACACTAAAATTTTGAAGAAATCTCGTCCGAAACATTCAAATATGATATGAAATTTAATTGATATGAAGTATGATAAAAAATATAATTTTTAAAATTTGAAGTGCTATGAAAATTCCGTTCTGAACCATTCTGAATATAGCAGAGCAAAATGTATAAAAAACTGCCTTAAATCGCATAAAAGAGGAACCATTGTCGCCTGTTGTTGAATCCATTAAAGTCAGTGAGGATTATAATGCGCTATCAAGTACTATAATTCTGAAAATGTTGATTCCTTTCACTTATCAGTTGTAAATTGTAAAGTGAAACCAATTTTCTAATAAGAGTTGGATATTTTTTGGTACGATTATGAAAAGAAATTTATGTGAGTATTTAGAATTTAAGAAAAAAGTATTTAGTAGTTTTTTTAAAGCGAAACTTCTCTACTGATTGTGACTCGTTCTTTAATGCTTGTGACTCGTTCTCTAATGCTTGTGACTCGATCTCTAATGCTTGTGACTCGTTCTCTAATGCTTGTGACTCGTTCTCAAAGTCTCAATCCGAACTGTAAGTCTATCGGCCATTCATCCGACTTCGCGAAACCGCTAATGACCACTTAACAAATGTCATATCTTGTGTTTTTCTCATTTTCGCTTTTTAATATTTTTATTTATACCAACATTTGTTTTTAATAAACTTTTTACTGTCTACAACGGCGCCACCATAAATCATTTCTGGCTATTCGAGTCCTACTGTGAATTTAACGTTTTAACGTTTACGACTCCAGCATGACTGCCGTTCCAACAGCAGCGAGATCGCATAGCAACGAAGTTGTCACTGTCGCCGGCTTGACGAAAATGTGTCAAAAAATGTGCGTCCACAATGCGAAGCACGAAGAAACCACAACAACTGAGCCGCCAATCATTCATATTTCGTAGTGAAGCAATCTAAGCAGACAGAAAATAAATAAACAATAAGAGAATTCAATTGGAAGCGAAGTAAGGAAGGAAGGAAGGAAGGAAGGAAGGCTGGAATGGTAACAGAAAATCGAAAAAGCCGAAAGCTTTTTATTGACAAAGAATTTTATGACACTTGAATGCATCAACATGCAACGTGTTGAGCAACAAAACGCTTTTCAGGAGCGATAACGCGTAGATAACGTGATTATCTGCAGTTAGATAATTAAATGTACGCACGAATTTGATAAAAAAATGGTCAGAAAATAGGAAAATTCATAGAAACTCAATGAAATTTATTGCTAAACTTACGACAGAAAGGAGACAAAAAATTCTCGAAGGAAATGTAGAGCATCATAATTAACTAATTTCAGCTTAACATTTCAGTTTCAGAGGCGGAAAAGAATTCTAAAAAGTTAGAATTTTAAAGAAAAAAAACTTTAGCGAAAAGTGGAGCGAAATAGCGCTGATAAAATCTGAATGAAACTGACGACACGACGCACACGATCATCAATTAACAGATAACTCGTCGCAACTGATCGCACCAATTAAAAAATTTTCTCTGCCTCGAGACATCGCTGTCGCTTTCTTTTGTAGTTCTACAGAAATGGCAAAAATCCACATTTTCCACAATACATGGCAGCGGTGGAAATTCGCTCTCATTAAATTTAATGGGTTAATTTATCTTGATGCAATTGTATCTGCTGAATAAGTGCGATATTAAGTGCTTCATGAATGAATTACGATTCACTTATGACGATTTATAAACGAAAATGAAAATAGCATTTTAAAATTAAAGCAATTTCAGAAAATTCATGAATATAATTATTAACAATCAGAATATTATATTGCATTTTATAATTAAGTGATTGACTACTGAAGCTACTGAATTCATATAGAAAATAATAATCTATTAAATTCTCAATAAGCTAAGAATTATTTGTACAAACCAACCAATGAAAAAATCCAATATTATTTTAAAAAAATCGTTATAAAATAAATAAAATACAATATATTTTAGATTGATAACGCTTATATTGCTACGAATTTATCTTTTTTTCTCTCAATTTCTGCTTGCCTTCAAATTAAAAGCGAGTAACAAAAACGCTCTTCAAAAAGTTACACAGATTAATTTATGAGTTTTTAAACGGTTGAAAACTGCTTTTAATTAAGAAGTATAAAAAGGCGAGTGCAAATTAATTATTAACGCATATCAAGCCGCAAAAATCACTGCATCTTCGCACGCGAAAGAATTAAGAGATTTTTTTATTCTGATTTTTCTCCTTTCACGAAAGATGATGTGGTATTAAATTAATTTATCTTGCGATTAATATTAACAACGACAAAACGTTAAGAGCTGCAATTAAATAAAACATAATAATCTGCAGCTATCAAAAATGCTGGAATTTAAAACTTCTTATAAAAGAAAAACATTTTGAAGCTATAAAAATTGCGTATAAGGGATTTTTTAAGAATATTCTATTCATTTTCGACTTCGTAACTTTTTTATATAAATATAAAAATTGATAATAGGAAATTTTATATGAATTTGTAATAGAAACTAAGAAATTTTAGTAATGTTCGGCTGGATAGATTCGAAGGAATCTATTTCAGATCAAAACTGACGCGATGAAAGAAGAAAAAATAAAATTAAAAAATTAAGCAGTCACCTGAAATGGGAGAAAATATTATAACTACATTTATTGACCTCCTTCTGTCTTGCAACTCTGTCTTCACCCCCCCCCTCCCCCCAAAAACACGCCTCTTCCACCTTCAACTTCCTCGTTAACATAATTTTACGATGCAGACAAATATTTTCAACTTGACACCTGCTGCAGTTAAACTTCTGGTTAAACTTCTGATTTCCCTTCATTTTGTGTTGTAAAATTCAAATTTTAAAAGGTGAAAAGTAGTTAATTTCCTTTCAGTTCAACGAAACATAAAATTACCCCACTGTGCGTTGACATACTTTCACGAAGAATGAATCTCAAACAGCTCCGTGTTAAGAAAAGAAGTTTGATGAGAAGAAAATTTAATTAGTTTCTCATTCCTGATTACAGTTACATCTCGAGACTGCAATCACGTGTCACTCAGAAACGGAGTTACGAGAACACAATTAATTTGGCCGACTTTTATGAAATCCTTCGTAATTAAGTTTGTGATGAGTTGAGTGAATTAAGTTTAACATTTGAAAAAGCATATTTCGTCTTACATCATTAAAAAAGTATCTGAACTTCTTATACCATTATCACCATCATCATCATCATCACCACCATAATTATCATCATATCATTATTATGAACTTCATTGTTATCCCTAACAAGTAGCAATTTTTCGCCATCGCATTCATTAACTTAATAACGTAAATTTATTAAATTCACACTCGTTGTCGCTGCGGAATGAAGCAATATTAATTATAATGCCAAATTGGTTGCCCGAAGGAGGCTGCCATAGCAGGCCGATCATGCGTCGATCATGACCAGCGGCCGCCCATGAAACCGCCGCGCATCCTCATCAGTTCGCCCGGATGCGTCACGATCACCTGTTGAACGGTCCGTCAATCACGGGTGACTTTTAAACTGGCTGCTGCTGCTGCTGCTGGATTTCCTTTTGTTGTCTTCTCCAGTTGCAGTTTTTTCCTCCACTAACGGTAAGTTGTGCCCCTTCATATCTTTTCAAAGGGCAGACTTGTAAGATTTGCAATTCCAAGCTGTGGCAGGCAGGCGGCAGAACGAAACGAAACCGCCGCAGGCTACCGGATCGTCGCCAGGTAACCGACGTTTATTATGGAAAACTTGATTCCCAAATGAATTTATTTGCGAATATAAGCCAAAAAGTAACAACAGTAGATTGGGATCGCGACTCATGTGGGTAACTTGAGTCGCCGCCGCCGCCGTCGCTACCACTTGACTTCTTCTGCAACTGATTGAATTATTACAGCAGGTTGCGATCAACAGGTTGCGATATGCTGAAAATGATGCTGCTGCAGATGATGATGACGGTGCTAATGATGAAGGTGCCGATGGTCAAGATTGCCCGCGTACCTAACTTCAAATTAAGCTGCCTCAAAGTTTATGAGATTCACATGACAATTCAAAGTGATGGAGTGAAAAGAAGCAACATTTTCGTACTAAAAAGCTAATTAAAGTTGAGAATCAAAACCAGAAGGATTTGGTAGGTTTCAACCAGAAAATTGTGAAGAATCCATCTCGACATCTGTTATCAACCCAAATTCAACGCAAAAGAGTCTCGATCTTGGTTTTCGTCTTGACTCAAAAATACTCACGATCTCGATTGTTCTATCAACTCTGTTTGGATATCGTTATCGTTTATCGTCTCCAATAAGGCGGAGACTACCATCTCGACTTCCAAGATAGTGTCGACTAAACGAATCCTTCAATTTCTATTATCGTCTTGACTGAAAAAGTCTTTTCGGTCTTAATTATTGTGCCGAATTTGAAATGATTCAAAAGTCTGCCTCGATCTCAGTTGTCTTCTTAGCCTAATGAGTTCTTTACATCAAATGAGCGTGAATAATCGTTTTTTTTTAATCCTTCTAATGTAATTCATCGTCTGCCTATCTTATTATACTTCAAAAGCCTTTAGTGGATTTTGCGTAACGATTTAACCTCCTAAATTTACTAAACAACACGAAAAGCTCACACAATCAGCGCACGTTTTAATTATCTCCGCCTCATATCAAACTGTTATCGTCAGAATGAAATATAAATTCTCACCGTGTTATTGTGACAACTAATTGCCTCTGTCAAACTTTATTATAAACTTGGAAACTAATTACTGCTTTTATTATACAAATGTCCACTTTCCTCCGAATTGAGTTCTTTGTTTCGTAGAGTGATAATGATCGGAATGGCGGGCTTTGTAGCGCCCACACACATTTTAATCTTGTTTAACCTGAATAGCATTTTGTCTGCTAAAATTGCTGTATTTCAACAGCGATTTCAACATATTAATTGGAGAGGATTATAAGTTTCGCCAGACATCGCTGAAGGTATTTTTTGCGATGAAAAACAAATATAATTAATAAGCGGATCATATAATTAAGGGATCAGAGAGATTTTCTGAAAATCACTCAGGCTAATTTGGAGAAAAATTAAGTAAAATATGAATTTCTGGGAAGTTCATAGCGAAAATCTCTATTATTGATACCCTTGCAGATCAGTCAGAATCGAGTAGATACAATGTAATAAAACCCAAACTAATTATATCCGGTCTCACTAAGTTATCGCAGATAATTCAGTATCCATTTAGGCAATTTCCTTATTATTGTAATTCTCTTATAATTGTAATTGTAATACAAAACAAAGTACACAAAATTCACTATACTCACTGTATTCACTTTGATCGTCCTGCGTGCCGTTGATCGTGCCATCGGGCAAAATTTGTATAAAGCGATTCTTGATGTAGAGCTGTATTTTGCGTGTTGGTCCCGATAGAAGTGAGATCGCTGAGCGCTCGTTACGATCTAAATTGCTACCGTTGTTGTCGTCGTTACTGCTGTGATTATTATGACTACTGGTATTTGTGGTTCTTGTATTTCTAGAATTATTCAGTCTCCTTGTTTTCAAGCTACCATTGCCATGATGATGGTGTCTGCTGCTGCCCCCACTACCGTGTGCCACATGTGCAGAAGATCTTCTGACGATGCCACCGGAATTACGATTACGCATTGAATGCACAGCGTCAGAGCTGCGGATGCTACGTTCCGTACGTGATAATATGGCGACATTATGTGGCGATGATATCGAGGTTGATGAGTTGGAGGATGAGAGTGAGGATATGGATGCGGGGGATGGTAGTGAGTCTGCTGCTGCTGCTGCTAAGTTTGAAGATGATGAAGCTGGTGATGATAGCGTGCGAGAGCTAGAGAAAAATATTAATGATCGAGGCGAGGATTGAGGTGTTGATGGTATAGTTGTGTCATCACTGTTATTGACAGGCGTTCTTGCGTTGCTGTCATCTTCTGATGTCCATGTATTTGGACTCATTACATGCTTAAATTGCTCAATATAGTTGTTGGTTTTGCTATTATTAAAGCTAATACTATGTGTGTTATTTATGATTTCTTCCTTCCTCTGCGTTGTTCCTTCCACTTCTTCATCTGTTTCCTCTTCCGTCTCATCTTCGACCGTTCTTAGTGATTTTTTACGTTTACGCTTAAGATTAATTAAGTTGGACTTCTTAATACGTCTGGAGTTGTAGTTCTTCTCCTCACTCGACGCCACCGCCAACAGTATTTGAGGATTGTGATTACTCTTCTTATGATTACTATAATTACTGCTCAAAGTATTGTTATCGCTGCTAAGACTACCGTTGTTTAAATCACTAAAATAACTGTTTTGCGGCTGTTCCTTCTCAGCTCCAGAACTATACCTAGTATTTCGATTACTCTCCTCATTACTACCGTCACTATGACGCTTACGATATTTGTTATTATATTGGTAATTACTGGAGTTACTGTGGTTATCATGATGTAGTTGGTGATGATGGTGCCTCCCGCTGTAGTGACTTCCATCCTGTACAAGTTCCTCCTCACTATTTACAACTGCCTCCTGCATTTCCTCCCGCTCCTCCTCTTCCAATGGTGTTGTTGTTGTTATCGATGATGGCATTGTTGGTGGTGATGATACTGTTGGCGATGTTGTAGTTGATGTGGCTTGTTCCTCCTTCTCTTCTCGACGCGCTTCGCTTTGTGACAACAGAATTGTTAATTTTGGCACTCCTGTTGCAGTTGTCATTGTTGAAGTCGTCACCTCGCCGCTATCCGCTCTCAGTTCGCCCCAGATCACTGGTATCGCCAGCACAGCCCGCCACTCTACAAGCGCCATCAGGAGGGCGCCCAGCAATGCCAGGGCCCTCCAGTCAAAACATTGCTTCCCTCGCATGTACGAAGGTGCCTTCTGAGTTCTCAATTCAAAACCCGAAAAGTCCGTCCCCGCTTAGACGTGTTGGATTCGGCGGTGGTATCGCTCTACTGCTGAAATTGTATCCAGCAGTCCGCTATGTTGAAGCTGTTTTACCAAATGCATTGAATTGAATTTCCTTTTCTAAAATTCCACTGTGCAATTTTCGGTGCTGCTTTTTGATTTCCAAAATTCTACAAATCTAATCACAATTTAACTTGTCTACACAAAACTTTCTCAAATCGATCTCTAACTTGTGTTATTTGTTTTCTACGTGACTATCATATCGTTTGAATATTTGACTTGTAATCGCTGTTTTTCATCATCGTCGTCATCGTTCAATAGAAACATTTTAAAAAATTTATCAGTTTGCTTGGCCATTTTGCTGTTGTTTGTCTTGTTGTTGTTGTTGTTCGAATGAAAAGTATTTCATTTAATGTTTCAATTTTTTTCCAAAATGGATTATAAAACTTTTCGTAAATTTTTATTTAGGAATTCGTAGGAAAATATGGTGCCAAACATTATGTGATTCATTATTGTGAGTGTGTGATGTAATATCTGAAAAAGAAACGAAGATATAGATTTTCGATTTATTTATCGTTTTTATATGAAGTTAGTTATAAAAAAAAAAACTATTTCCGACATTTTTAGAGTTTACAAAACCTCATTTTCATAATAGTTTTTGAATTATATAACTAAAATTTAGGTAAAAGTTTTCAAAATCTTTCCAACAAAATTTTTCTGATGAAAAAAGGATTTCTGATTTTTTAACCTAAAATTCCGGTTACGCCGGTCTCGAGTTTCGCTTTTCTTCGATTGGATTCTTTCGTTTTCGTTTTGTTTTTAATTGAATTGTTATTCGAGTAAAAACAGAATTCAATTCCCCCCTCCCCCTCCCCCTCTCCCACCCCTTCTCTGCACCACACCCAACCCTCTCCTGCCACCTTCTCAACGTCTTTTATTCTGCGCGTTCTCAACCGACGACCACCGAAAATGTTGCAAGTACAAGTAAGTTGGTCAGTAAGTGAGCGCAACAACTGCAAGTTGCACGCATAATGAACGGTTTTCTGATCTCCTTTTTTCCCTTTTTCAATTTCTTTGTTCAGTTTTTTGTTCTTCTTTTTTTGCTCTTTTTTGTTTGTTTGTTCAGTTGCTGGTTTTTTCCCCCAGTTTTTGGTTTCTTTTTCATGATTTTGTACGAAATTTGTACGAATTGAGAACGATTACTATAATTAAATTAAAATGTATGCGAAGTCATTATTAAGTTGCAGTAGGTGATTCTGGAACCAGGAGGGCTGCCGGTTGCCTTGTACGGTGGGCAACCTTCGGGCCAAGTTTTCCGCTTCTTTTCTTCTTTGCGCTGACTTGTGTACGAGAGTTAATTTGATAATTTTAGGGTAACAAGTTACAATTCAATCCGTCCGCGTGTGTGTGCGGTTTGGTTTCATCGTTAAGATTCTTAAAAGGATTCTTTGGAAATTTTGGAAATGGGTGATTCGTACAGAGGCGTAGAGAGGGGATCACAGGATGTGCTGAGGGGATACAGGAAGTGAAGACTTCCAAAGATGATTATGATTTCAGTGAGCATTTTAATACTATTTTGTCTTTTCTCTAGCGAAGATTGAGATGGTAGAAATTTTAGTGTGAAAAGTTCTCGACGATGATTTCCCTCACTTTTCACGATTTTTTAATCACGATCACTCCGAAGAAAAGAAAAAAAAACACTTTGTAAGTCATTCATCATTCGTTTAATCGTCCCTTCATCACTTATAATTAATTAGTTGATGAGTGCAATTAAGTTTTTGAAGGGCCATTCTGATTAATATTCTCAAAATTCACAAAAGCTATCTTAAAAAAACTCTCGGACATTTTTTCTCCAGAGTTTTTAGTCATCTTATCGCTTTGAGCTCATCTGCAAATCGTTTTTTTTTTCTTCTCCCGTGATAACCAGTTTTTTTTTTTCTAATTTCTTTCTTTCAACGGAAATCTACGATCTTCTCATTTGCAAATGTTTGTTTATTTACAGCAACACTTCAGCTTGTTTCAGCCACGAAACTAAATCAAAAATCTGTGTTAGTTTATGCAAATTTGTAAGAAATTAAAATTTTATCACTAGAAAATAAGCAAGAAACATCGTAAAAGAGATTTCCGTACACTGTTTCTCCGCCTAACACATTGTAAAAAATTTTTATATCCATGAATTTTATTCACTTTTAATAGATTTTTATGAGCTGAATTTGAAGTGTAAAATATCAAGTTGTGAAAACTCCTAATTCCTCAATTCCTCATAAAACAGAATTTGAAGCATAATCACTGTCACGAGAGAGGCTTGAGTAACCAAGAAACCTGCGTTCGAGATACATTTGAATGTTTCTCGAAGCGAAGACGAAGTATATTTTCAAGAAATCAGGTTACGAAACATTTGCAAAAAGCGAAATAGAAATAAACAACAAGATTTATTCCAGATGATGAGATTTACATTTTAAGCAGAATGCAAAATTAGAAAATGAACAATTTAAATCGAAGCTCGATATATCAGGTTGTAGCTGCTTTACGCGTTTATAAATTCGGCGATTATCGCTTACCAAAGAAGTGATTCGAAGAATAGCAAAAGTTAAGGAGACTTTCAGCGACTATTTTTCAGCCAAAAGATGAACGGATATCGAGAAAATCCTTTCTTGCAAGGAATTCCGCATCGAGACAGCTTTTCACGCGACATCGTCAACGAAATCGAGACGCTTTGCAGAGATAGAAAGCTAAAAAAAGATATTTGTTCATTATTTAAAACTCTTTTAAGAAATAATAAGAAAATATGAGGAAATATTTTTATTGATTTGATGTTGAACAAGCATTGATTTGATATTTTGTGATGTTATTTGTAGATATTTTGTGATGTTATTCGTAGATATTTTGTGATGTTATTTGTAGATATTTTGTGATGTTATTTGTAGTAATAACATCACGAAACATCTTGAAAAAAGCTGAGCACCTGCGTAAATTATTATATTTTCATAACGAAACTATTTTTAGCTCAGACTTTTCAAGCAGAAGGAAAAAGAATTTGATTGCAAACAATTTGAGAAAAATCTCTCGTCAGTCATTGAACTCGAATAGAGAAAATTTATGATTTTGCTTCCGCTACCGAGACGCTCGCTATAACTTTTCGCAGATCCGACAAATGCGATTACGTAAATCGCGAGATAGCGAGATAGATATTCGCGATAGCGCGATAGATATTCGCATGAAGGAGGAACTTTTGCTTGCAGCTAAAAACGTCTCGCTTATATTTTGGCAATTATTTTGGTTATTCGAGAGATGAAATTGCATTCTCTCGGTCTTTTAGTTTCTGTTTTATTCCACAATTTTTAGTTTATTTTTGAACTTCAGTTTAGATTTCTTGTACAATTCTAAGTTTTTTTTATTAGTTGCGTTTTTTAAGTGTGTTTCTCAATTTTTTCCAACGCCAGGTGCAAGTATCTCTCTCTCTCTCTCTCTCTCTCGCGCTCTCTCTCTCTCTCTCCCTCTCTCCACCGTCTCACACAGCTGCACTCACTGCACTCTCACGCGATTAGCAAATAATTTCCTAAAATATGCGCCAAAATTTCCTTAATTTTATTCTTCTATTTTGGTGACTGAATTATTTTTAAAACAATTTTGTCGCACTGCAGCTGACAACAGTGAGAATTTTTATTTGATAAATGAAAAATGTATTGTAAATGTTAAAAATAAGTTTTTAAATACAAAATTCTTGTAGCATTTCAATTAAAAACGTATTTTTAATTAATGCAACTTGTTAGTTATGTAAACATTTCGAGGAGCGCAACACAACACAAAACTCATTCATTTTTAATTACATTACGAAACAGTATTGAAAACTGAGATGTTTTTTTTTTGAAAAGTGAGAGAAAAACTCTTTAAATGTTTCTTTTGGTGCTGCGTGAGGTTAAAATTAGCAAGGAGACACACATAAATTAATGAAAAAGTCTTATTTACGCATTTCCCACCGCGAGATTTCATTAAATTAACGCTTTGCATTCGTATAAAATTCATAATTTATGGTTTCAATATCTTTTCGCACTCAGAATGAGTGTCTGAGGAGATGACAAAATTAATGACAGAACCTTGCAAAGATTACGTAATGAATATTCAAAATACTTCCTACTTTTCTGCTAAAATTTCTTAAAATTTGATTACTGGTCAACTTTTAACATCTCTTTTTAACAGTTCATTTAACAGTTCATTCAACAGAAAAGTGAGGTTATAAACGATCTCTTGTAGTTCTTTTATCTCTCGTAGTTCTTTTATCTCTTGTAGTTCTTTTATCTCTCGTAGTTCTTTTATCTCTCGTTTGGTTTTTGGTTTACATAAGCGGCTGTAGTAAAAATGCATTTGCCACGCCTTCATTTCGTCTCTGACGAGTGGGAAGTGCAACTTTCAACGTACCATGAAAACAAATCATTATCTCGACTTCTCTCTGTCGCTGTTTGCCTCCCAAATGACGTTTCTCGTCTTCTGTCGTCTGTCGTCTGTCGTCTCTCGTCTCTCGTCTCTCGTCACTCGTCTCTCGTCTGTCGTCTCTCGTCTGTCGTCTCTCGTCTGTCGTCTCTCGTCTCTCGTCACTCGTCTCTCGTCTGTCGTCTCTCGTCTCTCGTCCCTCGTCTGTCGTCTCTCGTCGGTCGTCTGTCGTCTCTCGTCTCTCGTCTGTCGACCGTGTGTTCGCCGCACGCATGGCATCTTTAATTATTTGAAATTAACGTTTTAATTAGTTCTCTAGGTTAAAAAGAAGCAAACGAATTTAGAACATTCAGTGCCGAAAATAAATTAAGAAAGACACGCGCATAATGACTGCAAGGAATACATGAAAATAAATTTAAATAAATTCAATGCAAAAGTGAAATTTTAAAAAACCCATTTAATTTGTTCTCTCCTCTGCTTTCAGTTGGTTTTTTTTATGCGTTTACTGTAATTTAAAGGCCCATCGGGAGAGCGAATTGCCAACACAGTGACGGTGATAAAATTACAACGAGCAAAAAAAAAACAAAAACCTCTACAACTCAAAATTACAACTCAAACTTTCGAAAAATAAAGCATTTTAAAGAATTCTCTCTCGCTCTCTCTCTAGTTGTAAACTGTGTCGACTCCGAAAATAGAGAAGAGTGTTGATGGCTCTCTGATTCGCAGACAAGAACGAGAAGGAGAAGAACGAGAAGAAGAAGACAGAGGAAGTTGCAGTAGTGACCGAAATCAGTTCGCATTAAGGTAGCCGACGAGCGGGTGCAGGGAGACCCTTGAACACTTAAAAATGTTGGCATCGCACCAACAACCAGCCAGCTCGCCGCACTCAGAAAACCCGCAGAAAAACCCATCAAAACAGTGAGGAAAAAGCCACACGCACTCGAAATGTCAACCCGCTAAATGCATTTTCGGTCAGCTAAATTAAAGCAGATGATTGTATTTCTGCTAAATTGCGGCGGACAAACACACACACACACACACACACACACACACACACACACACACACACACACACACACTTTTCACTACCTACACTCGTTTCACATCGGAAAACGTCTGCAATTTCAAGTTTTACATAACTTCGTACACGTTTTTTTACATAATAAAATACATAAAATTACATAAATTAAGTTACAAATAGGAAAACACTCAAGTTTGAGGAAAACACTCAAGTTTCCTCAACACAGAAACGAATCTTTAATAAACTCATTTTTTCATTTTAACTAGAGTTTTCAATTTGTTCAATAAAACTCGTAATAATAAAATGGCTCACCACAGATACTCGTACTCGTTCTCATTGAAGAGTTTTTGGTTGTCTCAACTGTTGTGTTGTTGTTGTTGTTGTGTGTTCAGCAGTCGCCACTGTTTAGAAGATAAAATAGCAGATCATCAGCAACAAAATGAGACTAAAAAAAAACCCAAAAAAAAAACAAAGATTGCGGTAACTCAATACTCAGCGAGTCAATAAAGTAGCAGCAGCAGCAGCCGCTCTTCGAAGGCGAAGCAGAAGGCGGCGGCGTGCGAGATCAAAATTATAGCTGCGGCAGGCATATCAAGCGATGAGAATTAAATTATCCACACAACGAACGCTTAACGAACGCCAGGCGAAAAACGAACGAAAACAAGGCGAAAAACGAACGAAATGAAGGCGAAAAACGAACGAAAACAAGGGAAAAACGAACGAAAACAACGTTTCAGCCGGAAGCAATTGTTAAACTATTTTAAATATTTAGTTCAACTCGGTGCAGAGTTGGGAAAAAACCAGCAGCCACAACAAACAACAGCAACAGCAACAGCAACAGCAACAGCAACAGCAACAACAATAACAACAACAACAACCACAAACCTCACGATCGATTAGTGAGCAACGAACACGCGCTTCACACGGACGACTTGCGAGACCGCTGATCGACAAACATTAGCGAGCGAGCGCCAAAACGAGCTCTTCAGCCACAAGTGAAAGAGACAAAAGCTGAGCCTCTCAAAAGCTGAGATAAACTTTCACGCTGCTTATTTTTGGGCGCCGGGGGGGGGAGGGGAAACAAAGCAGCCGGACAGCAGCTCAGAAAATCGCTCGATGCGTCGATCTGTCGATCCATCCATCCAATTGGGTTCTCCTAAAATCCGATCGCTTCGCTTGAACGCAGCGTTCGCGCAGAGGGCCAGAAAGGCCGCATGAAAGCAAAATACCGCTTCGTCGATTCCACAAATCAATAATCTAATTTTTTTAACACAAAAAATCCTCACTCTGTGCGGCTTTTTTTGCCTTTTTTTGCCACCCAAAAGCGCACAAAATTGGTTAGTTAGCATCTATCAGATATCAGAGATTGATAATCGCAGATTGGTGGCTTCTATCTGTCAGTTTGAAGATGGAAAAAAAATCAGTTTAAAGTTTTCAAACAAAAAACCAAAAACGAAGAAACAAAAACGAAGAAACAAAAAACCAACACGAAGTGCTTTCATCAGCTTCGTCAGCTTCGCCGCCTCGCAGCAAAAAAGCTTCAAAGAGTCAACATCATTCAACATTCGCAGCTACAAGCAGACGCTCGATACGCGATCTACGAGGAAACCCAGCGCGACATGCGAGGAGGAGACCAAAAAAACACAAACTTATCTATTTTAACACGCTCACATACAACGTGTCGCGTCGCATTTAAGCAGAAGCAGCAGCAGCAGCGGGTACCCTGCACGCTAACTTTTTTCTAAGTTCGTCGATGCTTTTATTGCTGTCTTCGGTTTGTTTGTTCTTCTTGTCGTCTTCCTGCTGCTGCTGCTGCTGCTGCTCGAGACGCGATCATTGATCGATTTTTCAAAAATAGCTACTTTTTTTGTTGTTTATTGAGTATCTTAATGAGTTTTTTGTTCAGCGTGAATGTCGTCGTCGTCGTCGTCGTCGTCTTCGTCGTCGTCGCCGCCACCGCCGTCGCTGCTTTTATTGCTCTCTGCAATTAGAAGTCCCGCATTTTGTAGCAAAGTGTGGAAATGAATGCAAATAATTATTATCAGTCACATTTCTGCATAACTGGAGATGATGAAATGATACTCGCAGATAGCGCAGTGTTGCCACCTTGTCGCGATAAAGAGAAACATTGGATTGCCTATGAATTTGTAAATGTTTTCGATTGAATGAATTTGTAAATGTTTTCGATTTTCTAAGATTCCTCATGGTTTTTCAATGATTGACAAATTCAAAAATTCTTTTCAAATTTGTTACTTTTTTTATTTTATCAATGTTTGCATCAGTTAATTCTTTTCTTCTCTTTCAAATGGTTGACAACACTTAAAATTTATGAAAAAAGAAAAGAAAAATCACACAAAAATTAAGAGTTTCTTCTTTCTCACTTTTTTTGGTATTCAAAGTAGACGACATTTTAGAGAATTTGAAATTCTAATTTTCCTCAAAAGTTTTTTAAACACTTCAACGTATTTATTTAGTTTTTTTCTTCGCGTGCTCTTTTCTACTCTGCCTCTCTTGGGTTTTCTCAAATTCCTACACTCTCAACAATATTTACTCAAAATTTTTCTATGTTGAAGAGGAATTCTTGTTGTTGCTAAGTTAGTTGTTGCTGACTTTAGTTTCGCAAGAGCGCATAAATAAAAAAACTGTAAAGTTAAAAAGTTGTAGACATGCGTAAATGTTTCTTTTTTTTAATTGTTTTTATTGTTTTCTTGTGTTTCTTCTGTCTGAATGCTTCACTTTATCTTTTAAAAAATGCCTACAAAAGTGTTTTTTTTTATGTTACCAACCGAAAAAACAAACGAAAACCAACGAAAACCAACGAAAAACAACGAAAAACAGCTGTGAGAGAGCAGAATATGAGAGAAATATTTGATGAAATGCTGAAAACATTCTCAGAATGTTACAAATTTGCTTTTTTCTATATAAATTTAGATTAGGAAACACATAACGTGGTTATGCAATCGGAAGAACATGAATGGATTTAATTAAATAAAAATTAGTGAAAATTTTGTTTTAAATGCAATAAGAAAAAAAAATAAAAATTAAGTTCATTAGTGAAAAAGAAAGACTTGAAAATTCGAAAATAATGGAAGCAAAAATGCTAAAAGTTGTTAAAATATCCAAAAAAAATTTATTTTAAAAAAGTTTAAAAAAAATTTTATTTGTTTTTTATTAAAAAGAGATTTAAATTCCTAGAATTACAAATATAAAGTCTAAAAAAAAACAATTGGTTTAAATTTTCAGATTCAAAAAATTCACTTTTTGCTGATTTATAAAATTATATAAAAAAAAAGTGAAACATTCAATGATTGAGAAGACAAATCAACAATTTCAAAACCCAACAACGGGTGGCGGAAATCAACTCAAAAATATTCCACGAATTTTCAAAATAACAAAAAACTCTGAAATTATTTTTCATCTTTAAACAAAAACTGTTGGAAGCAGAAAAAGAGGAGAAAAACTTTGCGTAAATCTTCTGCGGCTGATTGTGAAGACCAATCAAGGGAAGAATTTCATGCTCACGCACATGTTGGCCCAGAAAAACCGCTAACAAACCGATTAATGGACCGATTGAAGTGTTCATCGCGCGCGAATCACTCGGGCAAACAAGTGTAGCTCACGATTATTTAGCGAAGCGTTGTAGTTGGCGGCAGTCCCTCTCTCTCTCTCTCTCTCTCTCTCTCGCTCTCTCTCTCTTGTTGTTGTTGTTCGTTTTACTCCCTCTTTTTTGCTCTGGAGATCCTCAGCGTGAAAGGCCGACTCCGAAATTTATGCGGCGTTAAAATTGAATTGAATGCTTCTTAGAATCTCACGATTGCGAGCTTTCAAATACAATTTTGCTGTTACGTGTTTCGATTACGAAGCCACGTGTAATTAATTGTGGAAAGATTGTGAAAACTGGAGGAGAATCGAAGATGAACCACGAGAAAAACGATGAAACACGAGAAAATCTCACCAATTTTATGAATTTCATTGAATTTTTTTAAAAATGTAATATAAAATTATTTTTTCCTGTCGCTTCATTTTTAAGTTTCCGCAATTTGTTATTAATTTCATTATTAAATTTTATGAATTTCATTGAATTTTTATAAAAATGTAATATAAAATTATTTTTTCCTGTCGCTTCATTTTTAAGTTTCTGCAATTTGTTATTAATTTCATTAATAAAATCGCATTATTTACAATTATAAAATATTGAATGTTTTCTTCTATTTAATTCAGTTTTTCTTAATTTTCCCCATTTATTTTGCATTTAACTTTTTTTTTAGTTTTTTCTGTTCACTTTTGAAGGAAACTTGAAAAAATTTTGTTTTTAAATAAAACCTCAAAATTTCTTTTCATCTTCTAAAATTTTTTTTTTCAGAATTATTTCTAAAAATTTTATTTTCAGAAGTATTTCTAAAAATTTTATTTTCAATTCTCTGCAAAATACACGCGGAAGAAACAGGAAAAAAATTATGCAATCTATTTTTACATAACAAATCTTTACAAATTTCGTTCACAATTTTTACCTTTTTTTTTTTTTTGAAAATTGTTGCTGCTGTAATTGTTTGTCACTCTTTTTTCACTAAGTTTGCGCTCACTTTACTGATTAAATGCAATAAAAAAAATTGCCGCAAAAATTCATCTTTTTTTTCTAAAAAATTTCCACTTCTCTCATTTTTTCCGAAATTTTTCTCTCGAAAAACTTTTGAAACACTTTTGAAAAACCGGAAAAGTCTTTTGAATTTTTTTACCTCTTTCAATATTTTCAGCGTTATTAAAACTCGTTGCATGAATGCAATTTTTTTCGCTTAATTTCGTGCTGCACTCGAAAATTTGTTAACCAAATCGTTTTGGCCAAAAATTGACGAACCAACGAACGACTTTGCAGCGACTTTTTCGGCCTCGTTGGCGCTGCGGCAGCAACCGAATCAATGAAATCGCGTCCGAACACTGACTGACTGACTGACTGACTGACTGACTGACTGACTTGACTGACTGGCTGACTGGCTGACTGGCTGACTGGCTGACTGGCTGACTGGCTGACTGACTGACTGGTTGACTGACTGACTTGACTGATCGATGGATGGTCGAGCGAACGAATCGATCGTGCGGCTGCTCGTCGTTGCGTTGCTGTCGCTGTCGCTGTCGCTGTTGTCGTTCTCGCACCGGCACCGCGATCAACAAATCCAACAAACTCACAAAATTTCTCTCGAACACGTTAAGACAAACAAAAAAAACTCAAAAACGCCGCCAAGAAGCAGGAAAATCAAAAATTGTTACAAATTCATTTGCTGCGATTGAGCAAAAAAAAAACAACTGAATTGTTAACACACAAAAAATCGGAAATTTTAAATTCTTCGTCTTCTTCTTCTTGTTCGCAAGGTGGTCAACTTTCGGTGTTGCAGCGCGCTGTCCGCGAAAACGTTGTCATTCGAGTGCGTGCTCCGCAGTCACTGACTGACTGATTAAAGTTTTTCATTCAATTTCATTCAGTTTCGTGCGCCACCAGCCGCAGCAGCGCCGAAGCAGCGCCGCCGCCGCCACCGCCAGCAGAGACGGTCGCGCGCTCGAGCGCTGTACTGCTGACTTCGCTTCGTTTACATGCCATGCTCATTTTAATTGTATCGTAATTGTTAAATTTAAAAGTCTAAATTTAAAGTAAATTTTAAAATCTAAATTCTAAATTTACGAGGCTCTGTTAAGGCGTAACTCGTAAACAGACTGTTGAATGAACAGACTGTTAAATTAACAGACCGCTCAACAGGCAGGCCGAAGTTACATTCTGTACTGTTAACATTTCTTATCTTATCGCTGCATCTGTTGCGCTTCCGCGCTTCAATCAAGTGTTAAGTTGCGAGCCGCAGTTTTTCACTCACCCACAGCGATTCCATCGCTTTTTCCATTTAAATGGCGTGCAGAAAGCGTTTCAATCGTTTCATTTTTCCACCTGACTGTAATATGAGCGACGAGTTTAAATAATTCCAAGTTGGGTTTAATGTTGGTAAAGTTGAGTTGGGTAATTTTCTATTTAAAAGCCCCTCCTAAAAGTAGGCAATTGCGGTGAATATCAATAGTGTAATGTATAAATACCGGTATCTATATTGGTGGGTTATAGAAATACCGGTATCTATATTGGTGGGTTATAGTTTTCAAACCCCTCCTGAAAATTGGAAAACACGAACTTCGAACTTGTTGTCTGGAACGTTGTGGAACGTTGGAATTCCTGTTCTTCAAACTTCATACACTTTCCCCTCTAACATCAAATTGTGTTCGGCTGCGAAGAATTTAGTGCATGGGTGGATGTTGAAGAGAGAGAGTGTGTTTGTGAGAAATCTCGCACGTGCGAGGAGAAGAAAATTATTACATTTATTAGAAGAAATAGAAGTTCTGGTGGTTGGTGGTTGGTGCTGTTTGCTGCTTTTCTGCTTCGATTCCCGAAACGCTTTTCCCCCGCGTTATATTATATAATATTATATCCTTTCTCGTTCTTATTTCATCTCTTGTTCTTAACAGAAAACTCTAACAGTTAACATTAGAGTAACTCTCTCTCGCTGTTAAATCTGCTTGCTGTTAAATCTATGTTAAATTTATGTTCCCCTCCCCTTAATTTCACTCATTGTTGCCACCTTCAAAAATTTTTGTCACCTACTAAGTGACCGAAAATTTGAATCAATTGTAATGTATTAGATAAACAATTTTATAATACTCAATTTTTCATTAATATTTCTTACATTGTATGACAGATATTCAATTATTCAAATACATTGTGTAGTAGTGAACATAGTTTGGAGTGAACTTTAACTTCAAATTAAAGTCAAAATATATACATTCCGAAAAGGAATTAAAATTTGTAAGAAATAAGTTACGTTTTGACATTTCGAACGAAGCCACTTACTGCGACATTATTTGAACTCTTTTATTTTACACTTTTACCAAAGCCAAATGAATGTAAAATATTTTTTTGATATGTCGGCTTATACCTGGTTAAATTCTTAAGAGATTTGTGGTTGGTTTGTAACGTGAATATGGCAACTTTTGATCAAAATAAAGACGTGTTTAATAAACGTGTTTTCCAATTTTCCACGAACATTCACTCCTGGAAGGAGGGGGTTTTAAACTATAACCCACCAATATAGATACCGGTATTTCTATAACCCACCAATATAGATACCGGTATTTCTATAACCCACCAACATTGAAACCTGTATTTATACAATATTGATATGTATTTTCACCGCATTACCGCCTACTTTTAGAAGGGGGTTTTAAATAGAAAATTACCCAACTCAACTTTACCAATTCTTTACTCAACTTTACCTATATTCCACCATCATTGGAATTATTAAAACTCGTTGCTCATTTTCCAGTCAGTGAAGTGACTGATGGCTGAAACGGGATTAACTGATTTCTGTGTAGACTCGAAGATGATCTCGCTGGAAAACACGTTCAAAGTTTTTGTGGTACCGCATAATGATTCGGGATGATGAAGCAGCTTCCTAAGCTGGAGGATGGATCCACGTTTATACACAAACTCATCTCGGAAGTTGTCAAGATTTGTTCCAAGAGTCCAGCAAGTAGAAGTGGAAGTGTGGGGTGTTTGGTGGTGCTAATTTATGCTTATTTTAAGTGTTGGTCCAATTTTAATAATCGCTACCGAAGCAGCAAAGAATCTTGACCACGCGAAATCATGGGAATCACCACAAAAATCGCTATATCATAAATTATGTTTAATTTTATCTTAAAATCGCCTGTATTAAATCGTATTTTGATAAAGGATTTTCAAAGCAGAAAGGATTATTGTTTTCTCTATTTCGAATTTCTAATGTATTTATGTGATGAGAATCTCATGTTCTTGCTTTATTTCGTCTTCATCAAAGTTACCCGAGACACCAAATTAAATATAAAAGCCCAATTTAATAAATAATATAAATGAGTCAACAACTTTTTTTATTCATCTGAGGTGAAAATTAAATGTAAAAAAAATTGATAATTTTTTTTTAATTGCTTTTTTTTTACTCGGTTAGTGAAATCGGGCTGAAGTGTGTAAATTACACAAACAAAATGCATGCAATTTTGACAACTTGAAACTTTTGACAACTTGGAAATTTATTGTTTACAAAATTCTCTTGTTCTTCTTCACCGCACTAGCCTAGAAACATAATTTTTAAAATACGTAAAGAAGACAAGGAGATAGACTTTAAACTAACTCATGCTTTTAGAAATGCACAAGAAATCTTTTCCAAGTCATGTTGCTGCATTATATCACATATTTTGCGAAGGAAACCAAGTCAAATTCCATAAAATTTGCTCGATTCGAAAATATAATCAGCTGTTTTTACCTACCACACGTACTTACTTTTGGCCGTAAGAGATGCCAACATATTTTACTTTGGATGGTAATTTTCGGGATGCCAACTGTCGATCTTGATGAAGTTTTATATTTATAAAATGTTTATTTATAATTATTTTATCCAGTATACAGCGGCCAAAATCTCCTGGATTGTCACTTTGCAATATTAGAGCATTAGAATTCCGTAGTCGCAGCTTTACGAAAATTCTATGCATTACTCATTTGTAGTGTTGTCCTTCAAATATAGTCCGTGACGATTTCAATCTGGGTTTGCTGCTTTTTAAACTTATCAATGATCTCATATTTAAGCTATTTTGATCTCATTTTTTATATTATGTATAATGTATATATTTCCATATAATAAGTATTGAATATTATTCTGTGATTTAGTTTTAATTTTGTGATTTTTTTATTTTGAATTAATGAATTGATTTTATTTGCTTTTATCTTATTTTAATTTTAAGAATGAATATTGTAATGGGTGAATTGAATGTGTTAGCTCCTATTAATTATTATCCTATTTGTTGTTGCTGTTTTCTTATTTTCTTTTCTTTTTCTGAAGTTTTATATTTAAAAATTTTTTATTATGTCATTGAATTTTTGGGTTAATTTTATTTTAATTGTACTTTATGTTAAAAATCATAAATAAGATAATCATAAATAAGAAATTTTACGATACCACGTGTAGTCGTCGCTGTTGGAGGGGCGGACGGACGACGTCACACCAACAACACTGGAGTGGCCTACTTTTGCTCGCCGCCAGCGTTGTAACTCAATTTCGCTTTTGCCACGCGGTGGCAACCTTAAACCTGAACGACGCCGCCGTATCTCGCCGATATTCGGCGATAACAACTCGCGTTAGCGAGAAGCTGACGACGAAAGCGAGAACTGAAATCATAGCAAATTCTTCGCTGACTGGAGCGCCGTTCAAAAACTCCACCAGGTGCTGCACCACCTTCGCTGGAATGCAGATCGAATTTTCGCACCAAAATAATCAATAGAATGAAAATATTTTCGGTGCTGCTTGAAGCGCCGAAAATGCTGCCGCGAGCGCCGCCGCACGCAGCCACGAATTCCAGTTCCGATAACAGATTCCAGCGAGTGGAGCCGCAGCTTCGTTGATCTCGCTAGCTTCTCGTTAAGTTAGTTAGTTTGTCGTTGTTGTTGTCGTCGTTGTTGTTGTTGTTGTTGTTCTCTTTTATACTTCACACACACACATTTGTTGCTTTATTCATTTTGTTGGTGTGAAAACAAAGAAAAATTTTTGATTAACAGAATTTTATGGTTTATAATTCTCATTTTTTGTATTATTTGTATTTTTATTTTACACTTGCAAGTTTTTTTGAATTTCTTTTTTTATATTCTATATTGTTAAAATCAGTTTGAAAAGCTTGAATTTTATACCAAATTCTGGGACTGAAAAAGCTATAAATTGCCCTAATAAAAATTCTATATAAATTGAATTAAAAAAGTTTTCAAAAATCATTTCATAATAAAAAAAAAAGTAAAATTCAACGAAAATTGAAAGATTAACCATGCAAATCATTTAACAGCGGAAAACTCTGCTAAAATCAAAACTCACCAACTTCTTCTCTTCTTCACCATGTTCTGCAGATCTCTCTCTCTCTCTCACGATCTCGCTGTTTAACAGAGCAATTGCTCTGTTTACATTTGGCAGCCGGCATTTGTAACAGAATGTTAATTTGTCATGAATGTTATTAACATGAGAAGCATTTAGTCTACACTGTTCGACAAAATAATTAATATTTATGAAATTTTTGTCACTTTTATTTCATTTTACATTATTTATAATTTATTTAGTGTTAAAAACCAACGCAAAGACAAAATATATTAAAATATTAGCTTAAAATTATTGTTTTCTTAGTTTTTTTTAAATTTTGCTTAGAAGAAAATAACAAAAAGTTTTGAAAAGAATAAATTTTAAGAGTCACAAATTCACTTCACTTGCGTTAGCAATTGCAAGCGAATTGAAATAAATCTGAAGTCTAATTTACGACACAGCAGCATCAACAACAACAACAACAACAACAACAAGAACTTGTCATCACTGTTGGTAGCAAACATAATTTAACTCCAAATCCCTCCAACCCACTCAGGCGGCGATGAAGCAGCTCGTGCATTCTAAAAATTCGCAACTTAGGATTCTGAAAAACTGCAGATATCATAATTTTTAGCTAATTAAGTCTGCGTTTTGTTGTTTTCACTTATTTTTCACACATAAATCCGCAAATGTCGACAGTTAATAAATACGTATGTCAACACACACACACACACACACACACACTCATGAGACGCGCATTTTTATTGCATGCAAAAGTCCAGCAAATTAAATCCGCATTTGATAAATTAGCTTCTTGAGATTTGATGTTGCACCGACTTTCAAGTTCGCCATAAAAACTTCAACAGCGCCAAAAGTGGCGCCATTTTGTTCCTGCAACATAAATAATTCGCTCACGGAGAGAAATCATTTTATAGAAAGGCAGTCTGAAATATTTATTTCGGTTAGAAACGAGAAATTTGATTTGGTTTTCGGAGACCAAAAGTTAAAAAATTTTTTATTTAAAAAAATATTTATTAAACTTACAAATAAAAAAAAACAATAAATTTAAAAGTAAACATTGCACAGTAAATCGAAAATCTCACACAAAATGTCACAGCAATTCAAAAAACCCAATCAAAATCGCGCAGCAATTAAAAAGTAAAAAAAAACAAGTCTCACACAAAACGTCACAGCAATTTAAAAATCTCACACAAAATCCCACACAAAATCTCACATTAATTTAAAAATCTCACACCAAAACTCACAGTAATTAAATTACATAAAAATCGAATCTTAGCAAAGATTTTTTACAGTGTATCGCTCGGAAGAGAGCCTCTCATTTCCAGTCTCTGGTGTTTTAATTTCTGACCTCCCAGAAAACTCATAATTTAGTGAGATTCAAGTTCAGTTGCGGGATTCAAGTTCACCGTAGGCGGTGAATTTTTTTTGCTTTAATTTTTTATATTTTGTCCCCTTCATTTTTTCTTTTGGGTGGCGCAACAATTTAGATTAATTAAATATCTTTTAATTTATGCTTCCAATATTTCATTTGTAGCATTCTTGAGTTCTTCGATTTTCGCATCCTTTTATAGGCATCGAATTTTTATTAAATTGCGCTGATTTATTGACAATTTAGTAGAAATCTAAGGAGAAAAAAATACGACGAAAAATTGCGTGTGTTGAAATTAATTGCTTCTGTTTGTCAAGAAACTGATGTAATTCCATTAATTGAGGAATTGATTCATTTAGACATTTTTATTAATTTACAAAATTGATATTCAATACTTCAAAAAAATTATTAATGAAATATAAGAATTTATATCGCATTTTCCAGTGCAATTTTTGAGTGAAGTGAAAAACTTCTTTCGGAAAAATGACACAAAAGAAAAAAGAAAAATTAATTCATTTTTATTTTTTGTAAAGATTTTTATTTTCTTATTGTCGAAAATAAGCTCAACGCCGACTCATTATAATGTTGACGCCACTGGAATTAGTCGCCAAGTTTCTCTTTCATTCTCTCGCTCTCTCTCCCCTCAGCAAACTTCAAAGACCAACAACAACAACATCAGCAAGATAACTTCTTGCATCCCTCATCACACTCTGGCTGAGAGTAATAAAAGAGAAAACTTTCCTGCAATAAATGGGTCAAATTCTTGAAGAAAAGTTAAAAGGAAAGCTAAAGAAATCCTCCTGCGAAGAAAAACGAAGAAAAACGAAAACTCTGGCAGATGAAGTGCGTCGTCGTCACGTCGACGTGAAACGCCGAAAAGTGCTGCTCTCTTCAGTGCAGGCGAAAAATGGCGCCCACTTCGATCTGTCATTTGCTGGCGTCTCTCTTCCTCTACCACCGCCGCCGCGGCATTATATAATTGTCAGCAGGTACGCCGAGCAGAAGACATAAATAAGTGGATAACTTTTCCAGCGCGGACTGCGTGTTAGAGTGCGATAAATTGGTCGCCATCTTATTCGAAAGCCGTTATAAAGTCATAAACGCTTTTGTGTATTTGTGTGGTGAAGTGATGGAGTGCGGTGAGTGGGGCCGCGGGCGTGGGGCGACTAAACCTGCAAGGAAAAATTGTCAGCCATATTTCAGTGACACATTAAAAAGTCGCCTGAAGCTGCAGACTACTTAATTTTACTTGAATTTTACTTAACACACTCAAGCGCGACGCCTTGGAAGGAGGCAACTAAGTGCACTGAGAAAAAAAAAAAAGAAACTACAAGAAGTAATCGAAAAGTTTTCACAATCACATCGTGTGCTGCATACTTGGAGGCACATGAAAACTCCATTCAAGGGGGAATTCAACTGTGAAAAAAAATGATAGTGCACGTTTTTTCTTCATCTCAAAGAAACTTGAATATCGCCAACTTTCATCTGCATGACTTTGATAATTAATAATGTTGTGCAATATTTCTGCGCACCGGGGCGCTGCTGTCACCTTCGATGATTGTAGACTGCATTATCAATCTATTATCTGCTATCGATTAGCGTGCATCGCAGTTGTAAAATTGCTTCCGTGCCTGCAGCAGCAGCGTGCGTGCGTCCGTTCGTCCCTCCGTCCGTCCGTCCCTCCGTCCGTCCCACCGTCCGTCCATCCCTCCGTCCGTCCCGCCGTCCGTTCGTCCCTCCGTCCGTCCGCCATCCGTCCCTCCGTCCGTCCGTCCCTCCGTCCGTCCATCCGTCTGTCCGTCTCCTCCAGACGCTTCGATGCGATCCGTGCGAAACGTAGGCCGTCGTCGTCGTCGTCGTCGTCCTCGTCGTCGTCTCTGATTGAATTGAAGAGGCTTTTCACAGAATGCTCACGCAACTGGCTGTCAGAAGTCAGAATCGAGGTAAACCTGCCGGCCCGAGCTCGCGGCAAACGAGTCCCGCCGAGTTACAGCAATCCGCGTCCAGATACAAATTTCACTATCGCCAGAGTGACGTCGACCGGTGATCTGACGATATTGATGACAATAATTGCTACCTGTGAGGTGGGCTGGCATAATTTCTTCACATAAATAACCGACACCGAGGGGGTTTTAAGGGGTTTTCAAAAGAAATCAATTAGAAAAAGTGGAAAGGAGTGGGAAAATAGATGGGAAAATAGCTGGCGAAATGAGGGGAAAGCGAAAATATAAGAATCCGAAGAAGCTTGAAATAAAAGCATCGTGAAAGGATTCCACCAAAGACAACCCCAACAATCTCATCAAGAGCGTCATCCACTTCACTCTTCTCAATGTTTTCATAACTAAATAAATAATTCATAACTAAATAAATAAATAATAAATATAAATCAAATAAATAATTCAGTTACAACACCACAACAACATCATAAAATAGCACTACAAGTCGAAGTATTCATATTTTCGTAGCAATTAAATGTGCATTTGAATGAAATACTGGCAACGCGTGATGGATACGTTAAGAAAATAATTCATTCTACATGCATTTTTTAATCTGATTGGATTGAAGGAACTGTAAGAAGTTTGAAGAATAAATAATGTTATTCGTGTTTTATTATTTGAAAAATCTCCTGTCTTAACTTAACTTTGCTGAAATTTTCTCTCTTGTCTCTGGCGTCTCTATAAATCAGCTTAAAACTGAGTTAGCTGGGCGTTAACTGAGTTAAAAGTGGTTGAAAACATATTGAAGTCACACCAGACAACTTGACACGTTGTTAGTGAGAGTGGAAATGAATTTTTAACAACATCTAATGTCCATAAATTAGATTTTAACGAATAACAAGAGTTTGCGTAATGTTTTCTTGTGTTATCTGTGATAAGTTTTGCCAATTGATAGGTATGAATTAAGAATCTAGATGGAAATTGCTGATTTCTTGAAAGAATATTAGAATCTTGTACGTCTGAGATCTCCCTGAATTTTTCTCCAGGAATGCGTCTTCCCTTTTCCTCGTTCCCTCGTTCCCTCGTTCCCTCGCATTGTATTTTGTGAGCCACAATAAACCCGATGAACCGAAATACACCGCAACAATAGTCCTTCGGCTTATTTGAATATCCTTTTCTTTGCCTCTTCCTTTGCAGTGGCATCCCTCTGTCGCTTAATGACCGCAAACATAATTAATATTCCGCATCAGCAGGACGTCAAGGGTTAAAAACTCAATTAGGCATTTAAATGATCACGAATTAAGTGTTGACCTTTTTCAATTTTCCCTAGAAATGGAATTTCTATTCTACTATTTTTTGAAGAAATGAAAAATTATGTCAATCGAATTACCAGCCGCCGAAAGAAGGAAGAATAATTTTGTATTCATAAGCAGGCAACAAGAAAAATTTTTAGGGGAGGCGAGGGGGAGGAAAGGTCACCCCATACACAGGTGTAAAGTGTTTTGTAATCGATTAAATTTAATGCGTTACGTTACACCTGCAGTCGCAGGAATGAAAGGCGAGAGGAGACGAAAAATGAAAAATTAGTGTTTTCGTATTTAAAATGTTTAAAATGCTTCAAAGCATTTAAAAAGTTTGTTTAAAATGTTATGTAAAATTATATTTAAATTTACATACTTTCAATTTATTAATATCTCTCTTCCAATTTAGTTGCCTCAGCAAGAATTAATCAGTGAGTCAAGTATTTACTTGTAATGAAAAATACTTCACTTTCAATCAAAACTCAAGGTTGAGCTGGCGTGCAGTGTAAAGTCGTTTAAAATTAACTGCTATTGAAAGCCTCTGGCAACAGAAGAAGAACAACAACAACAACAATAACAACAACAATAACAACAACACCTTTTGACAACAACATGCCCAGAAGTGCGAACAACATTAATTTGAACAATTCGATCCAATTGCTGGGTGTTAAATTACAAAATTCGCTGTCATGTTGAGCGTCGGCAAATGCGAAACGCGGTTAAATCGTCTGATATAAAACTCGACACGATATCGTTGCCACTGCTGCAGATAGTCTTTGTTGTTGTTGTTGTTGTTTTCTTATTTTCTTTTCTTTTTATGAAGTTTTATATTTAAAAATTTGTTATTATTTCATTGAATTTTTGGGTTAATTTTATTTTAATTGTACTTTAAGTTGAAAATCATAAATAAGAAATTTTACGATACCTAATCTAAAATTTAGTAAATTTTTATTTCTCTATTTGTAAGAATGTCGAAACCCTCTTCACCGATTGCTCAACATTCCTGACGTTTATTTGAACAGAATCCAGAAAATGTCATCAGATATGCGGTAACATAATTTAATCGAAAAAGAGAATCAGAAAAGCCAAACGAAAACATTCAAATTCAATGTCAAAGTCAGAAATATTATTAAATTAAATATGAGGAAGCAACCAGCAACCTTTCTCTTCCCGCTCTCTCTCTGCTCTCCTCTCCTCGTCACTCCTCTTCTACCTTTTCTTACCACACAATTTCGTGGCCATAAGTGTGGCCATAACTGCGCACTCGATGACGATTCGTGGTCGTGTCAAGCGCGGCGGCACAATTCAACCTGACACGAGAATGTAAATTGCTGGCTGGTGGATGGAAGTGCATCGCGAGCAGACGCTTCGAGACCACCTGAGGATAAATATCGAAAAAATTTAAAAGAAAAAACTTCCAAATACACAGGAGAAGGAAAAAAATGACAAAAATGTAAAAATGATGTGGCAGGAGGGTCTGTGGCAGTTGAATGGATTAAAGGAAAAGCAGGTGAAAAGATCTCTAATGAGAGCAACGCAAATTAGATGATCTTTTATTGAAAGATCTTCCACTAAAGATTATTGGGAATCCAAAGGAAAGATGAATTGAAGAATGCGTTAAGCAGCATTGAAAGCAGCTGAGTGGGCGACCATCTATGCGGGAAAAGTACTTCAAATAAAAGGATAAATCATGGGGAAGAACTTATTATCGAATTTCAATCAGAAAAAAAAAATGTTAGAAAGCATAGAAAAGTCGAAGAGGGAGTTAAAATTGAGAGGATTAATGTAATTGGAGATGATGATGCAACGTAGGACAACTTTTCCGTAAACATTCCGTAAGCAATTAGATGGAAAACTTATAATTTGACCTTATTATGATTTCAATTTTAGATTAAAAGTGAGTTTGTAATGCAACGAAAGAGGCGTGGAAACCAGCTATTCTGTAGATTTCATAGGAATTCCATATATTTCATTAATATCTTCCACAATTTCTCAATTTTTCTTAACTTTTCCAAAGAACTAAATCGACAACTCAATTCGAATGTTCGGGTTCACCGCAACCCGAAAAGAAAGCCAACGTCCATTCTGCAGTCGAAATCATCATCCTCCACTTTCCTCCGAAAAAATCTCAATTATTTTGTCCGCCACCGAGAGTCCAGCAATATATTGGAATTCATTGAATCTTGGCGACCACATGTTGCGCAGAAGACATCATAAATCTTTTCCGCATTTTTCATGCAATGTCACCTCCTTGTAAGCGGGATGAATGGAGAGGAAGGCAGAGGGATCGAGCGGACACTCCGCGTGGCATTGACCACAAACGAGGTGGCGTCTTTAAGCACCGCTATCGTGTTACATAACCACGAAAGGCGGTTGATATGTAAGCTGGAAGAAAAAAGGAAACTCCGAAGGTACTCTGGAAGTAACCGAGGGCAGCAGATAAACTGGACTTTGGAACAGCTGGTTCCATTGTGAGCCAAGGTAGCGCAGCGCTGGTGGTTGATGGACAAACACGCCAAGTTAGCCCTTTAGGGCCAGAGGGTCCTACCTAGTATGGTACCTCTAAAGTGGTGCGTGTTCGAGAGATAAAATGTTGTACGAAATTAGAAACATACTTGCTAAAAACAGACACAATAAAATATCTTTCTACCCATGCAAAATCACACAACGACACAAAAAAAATTGCACTTTTTAACGAAGAAAAGCCCAATTTTGTTTGTTTTCTCTTGAAATTATTGATTAATAGCTACAGTTTGGCTGGCAAAAAAGCATTTATTATCCTCGTTAGTAGGAAACCTTTAACTGTATTCACAAGTGCGTAGCGGTATGTTGGCAAAAATGTCCCCCACCAGGCATTCGCATCGTAAAAAACGCATCGTAAGAAAAGTTGGTGCGACACGCATGTTGCAGCTCGTAAATCTTATAAGTCAGTCTCAAATGTTGTATCTCGGCCTAAACGAGAACCGCCAGATTGTTTTTGAGAGCCATTTTATGGCTTTCATACTTCTGGCGAAAATTTCATGCCAAACGATTTCGGTGGTGTGGTAAATATATTGTTGTTGTTGTTGTTGTTGTTTGTGCGATCGATGCGGGAGTCATTTATGTGGAAAGTGAAAAATTATTACGTACCTGTTGAGGGAAGGATAAAAGTGTGTTTTTGTTTTTTTTAAAGTAGTTAGTAAGTCGAAAAAAGTCTTTTTACTCGTATTAGAAGATTGTAAAGTTGTAAATCATTTTGCTATTAAACACAGATTATTTCTCACCCCAATACTTGTAAATCAAACTTGACTGGTTGGTTATTATTAACCTTTTAATGCGTATCCCACATTCGGTAATTGAAAGTGAATTGTGGCAGATCAATATTCAAATGCGCCGGGTTTACATTCAAACGAATGCATGTAGACGTTGATATGGCCTCGTTTTAATAGTGCTATTCCACTATATCTCTTCGGACAGCTTGAAAAAGTTGTGGTTTTTGCTATAGCATAAGAAACTTAAAAATTACGTTGACATCTGAAAGAGGTCATCAAAATATTGGCCATATTTTCCCTATTGAAGGGAACATGTGTAACATATTTGGAGACATCAAATAGCATTATATTGAATGCCATGACAATCAATTTCTGCCGAATATCCTCTTCATATTGTTGCTTGAATAAATTCACAAAGAAATAATATCTTACAAGCTAAAAGGAAGAAGTCCCCAAAATTTATAGACACATTTTTTGAGATAACACCTATTTAGTAATGAGAAGTTAATATTGAGAAATAACGAAAAACTCAAAACTTTCAAGTTTATCTTCTATTGGAAGCTTTAATAAAGCCAAAAAAACATTCCCACCGCATTCCACTACAGCTTTAGAATGTAACTTAATTGAAAACAAATCATTAGAGTTTAATATTTATTGTCATACCATTAGGACAGCATGTAGAACGAAGTTGAAAAAGTCTTTTAAAGTCTCATAATGAAAAGACACAAAACTCATTCTGGAAGTCACATTTTTATTAGACAACAAGAACAACAACAACAACAATAACTGATATTAGATAATGCATTTGCCTTCTGTTGGTTTTCTCGTCTGGTTGCATGACTACAGCATGGTTCTGAATCCGCGCCACACCGGAGAAACTGCAATATCGGTTACCCCAGCATACACACGTCTGGCCGCGATTAGCCGGCGATGTGTGGCGGCGCACTAAATTAGTGAAGAAGTTGAAGTAACATTAGAACGATCTAATAATTCGATAAGCTCGTATATTAGTAGCCATTTGGTGGCAAGTCGAATGGTGGCCGACTGGTCGGTTGGTGGCCATAACGCGGCGCATGGCTAGTGGGTTCCAGTAGCTTGTTGAGATCTGATTTTTTTTTCTCTTTCTCTAAATATCAGCTTAAAAGTTAACACAGACTTCGTTGTATGTCTGGTGAAAGCAGAGGAAATATTTATTGCCCGTAGGTTGGAATTTGTGAATGTATCTTCTTGTTTTTAACTGCGTAATTGGAAGCCAAGAACTTGATTAAAATGTTAATTTGGAAATTATTGAAATAATAATATTTAAAAGTTTTTTTTTAGATATTAAACATAATTTTGCTTTATTTCGTAACTCTCGCGAGTTTTCCCCCCCGAATTTTCAAGGAATACCATGATTTGTTTGTCAAAAATTTGCCTCCTCTAGCTCAAAATGTTCGGTATTTTTTCAGTATTCTTAAAATTCAATAATTCCTTCAGGTTGTCCAAATACTGCTATCATTTATATCGGAAACTTTCTTTAAAAAAAAATTTCTCAGAATTAATAACTACAACTAAAACCCGATTTATTCACAAAAACCGATTAACTTTAAGTATCTCAACTCAATCTCAGCTAATATGGGAAGCCGCAGCTAAAATCCAGTCAATGCTATTTAAGTCTAAATTTTTGTTCTCTTCCTTCCAGAAGATGTTTTGAAGTTTTTTATTTAATGTTCAAAATTTATCAAATGTCAACGAATCTAGATAAGAATGGCCAAGGAATATCAAATATCAATTAGCTTAATCTAATTTATTAAAATCGAAAACAATTACAGCGCTGCCAGAAAAACGCAGATAATAAATGTTCTCAAAGCAATTAACGACAAACCAACAATCTAACAAAATTCCAGACTCAAATTACCAGATTTGTAGATGTTGAAGCTTTGAAATTTTTTATTTTCCCCTTTCGAAGCCTATAAAAGTCACAGCATTTTAGGTGATTAAATAAAGTCTCAGGTTGTGGAATGAGTTTTGGTTATAAGGGGTGACGGGGGGGGGGGGGGGGGGGGTATAAAAGCGCCATCCTTTAACGCATTTTATATGAACGCCTTCTAAAACGAATCTCAAAGTCAACATTCATGCGGGAACACGATCTCGGTTCGGGCACGAGCAGATCTTCCCAGAAGCATTTAAAGTCAGATTCTTCATTCTACCTCCCTCTCCCTGTTACCCCCGCCTCTAACAAAGTTGGCGGACGATAATCCTTCAAGATTTCGATCTGATCGATGCGATATCGCCATCATTACAATATTTTCGGTGTTGCTCTCTAACACTCGTCTTTCAATGCTGTTGTGGCTTCGGATTTTTGGTTTTAGTTGTGGTTTTGGTGATGCTTCTGCTTCTTCGTCTTCTTCTTCTTCCTTTTCTTCTTCTTCCTCTTCTTCTTCTTCCTCTTTCTTCGTGCATTTAATTTAAGGAAGATCAACTGAACAAGCGATTAACGCAAAGTAGACAGAAATGCGAATGCGTTTACTGTTCCAGTAGTGATTGTGGTCTTCCTTGATTTCAAGGCTTAAACTGTTTCTGACTTTGAGCTGCTGTTTGAGCCGAATAACTGTACATTCATCCATTAGTTTTGGGTGGAATTTTCCGCTAGTAACTTAGTATTTCCGCTAAATAGCTTTTAAATTCGCCAAGAGTGGGATGTAATTTAGTTTTGTCTTGGTTTTTTATTTGGATTTCATATGGATGATTAGATTTCCTATTAAAGAGAAAGAAGTAGAGAATTAAAGAAGTTGTAGACGTTGCTTTTACCATTTATCTACGAGTATCACTCTTAAGCGAAGAATTAGTTCAACTAACAGAAAATGTTGTTAAATTACTATCTTCAATCGAAGAAATAGTAGAAAACTAAACGAAAAAGTTGGTGCTTTACTATCTTTAAAAGGAGAAATAATAAAATTAACCACAGAAGTTGTTTCTTCACTATCTTTAACAGGAGAATTCGTAACACTAACTGAAAAAGTCATATCGAAGAAGGTATACGCGGAGGTATACCCCGCCCTTCTCCAAAATTTAATAAATGTTTACCAGCAGCTTGTCTTTCAAACCTTTCGTTTATCATCGTTTCGAACTCAAAATACCACCACGAAGATCTTTCTCAAGAAGAAGCCTCGATTTTCGAAGAAATGGTTGGTAAATCACGTTAATTGGGACGTCTTCGGAAGACTATATTATTATTTAATGATTTATTGCTTTAACAAAAACTTCTTCTGCCAATACGAAAATATTATGGGCGTCAATATTGACGTAGGATACCCAAATATACTTCGGACCACTCGCATTTATTAAACACAATAACTTAATTTAAACTGATGTGTGTGTGCGTAAAGCCTCTTGTTGAAATAACAATCAGCATAAAAATCAATAAAATCAATAAAACTCTATGCCGCCGAGGGCTACCGAAGCGCGCCTAACATGGGGTCCCGAAATAACATCCTCCGAAGCAATTAAAAACCACGCAAAAGGCGAGAACGATGGACGAGATGTTTTTTGGGTTACTTCTGTCACAACAACAACAACAACAACAACAACAATAACAACAACAACAATAACAACAACAACAACAACAACAACAACAACCAGAACAACGGCGAAGACAGAAATACCAACAAAATTCGTTTAGTTGCCAAATTAAATAATTTCCTATTAAAAACCCAGAAAACCTGACAACTTCAGCTAAAGTATAGAAAAGAAAACAATAAAATTCGAAAAGAAAACCAATAAACACACTTTATGAAGTCATAAAAATGTAGTAAATTAAAGAAAAATCATATTTCCGAAAAATGATTCCTCATATTCACAGCGGGCATCGTTGGAGCGCACAAGGAATTCGTACATCGTACAGGTCTACGAGTTCCCCTCAATTCTGATTCTTGCGAAGTGTCAAGATCACAAGTACTTCTAAAACTACTTCGCGAGAAGCAGCATAGACTTCTCTAGCGCCGGACTACAACAGCCAGTACGGGCAAGAGAAGTGGGCGCGGCAATAGGTTCCAGTTTTTCAGCAACACATGTTGCGATCACATCATAAAAAATCGTTCCATACGGTGTTGCCACCGCTAATGCGGCGTGCGTCGTGCGTCAAACGTCAAGTGCGTCGTGGTGTGTTCAACGAATTTTATTACTTGTTAGATTTCGTTAGAAGCCTCTGTGCATCGTTACAACATGGTAATCCAGTGAAATTTATATATCGTGTTTCGAGGCGTTTATTGCAAGAATTCCAGAGACCTTCCGAAACACCCAAAAAACACGAAAATCTGTGAACACAAAAATATTTCAACAGTTTTATTGCATTTTCAGTTATTTCTCTTGTTTTCCTTTTTATTACACGTTTTCATTTTCCTTCTTCCATGCAAGCAACTAAGGGAAAAGCGATCTTTTGAAACTTGAGCTGGATTGTTTCACGTTTTTGACGAGTAACGGCGAAATACGTTGATGGTAGTAAAAAATGTTTTGTTAGACTTTGGAACTTTTATATTTTAATTTTTCCCCCATAACATGAGACAACATAATCGAAGAAGAAATTAAGATATGATCACAGGATTATAAGGAAATTATAGGAGGATCGAGGAATGGGATTGTGGGAGGAAAAAAATTGTTTTACCTTGAGCGATTTAAAGAAACGTCGGTTGTTTTGCATTTCGTTAGATGTCATCAAGTCAATAAAATGGAGCGCCGCTGACCACAAAAAAGGGAGGGAAATCTAATGATGTTTACAATTATCTATTAAAAATCAAGTTTAATTCTCTGTCTCTATAAGAAAATATACTGCACTCGACCTTTCATCGATTTATTTCCAGATAAATATTTCATCGCTGCAAACAACCACAACAACAACAACAACAACAGCAACTAAGGAAGAGACATACGACTCGCTCGCGATCGCATAAATTCACACTTTGGAGGAACGCCTGGACAGGAGCGAGACAACAAAGGCTGCACAATATATTGAATATCTTCTGGGTGGCCTGCGATCAGCGTCGATTGATCGTGTAGTCGTCGTCGTTGTCGTCGTCGTCGTCGTCCTGAGGACCTCGTAATGTTGAGGTGTCACACGCGCAGCCAAGCAGTTTAGTTGCTGCGACAGGCGTCGTCGCTGTCGCGTGTGCAGCATGTAAAGCTGGCCGAGTGTGTGGGTAATAAAATATTTATGCAGCCACAACAGCGATGTGAGCGAAACAAGTAATTTTTGTATGCAAAAAAAAAACCCCAACAATTTCCTATATCTGCTTCACTGCTGGTGGGTGGGTGGGTTTTCAACTGCCCACCGACAGTAACGCGGACAAATTAAGCGGCACGACGCTCGCCTCAGCTGAAACTTCAACTTCAACCTCGTCACCTTCAACTTGAAATTCAACTTGAACTTGCCGCACTTCGCACGATCGAACGAAATTAGCATTGAAGTAACGCGCTGCTAGCTGGTGAGTAACGCGTAGCTGAACACGCGACGCCGCACACACACACACACACACACACACACCTCAAGTTCGAAGCCTGTCGCGTCGCCTTCGATCCGAAGCAATTAATTGCAGCAGCCGCCGTCCTGCAGCTCGCCGACGCATAAACTGCAAGGTGTTAAAATCGGAGACGGTGCAACACTTTGTGGTGCATTCAGTCGAGGTGTTGTGCGAGTAGATGTGCAACAATTCTGTGGACATCGCTTTGTTTGAGATTGTTGTTGTCGTTGTTGCTTGCATTAGAAGCAGCAAAAAAATAAGCAACGAATGTTGGCCACCTCGAGATGGGATGCATGTGGCCGCTGGAGCGCTAATGAAAACCAACTGATAACATGCACATCATCGATGTAACGTTGATCAGTGATGTGGAAAATGCACTGAGAGAAAATCGATTGCTCTATCGCAAGCGTAACCTCAGGGAATTCATGCAATAAGCAATAATTTTCCCAAAACCCAAGCTACTTACAGCAGAAATTTGCAAAATATGCGCTCAAATATGCAGTAAAAAGGTACGCAAACCTGCGAAAATAACAATCATTGAACAAATACGGTGATCATAAGTTCCCGATGGAAACAAAGTACGAATTCCTCCGGAAGATGATGTGCAACAGACAGTACTGCAGCCTAGAAGCAGAAGAAGAGGAGGAGGAGGAGGAGGAGGAGTGTAGAGTTCTTCTGCCAGCCATATGAAGATTTAATTTATTTGCACAATAACGATCGCATCGGACGATGATCACGGATGATGATCGCGATCATCAGCATCCGCAGTACGGCGCTGGCGCTGTAAGCCAAGTTAAATGAGCGGCATGTCTTGCTTTGTGGAAGGGCTTTTGTGTCTTAAGCCAGAAGACGGACAGGACATGGAGGCCAAATCGCGGCGAGTGGGAATCGAAGTCATCGTGGATCTGCTGGATGCTGGCTTAATGAAGTGATCAGTGATTGAGATTCAAATAGAAAACTGACACTTTTTCATTCGTTCAAATGCGAATTGAAAACGCGAACTTGTTATTGAAGATTATTAAAATATCATAAATAATGTTCCTTCTAATATAACGTTTTTATTTAATAGATAATAATAATAATGAGTTTTTGAGTTTATTTATGGTTTACTACTTCCATGAGAGACACAAAATCTGTTCTGTGAATTCAGAATTAAATAATCAGAATTAAAAAAGATCAGTATTACTATAAATAATCTCTGCCTTTACTGACATCGCCCAAGTTTGCATAAAATTTTCATAAAATAACTTTTGCAAAGTTGTCATCAACACAAAATCACACAAAAAGTTGAAAAGCGTAGAATTAATTGAAAAATCTATTTTAAATTTATCCAGATTGTAACGATTCTGATGCAAAATAATTACGATTAATTGCAACAAAACAAGAAAAACAAAACACAGAACATAAATTTCTTCACCATTAAATTCTGATGACAACATCTTGCAACGCCATCTGTTAATACTGTCAAGTTTCGACTACAAGACTTCATCTGTTTGAATGTATAAAATATACGAAAAATATAACAAATATGTATTTATGGCCGCAAATAATTAGAAAAGAGCAACAATCAAATATAGATAATAAAAATTCAATAAAAATTTTATTTTATTAAAAACATGATATGTTTAAAAACGTATACAAAACTTTGTGTTGGCAATGCTACCTCATCACGACTGAACGGTTACGTTATGACGTAATGAGCGCACTTTCTTAGGATTTTTTTTCCAACACAGTTCGTGCTGTCAGCCTGACTCAACCAGCCAGCTATGGCTTCAGTGGCCAGATTGTCGAAACGCGTTTTCATTTTAACTCAAAATTTAGCACCACTAAAAAGAAATTTTAATAGTTTTAGGAATGTACGTTCTGGTTCAAGAAATTATACGGGATGGTTGTGCGTCGTTGGTGGTGGCGTAGCTGCATTTACGTGTGCAAATTTGCTGAAGAGTCACTCGGTGCAGGCTCTGAATCTAAAAAAGATGAAGGTGAATGAGTAATAAGTTGACGTGAATAATTCCATATGGTGCAAAAAGTTTTTAATTTTGAAATTGTTGGATATTATAATTAAAAATATTATTTTTTTAAGAGCAACATTGTTGAAGTTAAAGTATTGCTTAAAATTTATAAATCAAATGCCTAGAAAATTTATTTCATTCTATTTATAGTCAGGTATTCATCGCCTCTTTATTGATTTTGACGTTTCTTATGGATTTTGGTCTTGCGCCTTTGCTTTTCGCTAATAGTTGCCACCTCAGATTCCTAAAAAATTCCCCTTTACAGTTTGAAGTAAAATTTTCAAGAGTGCTGAAATCTTTGATATTAAGAAGTCCAAAAATAAAAAATTAGAACCATTTCTACAAAACGCAATATTTAACGCGAGAACTTCCACTAGAACTAACAATATCCAATCACTTAGAGTTAGTTTTATATCAAAATTCAACGTTGAACTCTCGTTGAATGACAGTATAAACCTTCAATTTGTACCGTTGTCGAACTTTCATTTACAACCGAACAGTTGTATAGAATGAATAGCACCAAAAATGCGTAAATAGAAAAAAAATTTTCTTATAATGTAGTTGTTGCCCTTTCCTGGTACATTGAATTACCACAATGGGAATTTTAACAGATAGATGGCATCCATGGTTTCACTTTGTTGCTCTCTCCCTCTCTCTTCATTTCTTGTCACGAGAATTGCACTGCGCCGAATTTTGTGGCTGTTACAATTGGAACAACAGGAATGTGTTTAATAGAGGCTACATTCCTTAATTCCCTAAGATTTTACTTCTCGTTAACATAGAAACAGCTAATTTTATATATATAACGTAAGCTCTTTAACATCACATGAGTAATTAAAAAATCTTATATTATGCATGCATATCTCGGTTCAAGACGTCTTGAAGTTTTCTTTCTAAATAACTGAGAACTTGTTTAGTGTCGGCTCCAGGCGTTTTAAGCTACTGCCGAAAAATTTATTCAAGTCGCCGTCTTTACTAAAAAGTTTTCGGCGCATGGGTTTAGCTACGACTTCATGTCTTGGGTTTTACGTTTTCTTATAATGTATTTGTTCTTCATTTATTGTTTTGATTCTTTGTTGTTGTCTTCCATGGGTGTCATTGACCCGAAAACAACAATTATAAATTAGTAATCGCTCACGTGACGAAAAACTGGGTGCCTTCTGTAGTTAGAATACTTCTTGTAATTTCTCAGAGATCCGTGCAACGCACCCACTTCCACACAAAGCGTTCAATGCAATCGTAACGTCAGTTACGATTTCAAAATTAAATTTAATTCTTCTTTCCTTTCTCAGAAACTGAATAACAATTAAAACTCTCAACACTAATAAAACGTATATTCGACTTCTTTCTTAATATGCCTGACATTCTGAGTTAAAATTTATTGGAATCTTGAAAAGTCTGACAAGATCAAAGCCTTTTAATGCCATTGTTAGCACGTCATGTATGACACTCACACTCCATGGCGCTAAAAGTCTTCTGTCATGTTCAAAATGAAGCCCCATACACAGACTTAGACATGTATACGGATAAATAAGGCAGTTAGACAGACGCACAGACAGACAAACAGACAGACTGATGATATCCAGACAGCTTTGGCAGCAGACAGCTGACTGTTGTCGGTGCGGCGATAAGTGTCAGTTGCACCAGCGACACCTCGACTCGACAGAGTTGGTTGGAAATAATCAGATGTCAGTAAATCAAAATATTTATGCGCCTATCTATGCAGCGATCTGGCTCCCGAGGTGGAGCCTCACGTCTATTGTCGGGCTGTCCTTCGAACAAAGACAAGTCAACCGGTTGATGGATGACTACAAATTTATATTGCCACCTAAAAATTAGCCGCGTTGAGTAGGTGGTTGAAGTTGTCAGAACGCGAATACGGATGATGTCAGAAGATTTACGCGGAATTATCGGTAACGTTTAAAGAATTACGTGCAAATGAAACTAATAAATTTCATATATTGTTATAAATTAATTTACACCTTGAAGGCGTGCCTCCTCCACAGGCGTCAATTGAACTTTGTTGAATGCAACCAAACGTTCCAAAGCCATTGAAAAAAGCAGTTTCATTTTCGGTAACTTAATATGAGCGATTCGAAATGATTTGTTTTGTTGCATCCGAAGCATTAATTAAAACACCTCTTCGAAGTGGATTATGAATTATTATCAAGATGTGTGCAGAGATTGAGATGGCAATTGAATTGAAAAATGGACATTCAGGAATTAATAATACATCTCCTTGATCAATAAGAATTATAATGAGGTATAATTTATTTGATAATTATGGAAGTTAACTTATTGATTGATATAAAAAAGTGTTATTTATATTTCGTCACTAAAACTTCAGCTTTCCAATAATTTCTCAATTTGAATTTAGAATTAGTTCGATTTCAGATTATTTCAAATGTTCTTAAGAATTTCCAAGTGTACTTAACAATATTTCTTAAGTAATCTAAGTACTTAGGATATTTCTGAAGTACTTTAGATTATTTCACTTTAATTTTAGATATTTTAAAAATGTAGATTATCCTCCGCATTTCCAATAGAAAACATTATAAAACATTCTTTAGAGTTTCCAAGTGTACTTTAGAGTGTTTTAATATTACTTTAGAACCTGATTGCCTTCAAAAAACTATAGATAATTCCTAAAATCCTAAACAACAATCCGAAAAAATATCTTAAAAAAACTAACCTCATTTTCTCACTTAAGAGTTATAGTGAGATAATTCTTCATGTAGATCACGGGCTTCAACGAACAATTGCGCCATCATTAATCACTTCAAACGTAACAAGCCTCCCAGACAGACCTCACTAACCGCTCACAACCAGGTTGTGATGAAGCAGCGCTGAAGTTGTTGGGGCAAAAATCAAAAGTAACTTAAAAAACTGAAAAAACCTCCACTCAATGAAATCGAAGTTAATAAATTATACTAACGCCTCGTATATCAAAATGCGTACCTCGGGCAACGGCGAAATCTTCCTTATCAAGATCTCAAGAAGTTCCCAAACTTGGTGACACGGTTGTTATTGTTTTTGCTGCAAAGCTGCTGCTGCTGCTCTGGTTCTGGTTGTGGTTCTGGTTACCCTTAAAAAAACACACACAGTGAGAATGAAAGCGGAATCCTGATGTTATCGCACTCCCAGGAATCAAAAAGGACGCTTCTTTAAGTAGCTCGCTCTGTGTAGAGTTGATTATTTTCTTATTCTTCATCTTATTTTTTTCTTTTCTGTGGCTTTACAGGACGCATTGGCAAAAAATACCACTTGACGTATTTAACATTTCCTCGAAAATTCATCATTTCCTATATATTGCGTTTTATTGTCCTTTCTTTCGTTTGCAATAAACGGAATTTATTAACAGTTGTTGTTCTGAAATTCCAATGTGATATGAAAGTTATGGAAAAGGAGAAGAGAAGAGAGCAGTTTTTTCCTTATAACCTTTCCTCTCTAAAGGTAAAAATTGCACACTTTGTTAAACATGATTTAAAGTTTGTGAGTTTCGATTTTATCAATCGATCAGTTTGATGATTTATTTTATGAAATCATGGCTAAAGTTTTACATTTGTAAAGCATGATTAAGGATGCTTTTTTAAAGGTTTTTTTCAGGTTCGAGAAGATAATAACGTGTTTTTACGCAATTTCGCCTTTCAGGCGATGTTTGGCGTTCCGAGCCAAATGTAATTGATTCCTTGCAAAATCTACTAAATGAGTGATAAATAAACTTAGTTTCCATTTTCTTACACCATTTTTTATTCAGTTGCGTGTTAAGCAGTTTATATTTTATTTTATTTCTTCATCAAAAATATTTATACTCAATTTCCTTTTACAATTCGAATGGTGCATCGATCCGAATCCGAGAATTCAATAACGATTCTAACATTCTACTTTCTTCATCAGCGCGAGGAGGAGAAATCTGTCAAATTGACAGCTAGAGAGCGACGTTTCATCAAATTTTCATCCGTTGAGTTCGATGGCCAACTGTACATGACGCCACAGGATTTTCTTGATTCCGTAGTGGAACAAGAGCCGAGGCGTAATTACCACTTCATTTTCGAATTCCAGAATTTTGATTACTTTATTTTTACATGCAGCACGCTTAAAACGTCGGTTGTTGACACTACAAGAGGTAAACAGCATTAAGGACCACACGCCAGCACTCAAGAAGGGTTCAGTTAAAATGTTTAGAAATCTCAGGGACAAAGGTAAGTATTTTGTTTAAAACGAAAATTATAACCTAAAAGAAATCCACATTTCAGGAATCATTTCCTACACCGAATACCTCTTCCTTTTATCGGTACTAACAAGTAAGTTTAGAACGAAAAACTATTAATACGCTCTAAAATCGGCAAGTTCCATTTTCGTTTATTAGAACCTCAGTCTGGTTTTCGCATAGCATTCAATATGTTCGATACCGATGGTAATCAACGTGTGGATAAATCTGAATTTCTTGTTGTAAGTGCAGATGTTTCATAGTTGTGGTGTGAGTTTTAAACAAAAGTTACTCTGTTACAAAGAAAGAAATTATTAATTTAATTTGTTTTAAATTTTTATGACTTGAGGTTCCTCTTCTCAAATGATTTGAAAAACTGATTTAGTGATTTTTGCTTATTTAATTTAATTTATTTAGTTTTTTATCGATTTTAATTCCTTACATTTTTCTAGATACAAAAAATTTTAGGTGGTTCACTTAGAGATCACGAAATTGACCCAGAAACACGCAAAGTTGTAAGCATGACATTTCCATTCATTATTTTTAATTAGTTTTATGAATCACTGTTTCTTTATTTTAAGATTATTGTATACACATATATTTATTATATATTTTTACAACTACATTTAAATTTAATATATTTTACTAGAAATTTTGTTATATTTTATTATATGAAATATATTGAAATTTTTAATTTAATTTATATAATAAAAATATTTATAAAGCCTATAAATTATAAATTTAATTTATAATTTATAGGCTTTAATATTAAAAAAGTTCATTAACTCTTCGTCGAGATGGGAATTTAATATAGTGAATATAATATAGTTATTCCTTAATTAGCATTAGTAATTTTACTAAAAGTATTTAATTTAATGTCTCAGTAACTCATTAGGCCAAATTAAAATCTTTTCCAACTCTTTATAATGATCTTTCTACAGCGCAAAAAAGAGAATTTAATATTTAAGAAAACTTAGTATTTAAATAACTAAGGAAAAATCATCCGAATTTAAAGAATCTTTAGTAATTGCATTTTACTTTATTTATCCAAACATTTTCATGAAAACCTTTCCATAGCTTCTGCGTTTAGTTTCCACCAATGAGCAAGCTAAAAGTTTATTTTTAAAAAACCCGAAGAAAAAAGAAAACAAGTTTGTAAGTTCTGATTTTACAACATTTAATTATTTAAAGTATTCAAAAACAACATTAAAATACAGTTTGCCTTTCGGTTGTCATTGTCTATTTTTGTCCGTATGAATAATTGAAGTTGTTCGTCTTATAGTTTATTAAGTGGTTCGCTTTCAGCCTTAACTGAAAAAATCCTCTGATATTCCATTTTAATTTGCTAGGCACGAACTTGAATGTTAAGCTGACTAACTTATTCAATTAACTCTAACAATTTCATCATGTAAGTAAAGATTAAAAAGTTTACACTTGCAGATAATTTTGTTAATTATTAGTTTTGATCGTTTAATTAATTGTATGAATTTGTTCGTTTAATTAATTGTATTTGAAAAAAGTTCAAACTTGCAGATAACGTAGTTAATTATTACTTTTGTTCTTTTAATTAATTGTATTAATTTGCCTTTCATTAACTTTTTGTGTGCAGTTGAATTATTTAAAAATCCAAATAGTTTATGTTTAGTTTTCTCTCTTTAATTAATTTCTATTAGTTGTCTTGTTTTTTATGTTTAAAATGTATTTATCATATTCTTGAATGATTTAATTATTAATTTTTATTGTTTCGAGTTTATTATATTGTAATATTTATTTTCTTAACTCTCTAATTTCTAAAATACCTTGAAAGTAATTCTCATTTTTCTGCTTCTATTTTCTCATATAAAAAACGTTTAGATGGAACGCATTTTTAGTGGCGCTTGGCGTGATAGGCGTGGACAAGTCGCCGAATCCGAAGGATCGAAGGAAAATTCCCAAACTGATGAGGTCTATAAAGCAACGAAATACAGAAACTTATGACTTAAACTCATGTAATGAATAAATAAATCTTAAAGGACATCTACGTCGACGATGAAGAAGGATTGCAGCGCAGACACAAGGTTGCCACCACTCTGCAAACGCACTTCTTCGGTCCAAAGGGAAATCGCGATCTGCACTACGAGGGTTTCTACAAATTCATGGACAATCTGCAGACGGAGGTGCTCGAGTTGGAATTCAGTGAATTTTCGAAAGGCAACACAGCCATCACCGAGGTTGATTTTGCTAAAATTCTGCTGCGTTACACCTACCTGGACACGGATGAGTACGATATGTTCCTGGAGCGTCTGCTGGATCGCGTAAAAGATGAACGTGGCATTACGTTCAATGAGTTCCGCGACTTCTGTCGTTTCCTCAATAATCTCGATGACTTCTCCATAGCGATGCGCATGTATACGCTGGCCGACCGCGCCATATCGAAGGGTACGAAAAGTTTAAGGAACGTTTTAATAAAATCCTGAAATTCCTTACTTCTTCTCTCTTTAGATGAGTTTTCGCGCGCTGTTAAAATCTGTACTGGCTACACGCTGACACCGCATCTGATTGACACAGTTTTTGCCATCTTCGATGAAGATGGCGATGGCTTGCTGTCGTACAAGGAATTCGTAGCCATCATGAAGGATCGCTTGCATCGCGGCTTCAAAGTAAGTGGCAGAACGCTTGAGTACAACGAGGAGCTGGATGGTTTCCAAGAACCCGAATATCCGATGCTATCCCTGTACCGAGCACGTCTCTGCCGCCAATTGAGTTATTTAATTCAGGACTGAAGGGTTGAACTTCGCATTCCGCTTTTATTCGAATTACGAATTGTGTTATACGAAAATACTCCAGTCGTTTTTTATAACTATTTTCTATTAAGTTTTGATATATTTTTGTATTCTTTATTGAAGATTTTATTTTAAGGCTTCTTTATGAAACTACTCGTTATTTCTTTGCTCATTTAAGCTTAAGTTAAAATATTGTTTCATTAACCACACGGAAAAACCATTCATTACATTGTTAAAGCTCTTAATTGTTCAATAACATCAGGAACTCATGTGTTATAACAACTAAAAGCATTCTATTTTAAGTTTAACATAAAATTTTGTAATTAATTGTTATTCTTCTCATCATGTATTAGTTTTTATTATTTCGTGTAATTCGAACGCATATTTCCCTAATTTTAAAATTATTGTAACTCAATTCCCATTCCCATTTGAAATTATAACTTAATAAATTTATTAATCCACAAATTGGCTTTCTATGTTTTTATTTAGCGTGTTTTTATGTTTGTTTTCTTGGCTTGTTTTCTTGCGTTGTTACTAATATTTTGTTAAGTGTTGAAGTTTTTATTAAAACTCGAAGAACTAAATATAAAATAAACAAAGTTGGATTGAAGAATCGAATTGTATCAAAACTCGACTTGAACTGTATTACAATTTTAATTTTAAGCGAGAAAACTATTTAATTCACTTAAATTTTCTTCTCGCTCTTGCTTACATTGCAGTTTTTTAATCCACGAATTTTTCATTGCAGTCTGTGGCCAAATCAGAAGGCTGGGAGGCCTTCAAGAATTGTGTCAAGCATGACATGGTGCAATCAACCAAGAGTTAAACCTCATCATTTGGATGCACAACGAAGAGGCTCTGGACTTGCCAACAATCTACGTTTCTCGCTTTGACTTAACAAAACTTAACGTGTTGCTATTCAAAATGATTAAGCTCCTAAAAATCCTAAGAAACTCCTAAAAAGTTAGAAGCCTGTTGGAAGGTTTTTTATATAAAATCAACCACAACCAAAATTTTTTGCTTAATTCTACATTTCTCTGTGCATTTTTCAGTTTCTTCTTAGTGAACATTATTTATAGTTAGCAAGTTGAACTACTTTGTATTTAAAAATCTGTATTAGTTTGATTTGTTTTATTTCAATTGTTGTTTTGTTTTACTGTGATTATTAGACTATTTATCTATTTATATATTTATTTGCCTAGGGAAGGTCGAGGATTAACTGAATGAACAATGTCTTGTTCATAAATGTAAATGAAAAATGTATTGTTCATTTAGTTAATATATATGTAAATTTGTTTTTATTTTAAAGTAAAATGCAAGTTGTATTTATATGTAATTTATTTGGCTATCTTTTAATTAATTAAGATAGAAAACAGTGTTCCTAATTTTATTAATCCTTTTATTAATTTACATTTGAAATGTGCACAAACTTAAATCTACAAATTTACAAAATTGGTTCGTTCAAATGTTGTCGTTTAGTTAAGTTAGTTTTTACACATTTTGTGCTTATGTTTAAAACTAAGGCACAAAATACGGCCTCAGTGCGTTGAAATCAATAGAAATAAATAAATTTGCCACGCTGCTTTGCTGAATTTCAAAGTAGGAAATAAGTCGTTAGTTGTTTTGTTAAACAATTAATACAAAATTCAGTTAGAATAATTATTTTTAATTATCGTAGCTAAGCAATTATCATCTTCAGAAATCAATAAGAAATATAAAATTAAAAAATACGATACAGAATGCAGTAGTATATCATTACAACTATTTTAATTTTATCACAGACAGTTTAGTGTATTTACAATTAACACTTTGCTTGAGGAAACAAAATTAAATATGAAGAAACTTACTACTCAATTAGTGTCTTGGAAAAGATTAAACTTTAGAAGTAACTCACCAAAAATCCAACTTCCCTGCATTAATATAATATAAAAGAAAACATTAACTGCAAATGCTGGTAATAAAAAATGCAAATAATGCATATAAAAAACCAATAAATTCATCTTGAAGCCTCATTCGTTATCTGGCTGCGACAGCATCCAAGTAACATTCTTTTCTTTGTTACCACCAAAATTACGATTTGTTTTCGCAAAACGTCGAAATTTAAAATTCGCATAAGCACCACGTTTATCGGGACCATCTACAGGCGCAACAGTCGCTGCAGCGAGATCATCTGCAACATTATTCGTTCCATCCAAGTTGCGTTGCAACCCACCACTCGCCTCCGCCAACTCCAACCATCCTCCGTCTTTATAAGATCTACGAAAATTATACGCCCCCCTACGTTGCGAGGTCTTCTGTTGCTTTTCTGGCGTACTCAGTTTTCTGGGACTCCCTCCACCGGCAGCCGAAGATTTCGTCAAATGCTTTGGATCACGCATCAGCATTGGATAGAAAGCATCATCTTCATCGAAATACTGCGGACGTGTAAATTTATAATCACTGTTGTAATATGGTTGAAAAATCGGCTCATGGCCGCAAATGCTGAAGGCATGATAAACATGCGATATCAAATGTGGGAATCGGTCGAGCCAGTAGTTGGTGAATCCTTTCGGAATGCAGCCCAGTATATCGCGCACTTCGGGCTCCAGTTCATAGTAGTGATGTTTCTACAGGGAAGATGGAAAATTTTTAATTTAAGTATTGCAACCGAATAACTGGATACGCAATTAATTGCGCAGCAACATTCATACCTTATTTCTAAGCGCCCGCAGGAGATCACGCACACTGGCTCCCATGTAGGCACGATACTTGCGTAAATCATCGGTAATTAAGGGATCCACATGCAAGTTCCAATCCTCCCGCACAACCATGCGTCCATTTTTCTCCAAAGATTTTAATGGTTCCGTTTGGAACTGTAGCTTCTCGACACGATCGCTGACGTCCTGGAGGAAAGCTAGAATTTTCTGATTATTCCAAAAAATAGGATGATTTCCTATGTAACGAGCTGCAGGACGACACTGTGAATTCTTGTGTATCATATCAGCGATGAGTTGCTCAGCTAAAATCTAGAAATTAGGGGAAAGCTTGAGAAGATCCTTCTACAGCAGTGAAAAATTCGGAAAATACCATTTTGCTTCTTTCGCCTCCACTATATTCCTCGGTTAATATTTTTAGATTATATTCATTGGCCAAAATGTTCGCCTGACGCTTTAAAGCATCACCGAAAGCATGCTGTCCACCACTTAGTACGTAATAATAGACGCAGCCAAGTGAAAAGATATCAACTGAAGTGGTCTGAAGTGGTGAAATATTATTAAATCTTGAGTGGGTTAAGCTTTTGCATCCCTCACTCACCGTTCTTTGACCGTACATCATCTCCGGTGCTATCCAGCCCTCTGTGCCGGTTACACCAGATCTGCGCGAAAAACTAGTTTTCCCATAATTAAGCTTCTTGCAGAGCCCAAAGTCGGAAATCATTACTCGCACCACACCGTTAACACCGGGCAAGGACAACAACACATTTTGTGGCTTAATATCGCGGTGGACTGAAGATCGAAAGAGAAACGAACTGATGATGGGAGCGATGTTATGAAAGCACAGAACATACCAATATGAAGCGAATGCAAGTGGCTCAGACCTGCTGCGGACTGCCGCAAAACCTCCCAAACGCCAATCTGTGTGCGCAGTTGCTCACTCTGCTCGCCCTCCGAATAATCCTGCAAAGTGGCGGCACACAACTCCACCGCAATATAACGAAACTGGCGATCTTGTTCGGTGCAGAAGTAACGCACAACATTTTCATGAGCATCGCTCTCGCGCAGTAGCGCCACTTCACGATCGGCGAACGTAAAACATTCGGGCAACAAACGTTTAACAGCCACAAAGCGTTCCTCGAAGGTACCTTTGAAGACAAACGTGCCCTCGCAGCCTTTTCCAAGGATTTCATTTGAATTGAAAGCGATCTTGCCGACGCGAACATATCCACCACCCAGATCGATGACTTCTTCCGGGCTAAAACTACCACCACTACCATCACTGCCACCACTGCTTCTTTCACTTCCCGTTACACCATAAGTTTTGGAACCATTTTCACTTTGATTTTTCAACTCGCGCATGGTGCTCCACATGTACCAGAACATGGCCACCATGGCCAAAATAATCAGTATCAGTATTTGGTGTACACGTCCGCTTGGATGCTCCATGAACCACTCGTTTAGGAATTTGCCGAGTTTGTCACTGTTGGCGAGTATGATTTTCTTCGTACGATTGAAGGCGTTAGTCTCCACTTCCAGCTCTTCAAACGGGGGTGTTGTTGTATCTGTTTGAACACCGACATCAGCTGACTGCTTATCAGCAGTTTCGGTGAACTGATCTGCTGAGGTTACTGTCTTGGCTTTGCTTGCCATATCATGCATACGATTTATCGTAGCCAAGTCATGATTACTCACATCCTTCGTAGGCGAGGGAGTTATTTGCAGGCTATTTTTATCAGGTGTAGCCTTTGGTGGCAGATCGTAGTAACCGAAAATGATAGCGTTGTGATTCTTTTCCAACAACTGATTAACATACACGATGTTCTGTTCACTGCTGGAGTCACTATCGGGACCATCAAGCAATTTAACGGGTAGATCTGTCGAAATTCGGGGCGTATTTTTATCCACCAATGAAGGAAAAGCATAGAGTCCATGCTGATGTTCACCGACATAAAGCGTTTGACTGCGTTTTTAATAAAGAAGAATCAAATGGATTATAAAATCATATCATAATATATTATGACTCCTCAGAAACTATATCGATGACATGTAGGTCATATAAAAACCACACAAGGATATACAATCGTTATTTACTGTCCCTGATTTCTACATAGCTTGAATTTTTAACTTACAACAAGCGAACAGTGTTGACATTGCCATCTTGAGATTCCTCAAGAATAGCATCGAAAGCTTCATCAGACACCGTAGTGAAGGGAACGCTAAGCAAGCCCTCAGAACCCAGTAGGAAGGCTGCTACCACGGGGCTCGTAAGATCCTTCTTCCAAAAAAATTTACCAGTTTTGCGATCCAAAGTAACAATATTGCCATTCGAAGTGGTAGTTAAATGTATATATTCTTGAAAAAGTTAAAAACGAAACACCGTATACCATTTGTTCGCATATTATTTCGAGTCTCACACTCACCATATTCTTTCGTTATATCGGGTGCCATGGTATGTGAATTGTAATCGTAGAACGTTATGTTCCACGGCTTGGTATTTTTATTCTGAGCCATGCTGTCGTACATCATCACCGTATACTGTGTACGACCCAAGTAAATGGAACGCGATGTAGCCCAACCAATTTTCTCACTGCTGGAGTGGTGCCTGCCACTATTATCGCCATCGACTGGCCCGCCAAAACCCATCACTTTCTCTCGTCTTCCCGACTTCGGATCAATAAGAAACCAAGTATCGCTCTTCTTGCCAGAATATAGAATACCATCTGATGAACGACATGGTGCATTGGCGACCAATTGCGGTATAGTGTAGGGTAGTTTCTTCAAATCACCCATATCGCCCATCTGATAGATGCTACCATCTCTAGGATCTGGTAGGTATTGCGGAACTTGAACATTTTCCTGCTGTTCTGCCATGACAGGAGGATCTTAAAAAAGGTGGAGCGTGAAGTGGTACAGACTTATAGGGTTATTATATACGTATAATGAAGAACTGGTTCTAATAATTACTTCTTCTCTAAATAATTGTGAAGGAAGTAGAACTTTACAAATCATTAGCGACTACTTTTAAATTATTTAGAAATCATTGAAATAAACATATTACCTAAATAATTAACTTTCATAACACATCGTTGTTACAATAAAATAACTAAAATTATAACTTTTTTATTCATAATTAAAATGGCCTTTTTTGGTTAAAATAAAGTTATTTGCAAGTCCTGATTATACAGAAAAATATCTACATTTGAAATAATTCCGTAATAAAATAATTATACCGTAATAAAATAATTATATACTCGTTATAAAAAAAGTTCTTCTATGCCAACTAGCGAAGAATGTGTGAAATATGAAGCTCATAACGCTAACGCTTAAAATTAAGCGCTTCAAACTTTCCACAGTAGAAATAAAGGAAACTGAAATGAGTAAACCTAAACTTGTGTTCAAAATAATATCACACACGTTGTTAAAATTCAGTCAGGAATTGTTTTTGGTTTTTTTCGTACAGATGTTTTCAACATGAGCAAATAAAAGCTTATTTCTAAATAAATTAAATATTTTTAATAGAATATATGCGTTATGCAATTAAATATTGATCACGTAAAACTTTTCGGATTTTTACTATAATAAAGACATATTTATTTACATTATTAAATAATTCATAAATTTGTACTGATAAACAAATGAAAGTCTGTTTAAAACTTTTAAATCTTAATCTTGGAAAATAATAAGAAACATGGAAATAAAATATTTAAATATAAACATGATATTTAATAATGAATTCAGTAAATATTATTTAAAAACCGTCATATCGTCATAAAATACTTAGAAATGGCGCCAAAAACCATACTAGGATAAATCAGAGGAAGAGAACAGAGTTTTTCTCGACATTAGAAATTCACGTCTCATTTAGTTTTGTAATCCTGAAGTTATTAATTAGGGTTATAAACCTTATCTTAAAAATTAAAAGCCGTCGATAACATTCAGCACTGTTTTCTTCTCCGACAAGGGTGCCGCAGCAACGCAGCAACAACAACTTCGATATACACATGAACATATATGTTTATATAGCAGCTTTTTTATGGAAAATAAAACTGAAAGGCGTAAGAATAATATTCTGAACACATGTCAAAAGTTCCACGTTTACAGTGTTTTCGGGAATACGCTGTAGTGGAGGCAAAACCGATAAGGTGTTAACTAGAATTATGCGAGAAGCCGCTGGACTAAGCATGATAACAACACTACTTCTACAGCGACCTGAAAAAGCAATACCCAGTTTTGCTCTATCTAAGCATTGGTTCGAAAACAAATATCTGACATCAGATAAAGATCTCATGCGAAGCAGAATTATGATAGTATTATAGTCCCATCCACCATACATACCGTCTTCTATGGTCCAACGTATTTCACTTGTAACTGGGTCGATCCCAGTTAAGCCTCCTCCTAAAATCGAGAAGACCAGCAAGGTTTCTTCATCTCGAGCTAGATCTGTGCAATGCTAATAGAAGAACGATAAGGAAGAAAGGCGCAATTGATAGTCATCATACCTCCTCCACTCGACTGCCTTCCTGGCTACCACCCGCAAAGTCCGACGTATTGTTTTCGGTGGGGCTCCGTGTTATGTTTATGTTGCCTCCGCGAACAGCTCCGTGGGCTGTCGTATTCGTCGCAGCCACTGAGATTGTGGCTGATGCAATTAAGACACACAACAACCAATTTACAACACACTTTTTCATTTCCATACTGATTTTTGTTTTTCCTAATAATTGGCGTACAACTTTATCTGACATTCAATTGCATCTTTCACGGGTGTTCCACTTCAATTGTTCGATATCTGTTCATTAGTTCTCCATTAAATTTACCTAGTAGTTAACATATTTTCTTCAAAATTTGGTATTGGACACAATAAATGAAACAAAATATAAGCAACTGACAGCAGAAAACTTATGGGACCTTCTCACACCTGGGCAAATATTACAACCAGAGTTAAAGAGATACGAAACGCGTATGTATTGTGAGCTCTCTAGTTTGTTGAACTACACACAGTGTATGCGAGTTACTTTTGCTTCCAAATTAAGAGTATTATTCGTTCTAGTAAGTTCCTTATATTTTAGGACTTTTTAAGTACGAAAATTTTAAATTTAGTATTATGTGGAGAAAACTTTCGATATAAAAGCAGTGTATCGTATATATTTAATTTTTTTATATATTTACAATTATATATTATTATTATTTATAAAAATGAATTTCAACTTAAAAATTCCTTAAATTATTTAGTACGTAGTACTTTTCCATAGAAGATTTTAACTATTTCAATAATTTATCAAGGCTTCTCTGATTAAACGAGCCCCCAAATATTGTTAAAAGTTGTAATGCATTTCTTTTAAGCACTCATTAACAAAGTCCTAAAAACTTTAAAACGTAAGTTTTTTGAGCTTGATGATTTGTTTTCTAAAACATATAAAGCTGTCAGTCGAAGTTTCGTCTGATTACTTTATTTCTGATTACAACTATTTTTTCCAGACGGGAGTAATAAGTACTAACTTGTAAAGTAAGTAAATTTTAGTATTAGTAAAAATATTACACCATAATGCACTGAATTCACCTTTCACCTGATAAAAACAATTTGGTGAATCTGTACTACCGGTGATTTCTGAGCGGAATTACGTGCATATTAATCGTGGAACTGATATGAGTGGATGAGATCTGTTGCCGAAAGTGTTTTTTTGGATGATGTTAAAGTAATACAATGATGTTAAAGTAATACATCTAATCCTCATATAATGTTATCTAATCCACAGCGTTTTTGTAAACAACTGCTAAAGGCTGCACAAATTTTCATAGTGCATCATCTAATTGCGCAGCAATGAAATTCTCAACAAAAAAAGATGGAAATTCACCAAGTTTCATCGGAATGAATTTAGTGTTTACCGCACTAATTCTGATTCTAAGTACCCAAATAGTGCATGTAGGGGCAGAAGAAAAATCCGTCAATAAATATCGTCGCAGCTTTATTAACCCTTATCCGCGGTATGCATATTACAACGATGGTGACGATCCCGGAAAACCACTCTTCCTAACGCCGCTAATAAACAATCCAAATCTGACTAAGGAAGCAGTGCGTCAGATGGCTGCAGTTCCCGCGGACCAGTTTCATAACGTCGAAAGTTACGCTGGCTACTTAACTGTGGATCCGAAATTCAATTCGAACATGTTCTTCTGGTATTTTCCCGCGGAAGAAGACCCCTCTTATGCGCCGGTGGTACTCTGGCTGCAAGGTGGTCCCGGCGCGTCCTCCATGTTTGGCCTGTTTGCTGAGAACGGTCCCTTTGAATTCGACTCCAAGGGAAACCTGCGCAAACGCAACTACACATGGAGTCGCTCGCACCATATGATTTTCATTGACAACCCCGTTGGCACTGGATTCAGTTTCACAGACAGTGATGCCGGCTATGCACGCAATGAAAAGGATGTTGGCCACAATCTGCACGAGGCAGTGCAGCAACTTTATCAGCTCTTCGATTGGAACTTGTCTATGGACTTCTGGGTGGCCGGTGAGTCCTACGCTGGCAAGTATGTGCCAGCACTGGCCTATCACATCTTAAAAGTGCAAAACTCCATCGACACTAAAGTGCAAATTCCGCTGAGCGGTATTGCCATCGGTAATGGCCTGTCGGATCCTTTGCATCAGCTTAAGTATGGAGATTATTTGTACCAGTTGGGACTGATTGATGACAACGGTTTGCAGGCATTTTTGAAAGCAGAAGCTCAAGGTGTCGTATATATTAAGAGTCATGAAATGGAGAAGGCCTTTAATATATTCGATTCTCTAATCAACGGTGATATTTCTAATGGATCCCTTTTCCACAATTTGACTGGCTTTGATTTTTATTACAATTATTTGAAGACAAAAGATGATGGAATGGGGGAGGTTTTGGGCCAATTCCTGCAATCGTCTGCAACACGTCGCGCGATACACGTCGGAGACAAGCCTTTTCATGATTTGGACACTGAAAACAAAGTGGAGCAATTCCTGAAACTTGATATTATGAACACGATTGCTCCATGGATTGCTGAGCTTCTTGATCATTATACGGTTTGCATCTATAACGGCCAGTTGGATGTAATAGTTGCCTATCCTCTAACGCGTAACTATTTGAATCATTTGAAATTTGCTGGTTCGGGGTTGTACAAACATGCCACACGTAAGAAGTGGTATGTTGATGATGAACTTGCTGGCTACACTAAAAGGGCAGGAAATCTGATAGAGGTCATGGTTCGCAATGCGGGTCATATGGCGCCAGCTGATCAGCCGAAATGGATGTACAACTTAATATATAACCTCACACGCAAGAGTGTTAATTAATCTAGATTTTGTACTGCATTAATTGTTTTATCATTGTTTCTATTTTCTCCAGCTCCTATGACTAAAGTTAGGTACATTATTGAATAAATGATAGGGGCGAATACTTATATGTTATCGAGTTTTTATTTTTGTGTGGAAGCTTTGGGATTTCTTTTTTTGTCCGTACTGCTTTTTGAACGCCTATATTAATACCAAACACACAGAAACCAGTAACAAGTCTGTTTTTAGCCAGACCGAAGTCTGAATACGAGTACCCTACGCCCGCAAAGCTAAATTATGTGCCTTAGGATGGACCCGGGTTTTGCAAATATTTTGGCAACGTCCCTAGATACTTCGGTTACATCTTTATATCTCATATTGTTTATGATATATTGACAGTTGTATAAGTGGGCGGACCACGCCCATTTTTTCACATATTTAGATAATATCTCAAACTGCTCTACATAACAAAGAATATTTGTGTTATTTTATCAAATTGTCTCTTTTCGTTCTCCCGTAAATGTGATCTCAACTAAAATATAGACGTGGCTAAATCGACTCGGGAGGGGACACTGAACAAGAAAATATATTGTATTCTATACCTAGTCTCCTTTCCTGCATTACAAAGGTCTGAAGGTCGACTCTAGGAGGTAATTTTTCAATGCCATGGTAAAACATGTAAAGGCAATTAGGTTCCCCGAAGTTTAACATGAAATAAACCACAACTGGAGTCTAAAAAATCTAATTTAATAGCATTAACTTATCATTGCTAAAAAAGACTAATTTTAATTAACCTTAGATAAACAGTTTTACATATTAATTTCGAATTTGTCAGCTTTGTTCTGGGGAGACTTTATTTAGTTGATTCATATCTACGTGTTGACTTTTTGAAACCCCACCCAAGCCTATAAAGTTCTTCGCAACTAAAAAATGTTCCGCCGAATCGCAACGACTAGCACTTGGCTTGCAGCGTTTTACGCGCTCATAAAAGCGCATCATATCTTTCTCCAGCTTTGAAACGTCACCGTTATCCCAAACCTTAACGACCAGATTGGCTCCTTTAGAGGACATGGCCAGAGCGAAACGCAACACCGAGTAACACAAGTTCATAATAGCTTCTTGATCAAGCATACGCACACCTGTTGCATTCGGTGCCATGTCCGAGAGTACACAATTCACTGTACGTCCAGCAAGTGCTTCTTTCAACTTCAGTTGCGACGCTGGTTTCGTAAAATCCATTCCACCAAAGATCATAGCACCCTAGAAACATAGAAAATAAGCGGAATTCCAATTTGTAATTTTTCACCTGTAAATACCTTCACTTCGTGAAAATGGAGCAAATCTGTGCTAATCACTGCACCCTTTGGCTGATGCTCTTTAGTTCCAAGAGCGTTGCTGGCACACACTGCAACCTGAGACCAGCTGCCAGGAGCAGCCCCACAATCGAGTACAACATCGCCTTGTTTTATTACCTTGAAGCGTTCATTGATTTCTAGCAATTTAAAGGCACTTCGACAGCGGAAATTTTGCATTTTGGCCTTTTCCACGTATGGGTCAGAAAATTGGCGAATGAGCCACTCCTGCGAACTCTTGCTCCGGCCTTTTAAATTATGTGGCACCTGTTTGGCAAAATTCGGGGCCAGTTGTGTTGATATACATCGTTTTATTAGAAATTGCGAATGCATTTTAAATTCAAAACAAAATCCAGTGGAAAACCAAACAAAACCAGAGCGGATAACTGTACGCCAAACATAAACAGCTGGTTCCATTCTGATCAGTGTGACCGTCCTCAGTAGTAGTAGTAAACATGGTTGAAATCCAAAGCTCATATTTCAAAAACTTTATTTTATTACATCTTCTAGGTCCACTAAATAGTACATATGCGTATATAATTTCGTAATTAATCTATGAAACATTAGGTTGTATAACCCCAATAAAAATTTAAAAAAATTAAGAGTAAAAATTATGTATTTTTAATGAATGAAATGAAAAATCTCTTTAAAATTGTACCTTGAAATTTTGTTTCAGCCACCATTATTGAGCAGAAGTACATTTCTCTCAATGGCGTGAATTATAGCACTATGTGCTGAAAAGTGGGAAATATACAAATTTCACCATAATCTGTAGAAAAATTTAGAAAAAATCTATTTGATTTATAATATAGCTGTCAAATTGTATAGAAAAAGGCATATATATTTATTTTAATAAACACAGTTAATTTGAATGCACTGTTTCATGTTCCTTCAGGAACGAGTCTCGCTCAATACTCGTTAATATCAGCTGTTTTGTGCTACTCAAATCTTTTTCGAATTTAATTTTATATGTACGATTTAAAAGGCGGGCGGTGAATCAAAGTTTGCCGGTTCACATTTAAATAAATTGAATATTTGTGTATCTCAAAAGTTAACGGCAATATCTCTCAAGTTAAGGGCAGAATGTATTTCGTGGAAGCTCTTAATTACCTGGCAATAGGGAATCCGGTTAGCCAAACGCTCATTTCGGCAGCGGCGGCCGTCATCAATAGTACCGTAAGTACGACGTTATATCCCGACATTTTACGAAAATAATATGGATTGGTTTTCATAAAATGTTTTTTAGGGAGGCAGCACCAAACAACCGCCCTCTGTAAAAGCTGTTATCACACCAGAGCTCAGTACCCCAATACCCCTTTGGCAGCTAGCTGGACGCCACTATAACTTCGTGCGCATGGCTGGTCTGAGCGGAGTGAGTGCAGTTATTATAAGTGTCTACGGCAAACATATAATAGCAACGAGCATCGCGAACAACAAAAATCAAATGGAGGCAAAAGCGATATTCGAAACAGCAAATCGGTATCATTTTTTGCATACCTTCGCGCTGATGGCGGCACCATTGGCACGGAAGCCAGCATTGGTAAGTAGAAATCCCTTTTAATATAAATTGAAAATACGTCAATTATATGGATATTACAAAATAGGGCCTTTCCACACCTTCATCACTATTGGCGTAGGGTGCATGAAATAGGGTCTTTCCCCCTAAATTATTAAAACAATACAATCTTTAAATCTGCTAAATGAACACATAAAAGCTTTAAAATTTGGAAATTAGATTTCTGATTCCAATAAGCCTTGTGCGGGAGGAAATAAGCGCCTAATAGACCCCATACCTGCCTATTCCAATATTGTTCAGTCATATAAAGAGAGCGATTTTACGTTTCAAATTTAAAGAAGTTGGTAAAAGAGGAATTACATAAATCCTTAGTAAATCGTTATTTTTTAATACGAGTTATAAATATATCTTTTATTGTTCACATTTCTTTCAGACGGGTTCTCTTATGGCAATCGGCACTATTCTGTTCAGCGGCAGCATGTATTATCGTGCGCTCACTGGCAATAAAACCAACATTCATGTGGGAACATGTGGCGGCTTTTGCTTAATTGCTGCTTGGATTACATTGATATTCTAATTTTAATATTCCAACTTTCTACGTATGTACATTACCAAATTTCTTAGGTTTAAAAAATTGTCAGTGATATTTGTGTTTATATTCATGTACCAATAACGTATGTTTATTTCCTGCTATAATGATGATATTCATTAGGAAAAAATCAACGAACTGATTTAAGCTTCCAACGTTTTAAATTGGCAATTTATGTTTAAAATAAAATTTCATATGGTAATATTTTTTAGCTAACCATAAATTGTTCTAAAGTAAAAAATTCGATGTATGAAATTATAAAAAGCCGTTATATATAAATAATTCTAATTTCGTTTTAAAATAAATTTTGTAAGTATAACACTAAAATTGTAGTTTTTGAAGAAACTAAGTGCAAATGGAATGAAATCCTAATTAATGATCGTATGCTTAAAAATTACTAACTTTATGATCAGCAGGATTTTCATCAACATATTTTTTCCTGCCTAGTTAAGTACTATTTTTTGAGAACTTAAGTCTACAGCATTATCGTAAATTAATAAAAGCTGGACTTTATGTAAAAGTCTGGTATTTATGCCTGCTTAGTCTTCAAGTTATCTTCGTGTGCCTGCAGGTAAAAAGAATGCAAAAGAACAAATAAAAGAATTAGCGATTTCGGAGAAAAACTGGAAAATTATGTGTTTTTAACAAAATTGTGCCGTGGTTTTTCACCTTTTTCGCAATGTTTAAGAGATGTTCGTATGCAGCGTTGCCCGTTTGTTTAACCATACTGAGAAAAATGCCTGCCTTACTTTCGGTTAACAACTCGTAGGGTGATCCAAACTCGACAGCACGACCGGCATCCATCACCAACACCTTATCGGAATCCATTACTGTATGTAGACGATGCGCAATCGTAAGGACGGTGCAATTTTTAAATTTATTACGAATTGTGGTCTGTATCAAGGCATCAGTTTGAGGATCTACATTTGCAGTCGCTTCATCCATAAGAAGAATTTTATTTTCACGTAAGATGGCTCGAGCCAAGCAAACCAACTGACGCTGCCCAACACTAAAGTTGCTACCGCCCTCGGAAATCTTACTCTCTAAGCCACTTGGAAGATCAGCGATTGCTGATTTTAACTTGACCTAAAATGGAAAACAATACAAATCTAAAAGCAATGAAAACATTTGAGGAAACCTCACCTCTTCTAAGGATTCCCACAATTTTGCATCTGAATACTCCTCGAATGGATCCAGATTGTAACGCATCGTGCCCGAGAAGAGTACCGGTTCTTGTGGTATAATTGAGATTTTACTCCTCAGATCATGCAAGCCCAATTCTTTAGTATTTCGGTTATCAATAATCACTGATCCGTCATTATACGATAAACGGAAAAGTGCATTAATCAACGATGATTTGCCTGCACCAGTACGACCCACGATGCCCACCTTCTCACATGGTTTAATCTCAAAGTTTAATGATTTCAGCACACATTCCGACTTCGGATCAGGGAAGTAGCGCAGACTTAGATCATCGAATACAATTTCCCCTTTCTCTGGCCAATCTTTTGGTGGCTTTTTGCCCGGCTTGGACTCTAGCTCACCTTCAGGCTCAATAGCTTCATATTCCACAACACGTTCCACAGCAGTCATTGTGGTTTCCAGCTCAGCCGATTGCCGCATGCCCCACTGTACCATGCCGGTCATACTCATTGCTTGTGTTATAGCCAAACCAACGTCACCGCCATTCTTGGGCGAGAACAGAAAAAAGCTAAATGTGACGACCGCAATGTAGGCTATACAACAGCAATCTAGCCAATAGGCAAAGGATCGACTTGTAGCCAGGAACATATAATAGCTTGAGCTGTGCAAATCTTGGTAGTTGTCGAACTCTGCAATGAGAATTTTTTGAGCACCGAAAGCACGTATTGTAGCGAGACCGTTCAGAGAGGCAGCCATGTGAGAGTAAATGGGAGAACGAGCTGCAAGGAAAACGTATTTCAAAGATAATTTTCTCTACTTAATAAATAATTTATAAATAGTGAGACTACTTATAAATAAAACTACTAAACAATCAAACTCACCGATAGCTTCCAAGCGCTTCAAATCACGTGAAGTCTTCAAATAAAACACACGCAAGCCATAGAAAATCGCACAGAAGAAAACGGTGGCCAACAGATACCACAGATTGACAATCGATAAAACTACAACAATGCCTACAAGCGCCAGAAATATCTGTATAACATCCATCATTACCGTGGGCAGCACCTCATCGACTTGGCCCATGTCCTTGGAGAAGCGATTAAGAATGCGCCCCGAAGGATTTGTATTGAAGAAATACATGGCCGCACGCGTGACGCTTTGAAACATCGAATTGTGCAAATTGGCTGATGACTTCTTAGCCAAGTTGAAGAAAATTAAGCTACGAACGACCGAGAAAACTATGGTGGCCAAAGTAATGGCGGTAAAGATGTATATATCGACGGGATCGCTGTTTGCACTTAAATTTACGTCTTCTTCCAACCTGTCGGTCGAAGTAGAATTCGGAACATAAACAGACCGAGTTTCGACACCATGTGAATTCTTGCCATTCTTGTTGACCCTGGAAAAAAGTGATAAATTAGTTTCACCCTCCTTCGATCTAACTTATCATCTACATACCAAAAGGAAAGGAAGTAATCTGCGCCGGAGGCCAATATCTGCGAAATTATGCAAAATAAAACCATGATGACAAATAAAATTTTGCCTCCGCTGGCACTGAAGTATTTCCTGTACAGCGATAGACCAATCTGTCCCTCGACACGGGATTCCTGCGCTTGCATTTCCGAGTCACCCACCAGAGAATCTGCTATGGAATTCATTGAGGAGACGCTATTGAAGCGTTCACGACTTTTGCTGTTTTGTCGTGAGTAACTCTTCTCCCCGCCGCCTCCTTCCGTAGCAACATCTTCACGTTTGTCCGAATTGTCGGAGTCCGTCAGTAGCTTGGCGAAGTCTAGTCCACTGTTACGCATTGAAGCATAGGTACCAACAGCGCTCAACTTGCCTTTGTCCATAATGACAATGAGATCCGCTTGCTCCAGGAATTGCAACTGATGCGTTACAAGGATTACAATATCCTCACGCAAAAAACCACGCATACACTGATCGAAGAGGTGACGTCCGACATGGGTGTCCACAGCGCTGAGCGGATCATCTAAAAGATAAACGCTGGTCTTGCGGTACACAGCGCGCGCCAAACTGATGCGTGCCTTTTGGCCACCAGACAGCGAGGCACCTCGCTCACCCACAATTGTGCGATCACCTTGTGGCAACAATTCGAAATCGCGCTCAAGTGCACACTTCTTTATCACCATACGATAACGCGCTCTGTCCATAGGCAGACCGAACAGTATGTTCTGACGCACAGTACTGGTGAAAAGCCAAGGCTCCTGTGAGGCATATGAGAGGGAACCGTTCGTGATAATGGTACCCGATTCGGGGGGTAGCTCACCGAGAATGGCCTGGATCAAACTGTGAATTCAAAAGAGGTTTCTGTAGCCCCTTTGACCTTCGATATACAAAAGTAGTGAATTACCTGGACTTGCCCGAACCCACAGGACCGATGACAGCTACCAAAGTGCGTGGTCTGATATTTAAATTTATACCATCCAGAGTATACTCTGTTGAGTGAGGATCCCATTTCGCCTTTAGATTGTTGATTACAATACCGGACATGGTTCCATTTATAGTCTTCGAGAGACCATCATCATCTCGAATATCTATCGTATCGATTGTTTTCTCATTCTCTTGAATGATATCGGTTTGTTTAATTTTTTCGTACTCTTTGTCGTTATCGTAGGATTTGTCGTGCACGAGTGTCTCGTCATTCAGCATGAAGTTTTGTATCCGTCTGATCGAGACCAAAGTCTCAGCAGCTTGGGAGATCCCACTCGGGAAGTAAACGGTCATTGCTGTTCGTAATATAGTGTAGTAGGCTGTTATGACGAAAGCCTTTTCAGCGGTCAAAGTGTTACCCAATAAGACGTAGGCCACCAAACTAGCGAACACGGAGGTGCGGTTGGCAAACATAATAAAGGACTGCAGGGTACCACGTATATAATTTACATAGCGAATGACATTCATTTCCTTCATGCGTGCATACTGCACCATCTTGCCGAAAGGTTTCTCCCAGGCGTACATCTTAATGACTTGTATGCCCGAAATGATCTCGTTCATCATGCGTACACGTTGATCAGTACGCAAGGCAGTTCGTAGGCGCAGAACGGAAGTCATTTTGCCCATATAGCCTTGAAGCGGCAAAAAGAGAAACATAATGGCGACACCGAACAGTGAAGAAATACCAATCTGAAAAATCATAAGTAATTACCGATTGTCCAAAAAATAATACGTCTTCTCTCTCGAACCGAATTACCTCTAAGTACATCAGGTATGTTATTATTATCGTCTCAAGCGGTCCGAGCCATAAGTAATGCAAGTGAATGATGGATAAATCCAGGCGTCCCACATCGTTCGAAATCAAATTTACCACCTGACCAGATGAGGTGTCACCCAATGCTGTCCTACTCAGACGGAGAGTCTTACGATAAATCATGGTACACATGGCGATGCGGACCTTCATGCCTATATGCAGTATGCCGAGCATGTAGGGATGCACCACGAAAACAGTCATAGCACTACAAATGATAAAACCAGCGGCATATAGGTAGCCCGGAGTCTGGTCATCGTCCATCATCTGATCGGAGGTATAAAACGAAACAAGTGCACCTAGGAATAGTGGTTGGGTAACTCTGGAAAAAGCCATACGAGGATTATGTAGCAAATGAGTTATAGTCATCTTGAAAATGGTTAAGCCTTACCGCAGACCGATCTCCATTAGAAACACCACGGCCCCAAGAAGTGCGAAATAACCACCAAAAACTTTCCCCGCAGCTCTGAGCAGGCTGGGCTTCTTGTTTTTGCGCTTTTTATTGCGTACCTCATCCTCCCAGGCGTTACACAGCTGGTTACCCAAAGTATCTACAAGATGTTCGGTGAGAAAATAACAGTTTTTAAGAAATAAAAGCATTTAACTTCACAGAAATCAAGCTAGGGATGGCCTTGCTTGAGCAGACGGTTGGAAATATAATCTAAATTTAATTCTAAGTATAATTAAAGGTAATAAAGATTCACTATAAAATAATTTCTTTGAACGATAAGATACCGTATGCACATTAGCCTTAAAAGCGGTTAATGATATCGTTACGAACAAGTTAATAATTTAAATTAGATATTCCTTGAATATTATGATACGAAGAGAGAGATATACTGAGTAGCATATTGAAGTCTAGTATATTATAAACTAACACCGCTATTCAAAAATTTTAAAAGGACTTTTCGAACCTGAAAAAATATATAAAAGATTTCATCACAAAAATTCAATTTGTGATACTTCTTTATAACGAAAATACAAATCCATTGTTCGACTTATCAATTTGAACTTTTAGCAGTGAGCAATATAATGACTATGATTTCTGGAATTGAGATATACTTAGAAATAAATTAATCTCGTCCTTTATTATCGGTCTTTACTAGGGAAATACTTTATTTAAAAATATACATATTTTTAGATTAAGTCTGTCAAAAACTCCTCGGTCGTAGAAACCAACGCAATAAATTGTTATAATAATGTTATAATAAATGAAAACAATTATTGCTCAGATCTTTATTAATATAATATTTGTAATCTAGTGCTCAATCATCCTGCTCATATGGCGGTATCATGACAGATTTTGATCAAGGTAAACTTCCCACAATTTAATCAAACTGAGTGTTCGTTCAACTTTGTAAAGCAATTTTATTTACCTGATTTGTGTTCCTTAAGTGCTCGAAAAAGATCGCGTTCATCTAGAGCTTTTTTACGTCCTTTAAAAAAAGTTGGCATCGCAAAACTGTAAGTTGATTAATAAAATTTCTTTAAAAAATTTGAATTGTACGTGATTTCTAATTTGTTATGAACTCTTATAAAAATTACTATAAAATTTAAAGTTTTCAACGATTGATAAATTCTAGGAGTCCTATTGCAATTCGGTAAAAAAACTGAAATGAGTTTACCGAATCCAAAAAAATTAATTAATTATGTCATTTAAATCTATCAAAACTTTATCATAGAAGGGAATCCAAGACAAAGAAGTCATAAAATAATTAATATTTACGATACATCTTACTGACAGAGTAGTCAGCAGTTACGGCTACACCAACACGTAACACTAACGAACTAAACAAATAAAGTGATAAAGTTTTGTGTCAAGTCATTGAACAAGTGCGAAGCTACTGCCTTACCCAGCAATCTGTTCAAACTGACTCGTGGTAGAATATATATCTGCGTTATCACAACATAACAGCATTACAGCACCAAATACCTCACTTTATACCAAATACCTCACTGACATATGCTTTCAATGCCTAGTGAACAGAGATTCGTATTTCTCCTTTTTTATACTAACCAAAACATCACTGCTGAGAGTGGATTTGAGTGCTCACGAGGGTTCTCAGGCAGCTCATCTGCCTTTACAGACTGCATGATGCTGCGATGTGTTGTGTGATGTGATGTGATGAGAGTTCAAGTGGGGTTTAATCAACAATTAATTGAAGTCGCACGATCAACAACTGAAAAAGAGATGATCACTAAAATTAAATTAAAATATCATGTAAAATGTAGAACTGGATGAAGAAGTCTATCTTCTTTCGAATGAATGCAATCGAGTGATATTAAAACAAGTATCCTGTTTTGGAAAAGTTTGAAAAAAAACAATTGAAGCAATTCTTACGCGTAAACTTAATTTAAACTCTGTTCAAATTTATTTTCTGTGAGACATACAAAATAATTGCAATTTTCTATATTAATTTTAAGTTAACACTTTTATGTTATAAACTCTATCTTTCATGACTCGGCAATTTTTAGTAAGCAGTATTTTCACAACTCCACTTCAACGGCAGATCGGATTCTTTGTAATTACAGGCCAACAAATAATTTATAAAATATCACATAAAGTATAATAGATTAAATTTAGAACACTGAATCACTTAGCATGGCCGTTGTGAAGGGTGATGCATTTCGTGATATTTTGTCGTGTTTGCTGGTTGTTAATAATTAACACTCTTTACAAATTTAGAAGAGAAAAAAGGAGAGGAAATAAAAAATTAATTAATCAGCTCTTGTTAAGTGTATAAAGAACGCACTGTGTTAAAATGTACGCGAATCTCCAGGCACTTCCGAGTGATAATATTTTACCGCAGCAGAAGTGAAAACCGCGACTAACTAACTATTGTACAATTAAGTTGGCGCGTACATACTGAGGATGGCAAAAGCGCACAATTCCAGTTTTGACTTCAGCAGCTATTCACTACCGATTCTCCGTGACGTTCTGACGGACCGAATAAGACTCTCCTCTCGTGCAACAGTATGCTTTTATATATCAGGAATATAGAAAATAAAACACAAATCTTATCTGATTAGTAGAGGAAAAATTAGATATGGTTTATGAATTTATTGCCTACTTAAAGCTCTACGTAGAGTCGGTATAGCTGGCAGATGATTACGATACTTTTCAGCTCTATATTTACAAAACTAATGAAAAAGGAATCAAGTGTAACGAAAATTCGAAAGACATATGAAAACGAGATAATTAACATTATTTCAACATTTCTACTTGTATTTACAATATTTGATTTTTTAAAAAGAACTAACTAAAAAAAACATTAAATGCATTTAGAGTTACCTCAAAATTCTAAACAACTTTCATTCTTGTGTAATATTAAAATTTTCAAGCAATTCCATTCAGGGAAGTTATACAATAAGTAACCGTGATCTTCCCCAGAATGCAGTCATTTTTTTAAGCAAGTCCGTGCTCCTGATATTTATTTCTGTTCTCCGTCTCAATCTCGCTCCCTCTTTCTTTCTCCACTGTGTCATTACTCTCTCTCTCTCTCTCTCTCTCTTTCTATCCCTCTCTTTTTATCTGTCCCTCTTTCTCGCTCGACGTAAACATCTTTATGTAAGGAATTTTACGATTGCAGAACATTCAAACGGCTATTTGCTTTGTTATTAAAAATGTGGACAAGTCAATATTATTGTCATCGTTTACTCTGAACTATTGTTAAGCACTCCAAAAATTACGAGAACATTTGCTGATACTAGTTGATCCAGGAAATTAATTATTGAATTAGTAAAGCTATAAATTCTACAAAGACGCACAGTAGCGGCGAAAAGGGAATACAAATTTTGAATTATAAAAAAATCACTCCTTTTTTTCTACTACTATTGATTATAAATATTTAGTTTTTAGAAGTTATACTCAAGAGCAATCCATAATAAAACAATAGTTGGCTTTATAGTTTATTATACTCATATTTGCAATGCATTTATGGTATGGAAGAGACAATCAAAATCAAATCAATCAATCAAAAATTAATATCAAAAAATATAATAAACAATGTGTGTATGCATGTACTCAACAATAATTAATACTTAGTCAACTAATTAATTAATAAATTTGAAGTATGAATTCTTTTGAAAGAATTAATTAAAACATTGCAAGGCACAGTTTTTTCTAAAATAATACTAAATTTCATAAGGTTGAATAGTAAATACTTATTATTTATTGGTTGTTACTGAACTTAATTTGATTTACTAAAACAAGGGATTAATAAAAAAATTCTTCCATTTGGCAACATTTTAGATAAATCATACAAATTGTACGACACATTAAAAAATAGACAAATTCAATTTGCTATAAAATATAGGTTGATGTGACATAATAATCGTGACAATAATTTTGATCGTAACTGCTTCAAAATAGACAGTAAGGAATTACATCAATAACAATAACAAAATGTAACAAAAAATATACATTTAAAACTACAATTTATGAATATGTGTTCATATGAGTGTGTTTAGAATCATGAGAATACAATATGCAGCTTATTTGAAGTTAAAGTTTTATATGCCGCAATTTATATATATCGGTAGTGTATACGAAATATTATTTATATATTGACAATTCAAAAAACGTATTTTTTGTAGAGAAGTGTAAAATAGAAATTATAGAGGTGATATCAGTTTACGTTATTTCTTTACAAATATAGTATTTATATTTGTTAAAATTACTACACAGCATATAAAATGTTAGACTTTAAAGGCACGTTTAGCAATTTCAGTTTTCTCAGCAAACCGAGTATCGGAACTGGCTAATTAAAAATAAGTATATAATCAAGACTAAGTACATTCTATGTTTGCATAAAAGTAGTAACCATTTTAAGCTTATCATTAAGTGGTTTCTAATTGGCGTAAATACGCACTTTCAATAAGTCTTTTATGAATTACGAATCAGATTTATAAATTACAGATTTATCAACTTAGTATAAACTATAAACTTATAGTTAAAATCAGTTTCGGCTTTCTTCTAATTTTCTATTCCGTTTTTGATTTCATACGTTCTGCATGAGCCTAAAAAATTAATAAAAGTTAAAAATTGTACATGAAACATTAAAAAAATCGCTCTTTGGAGAAAATCCAACTCGCCTTTTCTGCAATCTTCAGCAAGCTTTCAAACGTTGCTCTTCCCGTTTGCCTCACCATGCCATAGAATATATTTGTCTGGAGTAACAACTCGTAAGGAGATCCAAATTCTACCACATGCCCAGCGTCCATAACCAACACCTTATCGGAATCCATTACTGTATGCAGACGATGCGCAATCGTAAGTACGGTACAATTTTTAAATTTATTACGTATTGTTGTCTGTATCAAGGCATCGGTTTGAGGATCAACATTCGCAGTGGCCTCATCCATAACAAGAATTTTATTCTCACGTAAGATAGCTCGAGCCAAGCAAACCAGCTGACGCTGACCAACACTGAAATTAGTACCGCCTTCCGAAATTTTGCTCTGTAAGCCGCTAGGTAAATCGGCCACAGCTGATTTTAGTTTAACCTGAAATGAGTGCAACCATTAAAAAAGGAGCCATAAATATATCCGAAGTATTCTCACCTCTTCCAAAGATTCCCACAGTTTTGCATCAGTGTATTCATCAAATGGATCTAGATTATAGCGCATAGTACCGGAGAATAGCACTGGTTCTTGAGGTATAATAGAGATTTTGGTCCGCAGATCATGTAAACCCAATTCTTTAGTATCACGACTGTCTATAATGACCGATCCTTCGTTATAAGACAGACGGAAGAGTGCGTTAATCAAGGACGATTTGCCTGCACCAGTTCGTCCTACGATGCCGACTTTCTCACTAGCTTTTATCACAAAACTTAGAGATTTCAAAACGTATTCCGACTTAGGATCAGGATTATAACGCAAGCTTAGTTCTTCAAATATAATTTGACCCTCTTCAGGCCAATCCTTTGGTGGCTTCTTATCAACGCGGGATTCTAGTTCGCCTTCCGGCTCGATAGTATCGTATTCGACGACACGTTCCACTGCGGTCATAGTGTTTTCCAGTTCAGCTGATTGACGCATGCCCCACTGTACCATGCCAGTCAAACCCATGGCTTGCGTTATAGCCAATCCAACATCGCCACCGTTGGCTGGTGTGAAGATAAAGAAGCTCAGAGTGATGATTGCGGTATATAGGACACAAAAGCAATCCAGCCAGTAACCAAAAGCACGTGACGTGCAGATGAACATATAAAAAGCTGAACTGTGAACATCTTGAAGATTATCGAATTCAGTGATGAGCACATACTGAGCACCAAAAGCACGTATCGTCGAAAGGCCAGTGAGAGAGGCACCCATATGTGAATAAATCGGTGAACGAGCTAAGGATTTAGAATAAATTTAAACATAATCCTGAAATTCGGAAAAAAATTTTATAAAAATCTAATTACTCACTTATGGCTTCTATACGTTTCACATTTCGGGATGTTTTCAGATAAAAGGTTCGTAAATTGTAGAATAAAACGGCTAATATTAGCGTTGGTAAGAGGAAATATGGATTGACTACAGAAATGACGACCACAATACCGATTAGTGAGAGGAATATCTGGATAACGTCCATCATAACAGACGGTAGAATCTCATCAACTTGACCCATGTCCTTCGAGAAGCGATTTAAAATTCTGCCCGACGGGTTGGTATTAAAAAAATACATGGACGCCCTCGTAATGCCGCGAAACATAGCGTTATGCAAGTTAATAGAGGCTTTCATGGCTACACTAAAGAAGAGGAAACTGCGTGCGACAGTAACGACGATTGTGGCCACTGTGATTATGGTAAAGATATAAATGTCTAGCATTTCACTATCGATGTGAATGTTCCACGCCTCCAGCTGTGGCAGTAAAGCATCCTTAAAAAACGAAGAATTGTAGGCACTTTTTAACTGGACGTCTGAAGCAGACGACTTCGATTCCACAACGCCCTTCTTAGTGACCCTAAGGGAGAGAAATAAAACCTAATATATCTGGTTAACGATGACATTAGGTTGACATACCAGTAGGACAGAAAGTAATCACCACCAGAGGCCAATCCCTGTGCGACCACGCAAAACATCATCATGATCGAGAATAAACAGAAACCACCTCCCGCCTTGAAATACTTTTTGTATAAACCCAATCCTATTTTGCCCTCTTCTTGTGTCTCCTCCGGTTGGAGTACTGTCTCATCGAAGAATGACTCTGATGTTGAATTGAGAGATATTTCACTTGCTTCACGCTGCGGCACTCGACTTCCTGAGCGTGAACGCATTTTTTCTTCCATACTGTCGTCGCCAGTTTCAGCCAAAAGTTTGGCGAAATCTAAACCGCTTTCTCGCAATGAATCATAACTGCCCACCGCACTTACACGTCCCTTATCCATTATAACGATTTGATCGGCTTGTTGAAGGAACTGCAGCTGGTGAGTAACTAAGATGACAATGTTATCGCGCAGGAAGCCACGCATACATTGGTCGAATAGATGTCGACCCACATGAGTATCCACTGCACTGAGAGGGTCATCAAGTAGGTAAATAGAGGTTTGGCAATAGACCGCTCGTGCCAAACTTATGCGTGCCTTCTGTCCGCCCGACAGCGAAGCACCACGTTCGCCTACTATTGTTTTGTCCCCGTGTGGCAGCAGATCGAAATCACGTTCCAGCGCACATTTCCTTACCACTGTCTGATAACGTCGTCTATTCATGGGTTGACCGAAAAGTATATTCTGGCGCACGGTACCGGTAAAGAGCCATGGCTCCTGGGAAGCATACGAAACGGAGCCATTCACCCTGATCTCACCAGATTCGGGACGCAGTTCGCCCAAAATAATTTGGATTAAACTGAAGAAAAAAGAATTTTTTCAAGTTTTATTTAAAAAATTTTGTGTTGGGACCTTGACTTTCCCGCTCCAACTGGACCTATAATTGCAACCAAAGTTCCCGGTTGCACATGTAAATTAACATCATCCAGCGTGTATTCCGCAGCTGTATCGTCCCATTTCGCCTTAAGATTCCGGATTATTATACCAGCTTCTGAAAGCATCGCATTATCATCGGCTTGCATCGGTTTTTCGGGCACATTCAGTGGTTCCCTTTCGTCATCCTTTACAATCGTCGATTGACTGCTGTCAGCATCGTTATTCGCAGGAATATCCAATGACTTGTCGCGCACCGAAGTCTCCTCGTACAGCATGTATTTCTGGATACGCTTGATCGAGACTAACGCTTCAGCAAATTGTGAAATACCTGCGAAGTACAATATAAAATAAGTTTTGCCGAAAATACGAATCTATATTTCATTGCAATAGTATTTTCCTACCTTGTGGCAAGAAGACTGTCATTGTGGTGCGCAATATATTATAGTATGCTGTGATCACAAATGCTTTTTCGGGTGTTAAAACCTTCTGCAGCAGTACATAGCCGACCAGGCTTAGAAATATTGAGACACGCGTGAGAAACATAATGAAAGACAACAGGATGCCGCGAATATACGAAACTTGACGTATAGAATTGATTTCCTTTTTACGCGCATATGCTACCATTTTTCCGAATGGTATCTCCCATGCATACATTTTGATTACCTTGATGCCTTGCACAATTTCGTTCATCATGCGAACACGTTCATCGGTGCGCAAAGCAGTGCGCAGACGAAGCACTGAGGTTTTCTTGCCTAACCAGCCTTGTAGTGGTATAAACAGCAGCATAAATGCAACACCGAAAAACGATGCAATGCCAATCTAAGGGAAGTAACGATGTACAGACGATGCCATCACAAATGAAAGCAAAAAGTTTGCAAAGCAAATAGTTGCCCCTCCCTACCTCACGATACATTAGATAAGTTACGAAAACTGTTTCCACTGGCCCAATCCACAGATAATGCACGAAAATCATGGCCAAATCCAAGCGCCCTACATCATTCGATATCAGATTAACCACCTGACCAGCAGTGGTATCACCCAAAGCGTTGTTGCTCAAGCGCAAAGCCTTCCGGTATATCATGCTACACATGGCGACACGCATCTTCATGCCCAGGTGCATGGTGCCCAACATGTAGGGATGTATGATGATCACGTTAAGTGCACTACAAACTATAACGCCAGCTGCATACATGTAGGCTTCGTTGAGATCCTTGTCGGCCTTAGAATAGTGGGAGATGAGACCGAGCAGAAATAATGGCTGTAATGCTCTGCCGTAAAGGAGTATAAAATATAATAAATAATTTTCCCGTGGTACGTCAGCTACCTTAAACCAAGTTCCAGTAGAAAGAGTACCATGCCAAGAAATGCAAGTTGCCAGCCGAAAACACGTATCGTTGCCTTCAGGAGGCTGGGGTTTTTTTTCGAACCCTCTTTACGCTCCAGTTCCTTCTGCCAAGTTTGTGACAATGCATTGCCCAGGGTTTCTAGAAAAGGGATAAGAGATCAAAAATTAAAGTAATAAGAGTTCTAAAATTCCTCAATTCTATTTGCTGTTAATGTTTGAAATTCTATCTTGCGACATGATTATTCATTGTTTGAAATTCGATCTCGCAACATTATTTCATGTTTCCTAGCCATCTGCTTTCTAAGCACTTAAATTTCTTTCTCAGTATTAAACATACATATTTGTAAGTAAAGTATTTCATTTCTTTATCACTATGAAAAACAACACACAAGTATTCAGCTATCATCGAAAATTATTTCCAATTTAATACGACAATAATTTAAGCAGTCTCGTGGTTCAATGACTTAATAAGGCAGTTTTCGCCAATAGCAGACAAGCATGATTGATTAATCAAGGAATATTTAAATAATTCAAATTTTTGTTTTCTTTCATAGCGTGCACTGAAGTGACGCAATCGGAGTCTATTTGACAAAGAATTCCTAAGATTTACCAAATAAATTCACATGATAAGCGTCATTCAAACTAGAATACTAAGTAAATTGATTTTACATAATTTATAGCATAAATTACGTGAAACTCTCAATTTAATTGGAAGTGTACATATATATTATGGCAACTATCTGTAAAGAAATCAGTGCCTCTGCAGTCCATGAAAAAAGTACGTTAAATGGTTTTCGTTCATAACAGAAATTTCTTTTTTTACTTTAAGCCCATAATCAGAAGAATGCCGGTTAGAAATCATGCCATGGCAAGGGAGTTTTATTGGCAATTAATTATTTCAATTGGAAATGAATGGAGAAGAGTTTGTAATTAAGAAAGATTTTAGAGAAATGAGAAGGAAAAGCAATAAAATGAAAATAACGAATAAAACACAATGGAAATTTATTGAATGGCATTGCGAATATGAAAAACGCCCTCTTTTGGAGTAGAGCGTTTGACTTGTATTTTTCTACGAAGCATGATTGTGTGTTATATGCAGAAAGGAAATATTTATTTTTTCACATTTACTTATGTCACATTACTCGCGACATTAAAAGGAAAACTTCTGCCTTCAGCGGTGAAAATTATTTGCTTATTTAAAACTTGTAAACGGAAGCATATAAATGTATCTGAATATTGAACTGCTACAATTAATGGGTATGAAAAACTAAAAAATTGTAGATTTACAACTACTTCGAAGGTTTTTTAATTACATTGGAAGAGTCTGCCCCACCAAGCCCAAATAAACCAAAAAAAAAAATTAAATAACCAAGTGGTCAAATACAATGAAATATTCTCCATAAAAGATTTTGGTCAACCAAATTGTAGTACTGATAGTGTGCAAGATTACTCAATGGAGTCAATGGAGTTTTCTTCTAATGATTCAATTGAATTGCTTGATTTTGCCAACAGCTTTATTGTTCCAAATTGTTCAAATTGAACAGCATGTGAAATATCATGTAACTGGTAAAGAAATACATATTTTCTTTTATTAACTACTAATAGATGTCGTGCAGTAAATGCAGTTAAGGAAAACAATTGTGTACGGTTATTAACTATATTCTAAGAAAAACTTGTACTTTTGTTTTGTTTTTCGTTGTCGTTGTTTTGAAAAGCACGAATTCATTAAATGACACGTAGATCGCTTCATAGATTTTATTGTTGTCAATAATATATGTATATTGTAAATTTTTCTGCGTATATATTCACATACTTCGAATTACACAAATTACATTATATTTCAACTCGTCATAAAATATAGTTTTAGCAATAATGAGGTGTTGTGCGAGTTTTATCGGTTCAAAATACACAACTAATTTCAAGTAAGTACTGTGAAGCAAGGTTAAGAGAAGATTAGCAGATATACAGTCAATAATTTCTAGTAATTTTATGTATTTTCTACTGAATATGCATTTTTGTTAATGTAATTTTTAGACTTTACACGCACATGAAAACTAAACCCTATTTTATCTATATAAAGAAGAGGCTTCTTTGTTTGATGATAAAGTGTAATCAATCGATTGAATAATACCGGCTGCCTCATGGGTATCCCCTCAACAAAGCTTTTTATTATAGTCAAAATAAAACACACTTCTGACAGTATGTAGTTAGCCACAAAATAAACAATTACCACATTCTTTATACTAGTCAAAGAATTCAATCAATCATGATTTGAAAAGTAAAACTTTACATAATGATGAGTAGACATGTATTATATTTGCAAGGACAACAAATTTTAAATTCAGAAATATTAACCAAAAGTTTTAAATGTTCAAACTAAAATTGTTCAAAGCATTAACTAAATTGCAGTTCAGAGTTCGTCAAAAAGACTTTCATAACAAAAATTTAGTTATTTAACAACTTACCCGATTTATGCTCTTTTAATGCCTGATAGAGATCTCTGTGATCAAGTGTTTTCTTGCGTCCTTTCAGAAATACGGGCAACGTATACCTAGGTGAAATAAAATCAATATTAGAGTTTGCTTTGCAATAAATACATGCGTGTTATGCTGGATTATATTTCAATTCAGAAGCTTTCATTTAAGAGTTATTAAATTATACATATGGTTTTATTGATATGACAAACGCACATGTTTTCTTCATTATTTGTCTAGAGTTACAAATCGACAATTGTGAAAGACAGATCCAGTGGAAAATACTTAAATATCATACTATTAGCAAAAAAAAGGTCGGTTTTATACTGTAGAAATCTGATTATTTGTACAGAAACTAATACCGAATGTTCAAATCAATTTTTTAATTGTCTAGTAATCAAAAAATAACAAAATACACTATTTTAGAAGCCGTATTCACTTGAATGATAAAAATTATAAAACCTTTTACTTCACTTAAATTATTCACTGCTTCATTTATAAAATTGCAATCTAAACTCACCAAAAACATAGGCGCGAAAATATATTCGCATGTTCTCGAGGATTTTCTGGTAAATCTCTTGTTTTAACAGATTGCATTTCGATGACGTTGACCTGCACTGAAACACAGAACGGAAATATTAATTGATATCATGACGTAGGAATTAAATTATAAATAAATTGTAGTTTTAACTAATACATAATGTAATGTTAATGTATAATTTGACATTTCTGAATTCCCCTTAACAATTTATAAATGCAACTTTTGACATTTATTAAAAAGTTATTGATTACAGCAAAATAACAGTAACTCTTTATTGCACAGCATCATAACATGGAATAGCAAAAAATTGATTATGTAAATAAGGTATAAATTTTGTCTAATTTTTCTTTGAAAAAAATTAGCTACGCATATATCACTTTTTTTAATTATTAATTGAACAAATTACTTTATTTAGAATATTTCCATTCATTAATAATAATTGCACTGCACTGATATTTTACGATCCACATAAAAAACCATTACATGGACTGAAAGAAACCAAATGAATGATTGATATATAACTATACTTGTGCGAACTCTACACAAAGCAGAAAGTGAATCATGCGAGTAACTATTGTATTTTCAAATGTCAGCGAATTTTACCGGTTCATTCTTAGCAACCATTAGGAATCAACCTTCAGGAAAATCATTGGAATACTTATGTTAAATGGAACTACTTGTTAAATACTGAGAATTTTGATACTGAAATAAACGAAAACGAATATCGTAAGTTAGTTTATTTTACAGCGATGGAGTCAGACAGCTAAGCCGATTGACCTACAATATGAACGTTTTTTTGCAATCATCCTGTATGGCTTTTTGTTTGTTTATATACAGCGATTATTGTTGTTTACGTTTATTTTAGTTTGCAAAGTGCCGATCTTGATAATAAATATGAGACTGATTTGTGGAGTCTGGTATCAGATTCTTTCGACCCAATTCTGTCTTCAGTTATCTCAACGCCAATATTTTTCATGGAATATTTTTAAGTTAGAAATGGAATAAATTATGTATAAATTATAATAATATAATAGTAAATTAATATTGATAATATTAAATTAATGTAATAATAAATTCATATATCAATAAGTTCAGTGGAAATAATAATTTCGTCTGCGCTAAACGAAATCTATTTTCCTACAGGGTCTTTAATTCTCTATAAAGTCCTTCAACATAAACACTGACGACCTTCACGTTGGCAACGCTTTCGTTTCGGCTGTGAAATTCCAGAGAGCACAGGTGCTTGTGATTGTTATTAGTGTTTTGTGTTAATATACTTAAGCAGTCATTATTTTCATATCCCATTTTTATTCCTTCATACCTGAATAATGCAAAAAGATGCTGTTAAAGCATTCGAAAATTACCGTAATCTACTCAAGAAAAATTCAATAACCACTTCACTCGGTCTTCCTATTGTCTTTTCTGGCATCAAATTATCTAATAGATGTATTCATTCAATATTTTCGATTAAGATTTCTAATTATAGCAATACTATTATTAATAGATTTTCGTAGAATTGTGTAGTTTTTCAAAATATTCAAAAATACTGAAAATTAAGTCATCCTTATCAGGTGCTTCCGGTTGACAGCGCGATTTTTTTTCACTCTACACACACACATATTCTTTTCATTTTTTACTAATGATTCTTAAATATTTTCGCAAAGGCCGGAAGTATTAAAAGTTTTATTTGAAAAAAATATAAGAAATAATAAAAAATTGACTGCGCAAGCCTTCTTTTTCGGAAAACCGACGAACAACCATACAACACCGCAAACAAAATATAACTAAAATTTTCTGCTGTTGCTGTTTTACATGGAGCGCAAAAATTCAAATGTCAAAAATTGCACCATACCCCAGTTGTGTCATGCGTGAGGGTTACCGTTGTACTACGTAATGTGTACGTTTTTCGTAGTTAAGAGCGCAATATGGTACCATCAAGTAATTTTTTATAATAAAAAACAATTCTATCTATATATATTATATTATCTCTTAGAACTGTGATTTTAACTTTTGATTTATAGGGGACTTTTTAGCGTAAATTTACTTTAAAATTAAATTTATTTCTGTAGTAGCTTTACTGTAATAAATCTATATTTTTTTATATAAAAAATTGCTGCGACAGTTGTCGCGCTTTTTCACAGTAGTACTGGCGGACTGAATGCAAAATAGTTGTCTATCCATTAATATTGTCATTATAATTGTCTATCCATTATTTAGCAGTAAGCATAGGAATGCTCATGATTTACGAAGTAACGAATTATCTCGCTAGCATCTCCAGATTTTTTTAGTAATTTGTATTTTATTTAAACAACTTCAATTTCATATATTTTAATTTAATTCAGAAAGGAAAATATTGAGGTTTGGTCTTAAGCTACTACTTCATATAGAAATTGCAGTACGCATTTTAAGCGGTTTTTGTCACCCTGGCTACCGATTCAAATTGCACATTTATCTTTGGAATGGCAGTCACTTTGTTTACAAACCAAAAACATTGGTAGCAAACTGAGATCTTCTTTATACAACCGATTATTGTTTAAAAAAAAATCTGCGGAAAATTGTTCCGCCTATTTAGAAGTCCAAAAACAGCTTCTTTCCAGCGAAATATTTACGTTTTTAAACATATTTACATTTTATTTGGAAAATATTGGAACCACATATTTCCACATTGCCTCCTTTAAAATTAAATGTAACCTATGCAACCAAAGCGGAAGCAGTGCTAGATTCGTATTTCCAGTTTGGGGGCAAAACGCTCTTCGTTTTATAGTAGCGAGCCAACCTGTGGATCCTAGATTCGACCAGAATAAGACGGAACTTTCCATCCTTATCCTTACGGTTTCGTTCCAAATGCTTGCGGATGGCAACTGCCTTCTTGATCATGTGGTACAAATCCTCAGGAATATCGGGCTTCAATCCGACAGACTTCATGATGCGGAGGATTTTGTTACCATTAACAAAACGCACCTGAGCAACACCGTGCGAATCTCGTAGAATAATACCTGCAATCCATAAACTGTAGATTCTCCAAATAGTAAACATTTTTAACAGCATTCGCATTTTTTTTTAGCTGCTGTTTTCCTCAGTTTCATAAACCTACCGATCTTGGAAGGCGTTAAACCCTTTCGGCCAAGAAGTTTAATTTGTTCTTTGACATCTTCGGCATTTAGTTTTAGCCACGACGGAACGGTTCTTCTGTATGGGAGAGCTGACTGGGATATACCCTTGCTGTAAAGAAATAATAGCAATGAGAAAAAGCACTCGTCTCCAACCGCGGCTAAAGCACCACACGGACACAAAACATTTTCATTAACGACTTCTTGCTTGTCTTGCAAACAATGTCGTGCATCCAGCCTACTGCATAATCATAAATTAAGGATTTTGTAAACTTTTACCCAGGAGCGTGCATACGACCCATCTTCACGGATTTTTATTTTACACACAAAAGAACGAGGCGGAAGTGGAGAGTTTTCTTGACAATGGCGACGGTCATGGCTGACAACTGTTGACGTAGATCTGTAAATAAGTGTTGTATAACGATTGAAAATAATATCCAAACATTTTTCTGACCTTGTCCATACCATAATTCTAAACATTTTAGAGCGCAATAATCGACATTATTATAGATTGAACAGACATTATATGAATCGGTATTCCAACCGAAAATATTTTCGGCAGAGCTCCTAGCTCGAATTGATTTAAGCGAAAAATATTAAGTCGGTTTCCCAATGGAAAAATTCAGATACAGGGTGAAGAACTTTGAACCTGAATGTTTTCCACCTGGATATCTTTTTAAGTTAGTATTTCCGTTTATAATAACGCATGATATGTTAAATTCGTCTTGCAGGTATTTATGCAATACAAACATGATAATGGCTCGTTAACGTTAATTTTGTTTTTAGCTGATAAAATTGTAGTATAAAAGCTAACTTAACAATCGTTAATCGTTAAAATAAGTATAAAGAAAGTTTCAAAGATAAATAGTGTAAACGCAAATTTTCTTCGGATTTCGTGAGATTCAAAAGGACTGGCGTAACGTTTCGCCCAAGGGCTTTGTAACATCACCGGCAATAATCTATACTGAACAAATTTTTTCTAATTACGAATATTTTGTTAACGAACAATGACAAGATTCATCCCTGTGACAACTTCACTCTCTCGAATTAATCTCAACAACACAGAGCATATTGTAAAAAACTTTTTTGTCTCTTAAAGTTGTTATTTAACAGAAAAATTAAGCAAATATTAATAAAATTAGAACTTTATATAATTCCAATCCTTCGCAACACTGTTATCACCCATGAAATGTAGAAGTCTCCAGTAATCTCTCCAAGAACGGTGGGTCGCACACACTTTCCCAATTTCGGCATTTTTGTCTGTACGTACACAACAGCACACATGGCTAGTCGAGAAGAAAGTCTACAAATTGCAAAGCCACGGATAAAACCTCAAAATGGCGTTTATGGAGGAAAATACGAAGAAGAAAAGTGCTTAAAATTAGAAGAATAAATTTTGCAAAACTAGTCTGAACATTTTTAAAGCAAGCAGAAATTGCCCCTTCAATTTTACAACTGAAATTGTAGCATGTATTATGCAGAGAACTAAAAAATAATTTCATTCCAGTGCGTGAAAAATTTACTACTAAAAACCAGGCAGCAAGACGGACACTGAAAATTTTAAGGAAAGATCTTTCCAAAATTAAACCATAAGACAGAAAGTTATTTATTCTACCCACACTTCTATATATAACGAACTACTTAAGAGACTTCCAGCTGCTAAAAAACCAATTGTGGAATTTAATCGAATTGCGCAAACTTAGCCTTGCTCAGTTTACATATATATAGCAACTCTATGTATGTCTCTTATGTATTACATATGTACCTATCATATATTGTAATAATTTAGAATGTCTGACGAGTCCAGTGATTTAAGTGACTTCGTCAATCCACGCCCATCGGGCAGCAGGAGTCGCCTGCGGTCGGACCCGCAGAAAAAGAAGCGCCGCATAGTTATGCGCATCGAGTTTGACGACTCCGATGAGGATATGACGTCTGCTACGTCTTGGTCCAGTGATGGCGAAGGACAGCCCATGTGCTCGAACCAGCAGCGTGGTTGCTCTACAAAACAGAGATCTTCCTGCAAAAGTGTAGAAGCCGCTAATACAGACAATGATTCCGATCAGATCAGAAGGAATTCATCTCGACGTCGGCAAGCACGTCGCCCAAACGTTCTTTCATTTAACGACAGCAGTACAGATAGTTCATCAAGTGGCAGTGAGGTAATGGAAAACCCATATGAATATGGCTAATAATATATTTTTTATTTTTCTAGAAATTTAATTTATTTTCTATAATAGAAATTTAACATTTAATTTATTTTTCTGAACACTTCTGCATTTTTAATGTAGCAGAAAGCTGAAATCGTTAGAAAATAACTAATAACTTACTGTTAATAACCTTATTTTGTTAAGTCACTCACTCTAATAGCTATCTATCACCCCGTTATTTTGTCCAATAACAGTAAAAAGGAAACAGGACACATGACCACAAAATACGGGTATAAACCAATATAAACTATCTATTTAGGTCGCTTATAGAATTCATTTTTCCGACTCTCCAAATGTATGAGTAAATTCTAAGGCAATAAACGTTCCTTTTCAAAAATTAATCTTATTGTGAAATTTCACAAATTTATCTGGCTCGTTAATAGCTCTATTGGTGCGAAAACTCCGATCTTTGCTATGAATATTAATTTTACTCTGAGGCACACGATTTTCAAGAAAATAACGCATGTTGCACAAAAATTTTTTGCCAACTGAACGAAAAACTTGAAATAAAATATTGAACTGAGTAATCTTCAACTTTTCGAGATGGGTTAAAATATATTCCACTATGCATAAAAAGGTAAGCAAAAGATGGCACACTTTTTAACCCACCCAAAGATTTTAAATAGTGCTACTGGACTTCAATAATTTTAAATTTTTTATTGGTGTTTAATGGTGGTGAATAATTTTTTTTAAGGTGGGGTGGTAGATATAGAAAAGTATATATATTTTTTGCTCGGAATCACCTCCTGAGTCTATTTAACCATGTCCGCCTGTGGAAATCACGGTTACAGAAGAACGAATAGAGGTATCGTCATGAAATTTGCCACGAACATTTTCTGTTATCAATGGGAGTGATTCGCCCTCTGGTATATTAGAACATATATATATATATAAATATATATATATTTTATTTATTTCTTTGTCTCTTTCTTTATTTCTTTGTTCCGTATGCATTCTCATACCAAGTTTTTATTCGATTGTGATGTAATTTTTCTTAGTTGTTATGCTCACAGCCGCTAAGGTTTCTGAATTTTTTTAATATATATTTTATCCAAATAAATTTTAAAATCTAATTGATTTGTCAGGCAATCCGCGGCAAAAAGTGGTGTTGATTATAATATTCCAATTGGTCGACATTAGTCGTCACAAAGCAATTTTATAATAATCTAAATTAATTTTTTAAATTATAATAATCTAAATTAATTTTTTAATAGTCGTGAAAAAAAAATAGTTACACTTTCAAATAAATAATGCCACCTAAACGAAAAGCGATTGTTCGATCTACACCTAAAGCAAAAACGAGCTTCAGAAACAGCGGAGCAGACTGGTGACCGCGCGAGTACGCACTGCTCAACCAAATTTTAAGAATTAACGCTTATTTGCACAATGCGATTTATGTGGGCAGCAATAAAACGGTTCCAGATGAAAGAAGAGTATTCAACATGCGCTCTGACAATTTTTGAGTACAAGCGTTTCAAAGTATAAGAATCACCAATTTATAAATTGCGATATTTCCTTTATTGAAAGCTAAAAGAGAATATGATTTAATTACTATTCTATTAACGTAACTAATGGAGGTCTATTGAGAAACAAATAATGCACCCAAATTTCGAATTTTATTAACAGAGGTTATAGGATTACTGTCAAAAAATATTATATAGAAATAGGTGAACGAATCCTACAAAACGTGATATGAGAACATTTATTTATTTATTTACAAACGGTATAAAAATTGATGTCGCACCTTATATTAATTGTACAGAGTTTTATAATCATGGTATTTCGTTATATAGTAGCGCAGTAGGTAATGTGTTCGCCTAGGAATTCCCGTCTGTAATAATATAAATATTTGTATATATGATAATATTAATATAAATATTTGTATAAACGTAATATTTGTAAAAGAAAAACCAATCGTAGAACTCTGGTAGTGCTTGCAAAAAGGAAAGCTTGTAAGCTTGTGTAGCAACATGCCGGAGTCCAATTGGTAAATAAAAAGTTCCTTTCTCTTCTCCTCCCGCTATCTTCCGACCAACAGTAGTTCGTGCTATCTGCATAAAAAAATTGCCCTCTATGTAGCTATTGACTTCTGACATTAAAAAAAACAAGTAAAACTGTTGTCTTCGGCCAGGCCGAACTCTAAATACTCTACTGTAGTATAAGTAGTAAGTAGCCAAAAAATAATAATAATGGCCCGTTAATTTTTGTATAAGTGGGTGGGTCACGCCCATTTTGCAAACAGTTCTATAATGCCTCTAGATACCTCATGATAAAATTACGTTTTAATATCTTATACCGTAATGATATTGCCAACTTTTGTATGAATGGGCGGATTTAGTAATGGCGATATATGCTCCGGAATAGAATTATGCCTCAATGTCTCACACGATTTATGACATATTCATCTTATAACATTTTTAAAACGAGGTGCATTTACTTTCCGTATGTAAAGTAGGCGTGGTTGTAAAACGACTTCGTCCGCTTTCAATCCCAAACAGCTTATAATGACAGATAATATTCGTGTCAAATTTCAATACGATATCTCTGTTCGTTCTCCTGTAATCATGATTTTCACCACGGTCAGATATTGCTAAGTCGACTCGGGAGGTGATTCTGAGCAAGAATATACCTTTCTATATCTACCGACCTTAATTTCATGTGTTACAAATGGAAGAACAAAGTGGATATATCCTACGCTCTTCGGTAGAATATACGGTGAATATATCCTACGGCTCAGTAGAAGTTATAAAGATATTAAAGAAGAGGGAGTACCGTGAATACTGTGATAATACATAGAAGTAATTTATATCCCGGTTAAAAAAATTTGAGGGCTTCATTTTTAAATCTTTAAAAAGATGTGTACTCTCTGATCCTAGAAAGGAAGCAATTCCAGAGTCGTGGTACGTGGAGTTTCATACCCAAAATGATCGTTCCATAGTTAGAGTTGAAAACCGAGGAAGCAAGGTTGCCTGTTCTAGATGATTGCCCAAGGTTTAGTATTTCATAAAGGTGTATGGGGCACAGATTTCTATTTATTTTGAACAACAGCGCAACTAATCGAAGTTTGAATAGTGTGTCAAGATAGCTCCAGTAACCAGTGAAACAAGATGAGAAATATGGTCTCATTGTCGCAGAGAGTAGAACCGAATTGCAGAATGGAAGCAGATCTTTAGTTTATATGCATACATCCAAAGTTACATCCACTTTAGGTTTCACAACCATAAAGAATATTGGGAATTATGAGAGATTTAACAAGGATAGCCTTACATTACGTGGTATATTTAGTAAAATGTAAGTCCAGATTATTGATTTTAGACAAGTTATAAAGCTTATTAAGCTTATTCTGTATTACCACACTCCACTGAAGTTATTTCACAAGTTAAAATAATAAAGCATACGTATAAAAAAAAACTTTTCTTTAGGAAAATACTGAAATGGGTCACACACTCATGCATAGTGAAAATAAAACAATTAAAAACATAAAGCTTTTACGAACAACTTTCAGTACCGTCTTTTCGTACCGTATTTTAATTTGGATTTACTTCTTGATCGTATAAGAGTAGGGACGCAATAGACCATATTTGGATATATAGATAGGAAACTATTTATGGGGTGTGCCTGTTCATAAAGAGATGGATGTCAAGAGTGCTGATCTATTAACCAAGTGAAGGGCTCAATTACAAGTCAAGGGCTTAATTACCTGCTGATCAGGTTGTTTATGTGCCAATATCGTTACGAAAACATAATGGCACGTGTAATTCTGGTATGGGTGGAGGTGCACAGGTATGAGAGGCACAGAATATGGGATGGTCTGGAATTCTTATCTGTAACCCTATGTTCAAATGCCATGTGGAACACTTATGACATTAAACGAACAAGCTATTTACTACCTTAAAGTGATTTACAAACTTTTAGTGGGGTGATATTGGAGCATTACATGACATCGGCATATTGTGCTGGAATTGAAAGAATAGTTACAAACTCGTACAGAAGTGAGGGCTGTCTGGAGTTAAGAAGGCAGTGAATAAATCTCGTTGCTATTATGACGCATTTCATACAGAGCTACAAACTTGGGGGTATACCTGTATGAAAATTTTGAGAACATAGCAGGTTTTCGGTGACGCAATATGTAATGTGTTCATCTACGAACATGTCAATTTCTAACAATTGTGTTGTTTTCAAATATTTCAGAGTACTTAAGGTCTCGTCTGTCGCTAATAATTTTAATATTATTTATATGAATATACATACTATTTGCAAAAGAAAACACCAATTGTTGAACTCTCGTAGTGTTTGCAAAAGAATAATAAGACCTTCATAAGTTTTATCTGCAATTTTTCTACTTATGTGGCGACGCTTTAAAGGCGCTACAAAACAGCTGCAAACGGTTTCTTGTCGCAGTTTGTTTTTTAAATGAAATCTGTTAGGTTCTCAACTATGGTTAGCAATTAAAAACTTGAGTCGTTAAAACTTATGTTTTAGGCTCAAAAAATCTACCTTATTGCAACAATAATACAATTACTTTTAGAAGTTATTTTCAAACCTTCGTACGTACCTACGTTTCATACATACAGAAAAGAAATGTGTTATTACGACAATACTTCGTATTTCTTCCAGGAATCGGTAACTATTAAATGCAAAATCTAAAAATTAAGACATTAGTTCTACAAGTTAACCTTTTACTTTAAATTGAAAATAATTATTTAAATAAAAATAAATTTTTAATTTAAAAAATAAATTGCTTGCATCCAGTTTAATTTTTGAAAATACATAAAACATGCGTCCCATGTTTTTCGTTCTAAATCTTACAAGTATTTTCATAGCTACTAAAAATTCACAATCATAAATTTTCAGGACTATATGTATAGTATAACCCTATCTGGGGTTAAGAATCTGTATGGGGATAGAAAAATTATTTTAGACTTTTTACTTCGTCTTAAAAGCGTTGTAAAAATTTATTTTTATTTAAATAATTATTTTCTGCTATCTAGTCTTGTGTGTGTGTGAAATTAAACAATTTTATGATATGGTAACAGACATGTGGTAAATTTCATCTTGATGGCCCTGGCTATGTGATTCTTCTTGACGCGGCTTCTTGAAGCTGGCAACTTGAAGAATGCGTGGCTACACGTAGTTTCTTCTTTGATGTTAAAAGTCGTATACGTGTGATTCCTCAATGTGTGTGAGTAAAATTTACTTTCGGAAAACTGCGTTGAAAAACCGGTTCGTGCGGCAACTGTTTAATTGTGTGCGTAAGAAGAACCGAGAAGCCGACAGAATTTTGGCTTCAAAAAATCTACAATTGAAGAATGTGTGGAGACTTTTCTCTTCCCTCATCTCCTCTCTTTACATAAACTTCTGAAGAATGAAGAAATTAAGAATCGTGTAGTCAGGCTGATCGAAGAACAAAAATTACAGTATACGACAGTAGATATCGTAACGTTTCATTAATTTTTTATGCCCTATATCCAATGAGAGGATATATTCCTCTGTTCCACTCTGTTCTTTCGTTTGTAATGCAAAGAAGGAGGCAATGTAGATATATGAAAGTATATATATTCTTGCTTATCCATTTCCGTCCGTGTTTGGCTGCTAAAAATATCCCTATTGCACGAGAATGAAATTTGACATAAACATTCTTTGTTTTGTAGTGCTTGGTATCGCGAAATGAGCAAAATCGGTTAAGACTTTCTGAATTTCAATAAATGTTTTCTGAAGTCGAACTAACACAAGTAGATTTCGTGAATTTTTGTAAATTCGTGAAACCTAAATGAAATTAGCTCCAACTCTTTTTTCTATTCTCATATTATGCCAAATATTTTATGTACAAAAACTGCTAAATATTTACTTATATTTTTTCTTTTTTGCTTTCAGATAACTCAACGGTTTAATTCGCGTCGCGGAAAAATTGTAAAAAAGGTTATAGTTTCAGAAGATGAACGCGACGTAAACGTCGGTTCAAGTCCTCAAAAGCGTGATGAGGTACAAGCAAACAAAGATGAGGGAGGCTTTGCCTCCGACAGCAGTAGCAACGATTTGCTCGAGAAGTGCCCCATCTGCTTGCTCACCTTTCGTCAGCAAGAAATCGGTTCTCCAGCTACTTGCGTACATATTTTTTGCGCCAGCTGCATCGAAGCCTGGTCCAAAAATATGCAGACATGTCCGATCGATCGTATCGAATTCGATAGAATCGTCGTGCGCGAATCGTTCGCAAATCGTAATATCGTGCGCGAGATAAATGTCGACAGCGTTGTCGCTTGCGAACAGCAACAACAGGATTTATTTGTTCCGGGTTTGGAAGAGGCGGTGGAGGATGAGGAGCCAACAAATTGTGAGATCTGCGAGAGTCAGGAACGGGAGGATGTTATGTTGCTCTGTGACAGCTGTAATCAAGGATATCATATCTATTGCTTGACGCCGCCGTTGGATGCAATTCCTGAAGGCTCGTGGTACTGCGACAACTGCTTCGATTCACAAGATGAAAGCGACGATGGCGAGGGGATTGAGGAAGACCTCAGCCTGCTTTATGAGGATATAAGAGATATGGGCATCCCACAGTCGCGCCTTCGTGTGACGGAAGTACATCAGCCCAGAATTTTGCGAACTCGCCAAAATGAGCGCATCCGTGCGGCTGTCTTGAGACACACGCGGTCCGTTACGACACTTGTTAACGCGGCTGCTACCGCAACAACAACCAGGCGTGTGGGTCGTCCAAGAACTGAAATTACCACGGCAGCTACTACAAGTAGCAGAATGCGAATCGCGACAAGGAAGAAATCCAGCACTGCGCGCAAGCCTACATGTAGACGTCGTCGTCGTCGCCGCCGTGCCCGTCAACGCACTTACGTTGTTGAATATGATTTAAATAACTTGGATGAAAAGTTTGCTCTAAAAACAACTAAAAAAGTTGTACGACGACGTAAACGGAAATCGGTAAAGAAAGGTTCACGTCCCAGCTCTTCTACGAATCAGAGTGGCCGTCGTCTAACAAGCAGCCAACGTTTAGCCGAACAAATGGGAGTTAAACGCGAGCGTACGTTTATCAATCCGGCGCACTCGGCGGGTACCAGTGCGCTTTCACTTTTCGGAAACCCAAACGAATTGGAATACTTCTCGGAAAGCGATCAGGGTGGTGGAGGATACGGGAGCGAAATAGAAATTGAGACTGGACATGGCACCGCTGTACAAACGTCGGTACGCATTTCCACTCCCGGATCGTTACGTTCCCGCAAAGATTTGCTGCTGGGTCGGCTGCAAGGTAATCGTCCCCGGGCAGGAGCTCTCGAAATAAATGCTCCCAGTGCATCGGAGCAAACGGACATTTTGTCGAATATATTGGACTTGCAAGATCGCTGGTACAACGCAACCAGAAACCTAGTATCTGTTTACATAAATTCGGATGGGACATTGGTGTTGCCGACTGGGAGCGGAGATGAAAACAATACGACTTCAGAAAATGCTACGACAGCGGCAAATTCTAGGACTCCAGTAAATACTGCGGCTACCGAAGAAAATCAAAACCCTACACCAAATATAAATCTAGTAAATACTTCGATGTCCGAAGAAAATCAAAACCGTACAACAAATATAAATCCAGCAAATACTGCGGTTTCCGAAGGAAATCAAAACCCTACACCAAATATAAGTCCAGCTGAGATGACACAGGCGCCAATGCATTCGCAAAGAGGTGGAGGAAATCAGGCCTTTAATTCTGGTGGCGGTGGCCGTTACAGCAACAATAACTTCAGTAATCAAAACAATCATCGGAGTGGTGGAGGTGGTAGTGGTAGTGGTGGTGGAAATCAATACAGGCACTCAATCGGCGGAAGTGTAGGCGGCCTTGCTGGTAACTTTAACATGGTGGGTCGTGGTAACTTCAGCTTTAGTAATCCTGATTATAATTCTAATCAAAATCAAAACCCAAATTCAAGCTTTTCATCACTTAATAATCGTGATCTTGATCGTTTTAATCAAAGAAACCGGCAACAGCAGCGCGATAACAACAACTCAAACAATGTGAATACTAATCAGCGTCACTCATTTCCATTTAATAATAATCAGCAATCACAGCAACAGCGTCCCCCTGATGGAGATAACCAACTGTTTGAAGGACAAACGCCATCGCAACAAATGCAGCGACAACATTCTCCGCAACGTATGGCGCCACAACAAATACCCCCGCAACATATGGCCCCACAACAAATACCACCCCAACCAAGACCTCCGCAACAAATGCTTTCACAACATATGTCACCGCACCAACAAATGCCTCTGCAGCAATTGCCTCCGCAGCAAATGCCTCCGCAGCAATTGCCTCCGCAGCAATTGCCTCCGCAGCAAATGCCTCCGCAGCAAATACCTCCGCAACAAATGCCTCCGCAGCAAATGCCTCCGCAGCAAATGCCCCCACACCCTGATCGTCAGTCATTTGGTGGTCTTCCGCCACCAATGGTTTCACATTTGCCACCACCACCAATATTGAATGAGTCACAGTTATTTAGTGGTCTACCACCACCAGTTGCTCAGCAGCAACAGCAGCATCAAATGCCTCCGCAAAACGAGCCACAATTATTTGGAGCTTTACCACCACCACTTGCTTTCGGTACTCATATACCGCCCCCAATTGCTCAGCAACCACCGCCAGCACATTTACAACCACCCATACTTCCCAGTATGAGTATCCCGCCTCCCATGGTAGGACCTATTATCAGATCGGTACCACCACCACCAGCCCCTCCCGCAGCACTTGCAAGTTGGAACAGCTCACTCTTCTCTTATGCACAAGATGATGATGATGACGATTCTAATTGTCCAAATTTCTCTGTGTATTCACAAGAGTCACAAGAAGTGGCCAAGGCAGCGGAGAATAAAGATGTTGCAGCTGAAGGTGAACCGTCAAAGGTATGCAAACACAGTAATATTTCCTTTCTTCAAAAACAAAATATCCCGAGTTTGTTACAACTTTTTGTAAATTGTATTGAAAAATATCACATTCTTTTGGTACTCCAATTTTGTTCAAATTCCACCAATTTTCTTATGGTTTATTCTAATCGGTTAACTTTTATTACTTTCAAATATTTGTGCGAAAATTAGAAACATAATAGGAGGTATAGGTTAGGTTAATCATTTCCACGTTTGACACAATAGTGTTCACAGCAAAAAATTGTCTTGCTATGATTAACTATATTTAAAGTTTCTAAAGGAAATTCCAAAAATTCAAAGTTCGTATTTCAGAAATAAGAACAACAAATCCGAATCTACTGAAACTCGTGTTTTCGTTAGGCTTCTTTTCTCCATTCTTCAAAAGTTTCTCGAAAAGAGGGGAGATGAGGGAAGAGAAAAGTCTTCACACTGACTTCAAATGTAGAGATTTTTTGAAGCCAAAATTCTGTCGGATTCTCGGTTCTTCTTACGCACACAATTAAACAGTTAGGAACCGATTTTTCAACGCAGTTTACCGAACGTAAATTTCACTCACACACGTTGAGGAATCACACTTATACGACTGTTATACTTTTTTAAGAAGAAACTACTTGCGGCCACGCCTTCTCCAAGAAGCCAGTTTCAAGAAGAATGGTGTAGCCGGGACCATTTAATTTTACTGCAGTCTTCCACACATATATACTTATTAATTGTACATCGTACATCAAAGGCAGGCCTGTTCTGAAATGTAATGAAACACTCATTTTTGTGTCAACCGTAAATAGCCCTCTCACCCTTGGTTCTCGCCTCCGTACAAGGTATTGAATGTCTATATCGGTTGTCATTTCGATTTTAATGTGGAATTGGTCCTTTTATGGAGTCTTAGTTCTCGTCTTTATGGAAAGATATAGTTTTTGAAAAAGATCTCTATTTGAAAGGGGAAGCCCAGTCTCGATTTTCGCCTCGATGTCGCAGAATAAGCGCGATTCTTATTACGCCTGGAAAAGGCTGTTTCGATCTCGGTTCTCTATTCTTATTACGCCTGGAAAAGGCTGTCTCGATATCGGTTTTCGTCTTGATTGAAAAAGGCGGTCTTTATTTCGGATCTCTTATATACGGTCATGATCTCAGTTCTCGACTGATAATGTTCGAATGTTTTTGTCACGTCTGAAGAAGGCGGTTTTGGTGTTAGTTTTCGTCTCAATTTGAAAGGATAGACGATTCTTATAGAGACCTTGACTTCTATTTCGCCTGGAAAAGTCTGTTTTGATCTTGGTTCTTATTTTGATTTGAAAGAAAGGCTAAAAAAATATGCCGAAAGAAATTGTCCGATCTGGCAAAACTTTTGATCTTTGTATTCATGTCGACTCAAAAAGTCGACTTCAATCTTGGTTTTCGATTCGACTGTAAAAACTCCCTAAGCCTCGATTTTCATTTTGCCTAAGAAAACTATGTCGATTTCGGTTTTTAAAAAGGAATCATTCCCTGCCACCATGTTTGAGTTTTCCCCTACGTGTGCATTAGTAGAGCTTTAACAGGATATAAAGTGAACAATAATGGCTTAGATTTGATCGAATTCGATGAAGAAATATACATATATACTCTTCATTTACCAGAAATATACTTCTCATTTACCAGAAATATTCCGAAGCTTGTACTAATTTGTTATTTTAGAAAGTCAGGTAGTTCCCGTTATATTTAGATAATTAGGATTGAATAGGTCCTTAGGTTTAGCTCACACTTGGCTGATGATTCTATTCTATTCTACACAAGCAAATAAATAGTTGACCTTTGCAGAATAGATACCTATAGGCTTATAAATGCAGACGTCATGAAATGATGGTCATACTAACCATTATATATCATTCTTCTCTTTTCCTATTTTACAAAACAAATATTATTAGGAAGACGATGAAAATGAAGATTTAGTACAATTAGATGATGACGATGATATTCCGGTGCAAACGGGTAATAATACGAGTCAAAACTCAGAGTTATATGAACCTGAAAATCCAACTGAAGAAATCGAAAACGAATCTGATAATGAAAACGAAAATGCAAATAATTTGAAAGATAGTAAGGCAAGTGACAATACTGGTACAGATATTACTGAAAAGGAACGGGTTATTTATGAAACCGAAAAAAATATTGACGATAATCATTATGATCCAGAACAAGAAACTGATACAATACATAGCCTAAACGAGGTGACTGTAGAAGACGGTGGATTAGAAAAGAATGATCAACATGATACTGGTGCAGAGAATATATCTGAGAAAGAAGAGAGTGAAAAAGATGAAGCAGATGAAGATAAAGTACCAGATGATGAGGAATCAGAAGCGGATTTCGAAGAAGAGAAAGAGGAAGAGGAAGAAAACGAGCATACTAACCATAACGGCGATGACGGTAGCAATGAAAAGGAAGCTGAAAAAGTAGAAATGGAAAATAGTGCAGCTGTTCCAGAAGAGGAAACTAGTGCATCTGTTCCGGTAAAGAAGATAACAGCTGAAAAAGGCGAAGACGAAAGCGATGATGATGATGAGGCTAACTGTGCTGAGAACACTAAAAAAATTGATAGTGATGGTCACACTCCTAGCCCGGTACGACCCTCAATCGTGCATAAAAAATTGCCAGATGCCGATGTTTCTTCATCCAATCGTAAGGGTGTCCTGGAACTTTACGACGACAGTGACTGGGATGAGTTGGATATTGATAGACCCAGATCAACAGAAAGAATGGATGCCTTTATTCTGGCACAGGTTGTCGAAGAAGAAGCGAAATCTAATAGAGACCGCACCAATGACTCGAATAAAGAGAAGAACAGGGATGAGGACAGATCCTACACACCATGCCTGGATGAGAAAAATGATCTAGAGGACGAACATAATGCGTCTGTAGGTGCCATCCAAGGAGGTGGAACGCCAGAGCTTCCCAATTCTGCTTTAACCAAAACGATAACTAGTTCAGAGAAAAATAATGCCGATGATGAATCTGAAGAAGGACTCGTAGACGAGGGTACGGAGGTTAACACTGCCATTAGAGCGGATGGAATTTCGGATGAAGATAAACTAGAGGGGCGCAAAGAAAAACGTCGCAAAGAGAAACGTAGTAAACGAGAGAGTGAACGAGCGGAAACCTTTAAAAAAGTCAGCAATAAGCAGAAAGAACGTAACTATCGCTCCGACAAAGCAGAAAAGCAAAAGGAACGCAAACGCAGTGACATCTCGCCGCGTTCGCGTTCCGTGACACGTTCTCGATCCAAGTCTCGTTCAATTTCACGCTCCCCTTCACGGTCACGTACCCGATCGCGATCGCGTTCCCGTTCTCTTTCCCGTTCTCGTTCCCGTTCGCGTTCGCGCTCTCACTCACATCCAAGATCACCGCGACCACGTTCAAACTCGCGTCTGAGATCCCCACGCGGTGGTGGCTTTCAACGTAATCGTAAACGTAGATTTTCACGTTCACCGCTACTGCTGCGCTCTTCTCGTAGTCGCTCGAATGATAAGGAGAACTTTTTCTATGTGCACAACAACAACAACTACAACCACAACTACAACTACAACCATGGTTATGGTTTTTATAATGGCCGCTTTCAACGCGGTGGTTTCAACAATCGCTTTCAAAACAACAGGTTCTACTATAGATTCGGTCATCGTGCAAGGAGGCGCGAAATGCCACGCTATGATGTGCGTAATATAATCGGTAATTCGCGAAATTTCCACATGAAAGATCGATATGGTCGTGACACATCCCGACCCCCACATCGCAGCAGCCGATCTTTGAGTCATACAAGGAGGCGAAGATCATTTTCTGCATCCCGTTCGCGTTCGTTCTCGGTTTCTCCCAGGCGTATGCGGCGCAGCAGCTTCAGTATATCGCCTTCAGCAGAACGTTATCGTCGTTCGCCACGACGAAGGTCATTTTCCCCACAAAATCGACATCAGGCACGTTTACGCCACTCACCTGCGACGATGTACAGACGTAAATCCCAGTCCCCGCTTATTTCCAGCCCGATTAGAAATGTGAGGTCATCCCGTTCCCACTCACCCTCGCCACGCAAGGGCAGAAAAGAGAAGCGTCACATGCAAGCTGGCTCTCCCAAGGTAGTCAGGAGAAAATCGCGTTCCGTGACGGGTTCACCCAGGTACACACCGCACCTTAGCCGAAGTCGCTCTGGGACTCCACGATCTCAAAGCCCTCGCGTGAGACAGAAAAACAAAAAGAAGAAGCTTAAGGAGCGTAAGAAGAAGAAGGCCAAGAAGCGCGTGGCCGCAAGCAAGAGTCCCGAGCCGGTACGTCGAATCTCACGACAATGTGACCCTTATGATCTTGATTTGCTTCCACCCGAACCTCCTTCAAAGCGACAACGGCATCATTCTCCACCAACAGGTGCTAACGACGCTGCCGCTTCGCTCCCTATCGATGAACGTACTTGGTCACCTTCACCTAGTCCACCTCCAGCACGAGAGTACGAAAACAACATATCCTGGACGCCACCTATCGCCTCGCCAAGGGAAGAGGGAGAGTTCATAGATATGTTCCCTTCCGCGGAACAACGACATGACGTACCGAAGCCCACCACTAGTGGAAAGAAAGAGAAACGCAAGCGCGAGAAGAAGAAAAAGAAGGGCGAAAAGCGCCGCGATGGAGTAACAAATCGCAAGGAAAAACGACGCGTCGCCCGAAGAACAGAAACGCCTGAACCAGCGCCATCGAAAGAAGTGTTTGCTTCCGGCAATAACATACTGGTTAGCGTTAGCTTCAATAAGGAAGTTACAACAGGGGCCGCAAACCAGCCAACACAGCAGACTACTGTTGTTACCATGCCACCGAGCCGAGAGGATGTGGTTTCGGCAATACGCCGTGGTTCGACGGAACGCCTAGTAACGGCAATTGGACCGAGGAGGAAGAAAGATAGGAACCACAAGCGGAAGAAGATCGACACGAAGCCAGTAGCGATTATTGACCTCGAGCGCTCGCCATTCCAAGTACATCAAGAGCCGGCAGACATCATTGTTTTGACAGATAGTGAGGGAGCCAACGATGACGATGAGCACGACGAACGTCGTAGCGAACATCATATCAGTGAACCCAATGCAAATGAAGTGGAGAATCATCACCGACCTCGCTTGGAAAGCAGTAGCGGTGGTGGTGGTGGACATACCGGCGGTTCACATCATGAACACACGCCACCGTTACTCGGCACGATCATTGAAGAAACATCCTTCGATATACAGCCGCAGACAGGCCCGAAAACACCGCCTGAACCCCCCGTCATCAAGTTCACGCTGCTCAATAAGCAGCAATCGAAGACGCGAAACCCTGTGCACGATGCAGAGGATGAACTCAATGACGTTGACGAGGAGGAAGAAGAGGAACGGATGGATATGGAAGGGGAGCGTATGGAACAGCATCGTGATGACATGGAAGTTGTGCAAACTAATCAGAAAATCGGTCCGAATACACCGCCCGAATCGGGTCCCCGTTCGCCGGATGTGTACGACCCATTCGATCCAACGAAATCACCGTCATTATCACCTCGTTCTCCCACGCCACCGCCGCTGCTTCTAGATAAGACACCTAACTCCGGTGGTGAAGGTGGTCCCGATGTAGCCGAGAAACACAGTGGTGATGAACGCAGTCGACCCATGGGTGAACGCAATACACAACAGCAGGTTAGTACTGCTTCAGCCGCAGGTACTGGTGTCTCCAAAACAAGTACAGCTCCCACAATGAATCCAGTTGAACTGGTGATGGCACTAATGAATTCCAAGCAGCAAACAAACAGCAGCCAGGATATGGCCGCTAAGTCAATCGAATCACATTATAGTGCTGCATCATCACATGTTATGACTGGCGTTGGTAACAGTGCAGGCCAAGAAGAGTCTCATGCCGGCAGTACAATTCAGAACAGTTCAGACGATAACAACATTGCCAGCGGCATAGCAACGAGCGGAATCACCGTACTCTCAAACCTGTTGCTATCAGCTGCCAAGCCGCAGCACATACCGACCATATCCAGCCCGACTCCACCCATGCCGATAAAAAGCTCGCACAACATGATATCGAAGCTACCGTTGCCTAAGGTGTCTAAGGTGGTCTCAGGCAGCAGTGGATCCGGTGGCAGCGGCATCGGGTTGTCGAATAGTTTGCGCAATGGCAGCGGTGGCCTTCTCGACGACTCATTCGATCCCGACAGTCCGTACTCCCCCGCCTCGGCAGATTATGAGGATCTCTTCGAACCACCGCCAGATAACTTAACTAACTCAAAATACCACTCGAAACGAGGTACTGGTAGCTCGAAGTTCGATAATTTATTTGGCAGTTCGTCACCTGTAGGTCATCTACGTTTGCCATCGTACACACCTTCGGCCAAAAAGTACATACCACTACCAATGACGAGTGGCAGCAGAAAATTAAAGGTTGCCAAAGGTGGGTTCTTCCAACTTGGTACATTAGTAATTTGTGGTCAAAAGTTGGACCCTTCATTTGTCGTGATATATATTGTTGAAAGTGTTTACTATAATTTTGGGAAGATATTTCGTCATGTATTATTTCCACTTAAAAATTATTATATTTATTACATAATTTTAGTACTACAAAACCAGTGTTGGTGGTAAGGTTAGAACTTTACTACTCATATTTTTTACTTTGCAGAAGTTCAATTTTTAATTTTTCAATAATTTAATATATCTGTTCAATTTCCAATGAGTTGGTGAAAAAGTAGTCTAAAAATATATATACAGTGAGGATATATTAGAATTAGATGAGAGAAAATCGATTTTTTTTAAATGTGAACATGTTCGATACTAGGCAATTGTCTAGTGATATAACAGTAGTTATTCTTGTGCGACCAGATATTAAACAGAAATTACTAATTAAAAAATTGTATGGTATACAAGAAGAAATGCGTTAGAACTGTTGGATAGGTAAGCCAGTGCACAGACAATTAAAAATAGTATTAGGGTCCTATTACCTGGATCGCTTTCGAGAATGCAATAAAATATCCAAGGACAATCATATGAAATAGGGTTTCTAATAGGGCACTGCAGATTGAGGAAACACTTGTGTCTAATAGGCGTCCTCAATGACAGCACTTGCTGGTACTATACGGAGGAGGAGGAATCTCCTATACACATACTTGGATCGTGTTCGGCGCTTAACGCATCGCGAAAGGAAATTCTAGGGAGTTCCTTGTAGCAGACCGAAAATTAAAACTACTAAAACAGCGCTACAATTAGTGTTCTAGCTAATATCGTGTTATATAGGAATCTGTAAATCTCAGAGCAGTAGTCACAATAGATCACTTGGTCGCGGTGCAACATCACCAAAAATCATACAGTACAAAATTGCAAAAAGTCAGCGCTGCTCGAAATCATAAATGTAGATTTTGTTGCTTTCTTTATCGTATAACTTGCTCAGTTTCGCTCAGTCAAATATAGCATCGCAAAGATTATTAGAATTTAAATGAAAAGTTTTCTCTAAATTACCGTAAAAAAGTGACAGAAGTAATATACCTTTATTAACTTTCTTTTACCATGGGCGTACCTTTTATGGCTTCCGCAACTTACATGGGCCGAGGGCACCTGTAAGACAAGACCAATTTCAGCAAACGGATAGGCGTCTACTGGTTCTTGTAGAAGGGTGTCTTATATAATAAGCACGACAAGTATGTAGGAAATGGACAAAAGTCCATTAGCAAAACCGACCTGCGAAACCTACAAGATCATGTGTAGCACGTCAAACGGACGAACTTCTTAAAATTGCTCTTCGTGATAAAGTAAGGTGAATGCATGGCGTTTATAGATAGATAGAATACTGCTAGAATCCGACATGCATTTAGAATCCTGCAGAAAATGTGGATTGCGGACGTTAGCAACGATAGTAGTAGTAGGTAGTGGAGAAATTTTCCTACCCATGTGCTAATTACAGAAGGAGCAGCCATTAAATGGACAACAACATAAGCGTTGTAAAATTGTCGGGAACACCATTTACTCTGTAGACACTAAGGATTATTTAGTCTATGGAAGATTTCTCTAAACAAACAGCCCTTATACCTGGCTAAACATAATGTCACTTTTTGCTTAGTAAATTGGAAAGAACTTTTAATTTAAACAGTAGCAATCATTGCAATGCTATAATATGATAACGATATGATAAATATAGAAATAAAAAATGCTGCTATTATTTTGAGCACAGTGATCATATTTCGTGAGAACATACATTCAATAGCGCTTTTTTACAATGGTGTCAAAAAGAGAATCCTAAAAAACTCCCTAATTTTTTTTAGAAAACAGTCAATAATTCCAGAATTTTTTCATCTAATGAAAATGAGTAGTTTTAAGACTAGCACTCTTCGCGAATTTAGGTACTGAGGTCTTGAGTGTAGACAAGAAAATCGAAAGAGAAAAATGCATAGTTTAGAAACAAAAAAATTAGAATTGAAAAAAAATATTAAAAGGTGCAAGTTCTGTGTAACAACTAGAATTTATATCACGCCAAATTTACAAAAAGTTGTTAACAAATTTTCTAATTTACATATGCATACATATATTTTATGCATTAAATATTGTATATCAGATCTTAACTTGTTTTTTCTTTTTGTAGTTGGAAAATCCGGTGATGAGACCATCAAAGTCTACGATGATGTACCCAATTCAGCTGTGGAACTACAGGTTAAAGATAAGGTAACAATAATTTTGTTAATATTGTATAATAAGAATATTCGAGATGTGGTAAAGACGTATTAGAAGTAAATAACACGTCAGAAGTTACAGAAAATTATTAACTCCGGCGGGCGACATGAATGTGGAAAATACACGATTGCAATACGACATGTTAACAAAAAGTGTCATAATCAGTTATACCCTGTTTTTTCTACAATTCTCCGCCCTGCTTACTCCTAATATTCCTTAAAAACATAAAATAAACATATAAATTTCCTAGTTTTTGCGCAAGCTGAACCGTCAAGAACGTGTGGTAGAAGAGGTCAAATTAATTTTGAAGCCACGCTTTAATAAGAAGCAAATTACAAAGGAGGATTACAAGGAAATCATGCGGCGCGCTGTCCCCAAGGTAGATTAGAAAAATTATATTCCTTTGTGTATATAAATTGGACGTTTTTAATATAAATACGATTTACGTTCTCTCGTTAGATTTGCCATAGCCGATCGGGTGAAATTAACCCTAGCAAAATAAAGAACCTTATCGACGCTTATGTTAAAAAATTCAGAGCCAAGCATAAGAAACTGAACATCATTAACACTGGACAAGTGAGTAGTGCGGTAAAGTGTGCTGCCTACCTCAAGAAATTGTAAATTGTGTCTACAAACAAATTGGAAAGAATGGTTCTAATGAATGTACGAGTATGTAAAACTTGCCAGTAGTGATTTGTATGTAGTTTCTTAAAATTCTTTTTCTTATTCAGGTGGTAACAACCAAAGTCGGGCTCAAGCAATAGTTGGACAACTGAACTATAATTACATCGATTAAAAGTGATACGCCAGAGCCAGCATGATATTTACAATTTGGTTGTTTTAAAAAGCATCAACATTATTTGCTCCACTTCAGCTGTACTTTTGTTACTTACTAACACGCCTTCAAAACTGTATTAAATTATTAGTACACATTTTGCGATGTACGATAGTAGCGACATTATGTGAAAAAATTAGGAATTAAGTGAAACGCATAACATGATGGAGTGAAACGCTTTTAAATGATTTAAACGTTTCTATTTTTAAATTCTATTGAATCCCAAGTATGTTATTTTGTTTTGTGAAATAAGATAAAATGCAAATTGGTCTACAAAGAATTGGATTTTATAAATTTTATTTTTCCTTATTATTAATATTATAGATTTAAATATTAACACAGCAATAAGTTAAAAAATTCGTATTCTGTTCAATATTCAACCGAATAGAACTGTAATGTAAGACGTACATAATCTACCAACATTATTAATACTGTGCAAAAGGGAGCGAATACTGAAGTCGTAAAAGTTGTGTTATATTCTCTGACAAAATAATACCACGAAATGTTTCAGCTGGAAAATTATAATCCCTTTATAAATGTAAGTTAAAAAAAAATGTAGTCATTATTATTTACATTTTAATCCAATTCTATTAAGGTTTTTCATGTATACCCATGTATATCTATTGTAGAATCGAAATTTATTTCAATAAAGTTAATTTGAAAAACAAATTGTGTCGTCTACCTCATAAAGAAGTAACAAGTTTCTTCATTCCTGAGCTTTACGAAATAATAAAACATTCTTTGACAATGTTTATATTCGCTGCAGTTTCTCAAGAAAGTGAAGGTATGTTTAATTCTACAAAACCAAAATTATATTTCTGAGAGAAAAATTGTCATTTAGTGCGTTGAGAAGAAAAAGAAAATACGGTGATTTCTGCTTCATTCATATAAGTTGTTTCTGCATTCCAATGGAAGGCTACTTGGAGTGTGATACAAATAATAGCAAAAATGCTAATTAGATTTGGAAAGCGGTACGAATTGAACTATAGAAGAAGCCAAATAAAGAAGCCAAACCATAGATGTTCAGTCTTTTATGCACTTGACAGCCAAACACAACATTTCACACTAAAACAGAAAAAACAGCGAAATGGAAGATTATGACGAACAAGGTGAAAAGTCCTTGCTAGGACGTACATTTCGTCAGACAGAATTATATTTCCACCTTTACAGGCATGAGTGGTGGGTTTGAAGCACGCAACCAGATGAGGGGCGTTTCAGTCGGTGCGGTCAAAGTCGGCGGTTGGCGTTATGAAGACTCGACGCGCTATATAGGCGAGTGGAACCAGCGTGGGCAAAAACATGGCATTGGCCATTTACAGTTTGCCGATGGCACCCGTTACGATGGACAATTCCATGAAGGCTTGAGTCATGGGTTGGGATGTTTGTGGTTCTGCGATGGCGCTAAGTATGGTAATAAATATTGCAAAAGCCAATATTTTCTACAATTTTATGCACTCTGCCTGCCTGTACAGATATGAGGGCGAATTTCTCCAGGGTTGGTTTCATGGCTTTGGCATTTTCTGGCGCTCCGATGGCATGAAGTTTGAGGGTGAATTCCGAGGTGGCAAAATCTGGGGCCTTGGTTTATTGACATTCCAGGATTTCACGCACGGTTTTCCACGCAATGAGGGATACTTTCAGGATTGCCGTCTTCTACGCAAGAGACGGTGCCCTGAGGTTGTGCAAAAGGCACAGAAGTGCGCACTCATGGCGAGATCGCAGTGCGAACATCCCTACTAAAAAAAGCAAGAGCGGGATGTCAGGTTTCTAATTTATACATCATTAAATAAAATATAAGTTCAATATGTAATCTGCCTTTGTTTTGGTTTATTTATAAGCTTAAGCTATTTATTTCTTATAATAAAAAGATTAGTAAAGATTTCCTAAATATTACAAGTAAAAATTGTAAACAAGATTATTTGGGAGTAAATCTAAAAATCAGCTCAATGTATACGTCTGCTACTCATCGGTATTTGGCGCTCCTATCAGGCACCAGGCATTTCTGGCTATAACTGCCGCATTGCGCACCAACCGCTTTGGGTCATCAATGGCCCGAGCCAGCTCCAGCACCACATCCATTTTATATGGTAAGAGGACGTAAGTTGGATATTTGCTAATATCGTGCAAGAGCTGCAGGGAAGCAATACGCACTTGCTATAAATTAAACTTAAGTTAGGATTCGATATCAGCCACCAAACTCTAACTGCTCACCATTGAATCCTTATACTGCGACAGCTGCAAGCAGCACGGGATGATGTGATTTAAATGACTGCGAAAGTATTCATCATTTTGGCTGATGAAGTTCTTGCAAATACGCAAAGAAATGCACAGCGTATGTTTCTGCTTCGATTCAAGGCACTTGAAAAGAATCGGACCAACGCGGGACAAATTCAATTTTAGAACAGCGTGTGGTGTTGCTTCCATAACATAAACAAATGCGTTCAAATGATGCTCACAATAGGATTCCAAATGGTGTCCCAGCTTTGACAACAACAGGTGGAAGTACTTTTGCTTGAATAAATATTTAATTATGGGTAAATGCAGTTGGGGATATTCTGCAGAAATAATTTGGAACGCTAGTTCAGCGGCAGTGGAGAGCGTCGGATGTTCAAGTAACTCTGCAAGCTAAAAAGAAGGGAAAAGTCGTTGAAAGGGTTAGTAAATCCGGCTTCCCGCTACTTACAGCCTCAATGATCTCACCCGCTTCAATGCCACCTCTTACTATCAAGCCCTTGGCCACCCACGACAGGACTTCCACAGCCTTTTCCTTGCCATGTTTAAGCTTCTGCTTGAGGTCGTGAATTAAGCGACGAATTACACCTCGATTGCGCTCATTGTCATCGATTTTGTTAATCACGCTACAAAGCAAGTGGTGGGCTACTTGACGCAGCTGCTCATTCTCGCTGTTTAAGGAAAGCTCTGTTAAATCGTTGACCAAGCGTTCAAAATGATCATCCAAGCTAAGATCTTGATGAAGGAAGCCCAGCAGCCCTTTGGCAACATAGAGATCAGATTCCAGTTGTAGCTGCAGTTTAGGTAAATGCTCGGTGGCAATTATATATTGCTCAGCCAGCGGCAACAGTTTTACAATTTGACTCAGAGCAACAGAAGCCTGCTCCAGACCGGGGCTACCGAGCTGCCCACTCCGCATCAGCGTGATTAGTTTATCTATGAGACAATTATTTGCTTGTAGGTTTTCAACGAAGTGTTTATCTTCGTTGACCAGTAGATTATTAAGTGCTTCCAAGGCTAGAAGACGTTCTTCTTCAGCACACCTGGCTGTGAAAACATTGGACAAAATCAAATTTAACACTCGCTGTGTGAACGCCATCTGCTTAATCAGAGGCAGCAGGTTAGCGTATATTTTGCGCTTCGCAAAATTACTAAACGTGCTGAAGTTTTCTATGCAGGTATCAAGGAAATGCGATTGTAGTTCCACTGGGTGTAAAGCGCCCAGCTGCTCCAGTAAGAATCTAAATTCGAGGTCCACAGAATCACTTGTTAACAGAGAGAGAAACTCCTGATAGACAAGAGCTCGATTCACTTCGCTTAAAACATATACGCATTCATTCAGGACGTTTAAAGCTGCCCGTCTTAAATCCAAATTTGAATCACTTTCTTCTTTACGTCTCAAAGTGTTGATTAAATCCTCTTGTATCGAAGTGCAAATAGTGCTGTTGGTCAGAGGTTGCAAAGCATTTCGTAGTGAAGCGATTTTAAAAACTTGAGCAAGGATGGTGTAAATTTTAATGCGTTGGTCATCGGCAAGGGGCTCATTTCCACTGCTGCTGCTGGCTTGCAGTTTTAGCTGAAAGCAGTGCAGAATCCGCTCAGTTGCAAATGAAGCATCGCCTGCCACACAAATCAAAGCTAGAGCGGTGGAGGGATTGAAAAGACGTTGATTTACATCGCTAAGATTAGGTAATATAACACCCAGTATAGACGTTTGATATCTCTGACTGATAGACGTGTCAGAGCTGGTTGCAGCCTGCTCAAGTATCGTACGTAAGGTTCTCAGTGCAGCGTTGACCACATCTGCGTTGTCGTGACCCGGAAAGGTTTCCCTTTTAATAGCTGTCCATATGTCTTCAAAGTGTGGTTGCAATAAATTCGGAGGAAATTTTAAAGCTCCACGTAACTGGTTTTAAGAATAAAAGATTACTGCTTTTATTGAAAATAGACTTGTTTAAATTACAAACCAGCAGCTCCAAAGAATCCAGCTTTGCCACAATCAAATCACTTTCTAGCTTTTCTAAGGCCAGCGAAACAACCCATTCAACGAAATCTGGAGAAGCCACTAAGCAATTGGCCAGCTTATCAGCTAAGACATCCCGCGTTATGGCTTCCGGATCACTTTTGGAGGGGTTAAAATCGATGGGAAAGTAGCAAGCAAAAATTTCGAACATCTCTTCGCTGAGGTGGAGCAACGGGTAACGCGCAATAAATTCAGGCATGAAAGAGAAAATAAAGTCAAGATTGCGCGGATCACGTTCACCATCGATGGAGTTAATGAGACCGTAAAGAAAGTCGCCAGCCATTGCCTTTAATTCTAAAGATGGAAACAAAAAATGGACAGGTGAACTACTTCTTTCCCAATATCTTCTCCCAGACGTACCCACTTCATAGTGTTCTGTTAAATATTTGAAAATATTAAACAGTTTCGCCCGATCATCACGCATCTGCGACTGACACGTTGTGTGCTGGAAGAAGCTTTGCAGCAACTTGACCACCATTTGCCTGGGGAGATGTTGCATCATTACTAGAGTATCAATTCCCTCTATAACAGCTGGCACAACACTATGCTGATCCTTTAGCCGGTCCACATAGAAGGTGGCAAGAAATTCTAGCTGTGTTTCTGTCAGAAAGTCTGTGGGCAACTGAGCTAATGTGCTGGACAGCATTTTTGTGCCGCTGACTCGTTCGCCCACTGATGTCGATGTAAGTGCGAATCCCAGCAATTCCACCAAATGGGCGATGTCATATTTGTTTTCTTTGATATCTGTGGTGTAAATAATTATTTTATACATTACACTGGAAACGTAGAAATTCTTGTGTTACCATTCGCAATCTGTGTTGCTGTTTTGTGTAAAGTTTCTTCAGATTTAAAAGCCGTTTCAAGTGCAGCCGGACTTAACTGTGTCATTTTTTAGAAAGTTTGTTCCTCGTCTCGTGCAAAATTTGTTTATAAGGTAAAAATTATAAATTGTGCTGAAAATCGGAAGTCCATTTGGTAATACGAAACGTCAAATGGGGGCTAATTTACACATCAAAATATGATTCTCTAGCAGTGTTGCCAGGAATAAAGATTATGTGTTTTTAATTTGGTACGTTTTAATGTTTCACATTATGTATTTGTAAGATTTTTCTCTGTCGTAATTTTAAGAGTACATTAATTGCTATATCCTTATTTATTATTTGTTATAATTAAACCTTAAAACAAGCGTTACCTTTACTCTGTAGAACGATTCGAAAGTGAAAACTAAATCAGATTGACAGTAGATGTTTGTACCGTATCGTCGTTCACTAGAACCACAGTATTGGTAATATAATTGAGCATGATTCTGGGTACTGGCAATAAATTTAATAGTCGGAATAGAAATCACGTTCGTTTCGAATCCAATTTTAAAAATATAACGTGTCTTATTATTCCTATTTATTTCAAATGCATGAAAAGCAAGAGATTTTATACACATGTTCTATATTTTATCTTTGAAATAAAAATATATGTTAATTCTAACTAAATTATGTATTATATATGTCTGAACTATTAAATTTTTCTAAGGATTGTGTTGTCAAATATAATATATATATATATATATATATATATATATATATATATATATATATATATATATATATATATAGTGCTTTTCTCTTGTTTGCGGCAACATATCGGAAAAGCAGCGTGAGGCCACCTTAATTTCTATAGAAACAGCATTTTTGACATTTCGAAAAATCGTTTTTGCCTACAAAGACGTTGTTGTCTTTGGTTGTCTATTTCGCTTGCCGGTGGATTTGACCAAAAATCTTTTAGGATTTACAAATATGGGTAACGAAACTTGGATTTAATTTGTTAACACATCAGAATTTCAACTGTAATTTTTTCGGCGAAGAAAGCAAATGGCCTCAGAAGTTTATGAAGTCACCTTAACGCTTAAACTAACTTTCGTTTAATAATCGTCTATCTTTCTAGCTGCCGTGGCAAGGAATTCCTTGGTCTCATTTGTGATCTCCTCCATTCTCGGTGTTGTCCTCTTTGCGACGCTACGCTTCTTCAGTGCCTGGTTCACGGAGTCGCCGGTGAACATCATTCTAGGCGGCTATACAGGCTCATGGCTTTTCATTTTCGGTATCACTTCGGTGTCTAATTTCGAGATGGTTGTGTTTGGTGATGATTTCCAGGCGCTATTTATGCCCGAAATTGTGCTCTGCCTGCTGATTGCAGTTGTTGCTTGTGGTTCGGTGCATCGTGTGTGCGCCACAACTTGGTGAGAATGGCTAAGAATTTCAACATTACGTGTTTAAATTTGCTTTTTTTGATTCACAGCATTTTGTTCTCAATTGTTGCCTTGTATTTCATGCAACACATCTCAACAAAGTACCACGGTCAGGGAGGAGTTACGGCCGTGGATGTGCAGGCTGTAAATCATCGTAAAGGTGCCAAGAAGCACAAATAACTCACTTCCATATATTGCATTCCATTAATCGAATTGAAAACAGCTCTGATTTACGCTCTCTGTATTATTTTAAGTTATACAGCCAGAATTTCTAGCCTAAATTAAGCAATTCTAGCCAGAATTTCTAGCCTATTGCTAAATTACAACTTCAAGAATGTATTATTTTGAGAAATAAATTGGTTTAACAACCGCTAAAAATCTAGTGATCTACTCGAAGAGAATTTTTTTAACCATCGGGAGAAAATATCAACTGTTGGGTCTTTAATGTTACGTGATAACAACACGTTAAGTGTAAACCGCTGCTACTCCATCTTTCAGCTTTCCAGTTAACCTACCTATTAATTGTTCTTTCTACCTATTTATTGTTCTTTCTGAACCAAGAAATGCTTTCGGTGAATAGAGCGCGACTCGAGTATGCTTTTATCTGCTTTAAAAAAGTTGGTTAGATGGAATCTCAATTATAAGACGATGTTTAGTACATAAATACAGTGGAACCTCCCTTAGCGAGCCAAAATAAATTGTAAAAGATTTGCTCCCTTAACGAGCGAAATTTCGCACGAGTGCCGGGAAAATGGAAAATAATCCTCTCTTCACTTACTCGCTTGTGTGGCTGCGAGTGGAAGGTTTCACTACTCCATCAGTCAGTTCGCTCTCAACGAGTATTACGGATTACGAGTAAGATTCCGGAACGAATTATGCTCGTTAAGCGAGGTTCCACTGTATACTCGTATACATAATTCCTTCTTTTGCAAAAAATAAATACATTATTGTTTTGTTGTAATATTTATAATTAAGTTTATTTTCAATATTAAGTTGGTTTTCGTCATCAATTCTTGTATTTTTACTTTTATATATTATATATGTTTGTCGTAATCATAATCATTAAATTAAGATGTGGGGAGGAGGCTGGGGACATACATTTACACGCTAAAAACACTAACAACTACAATCATCATTATATTACGCATATATTTCTTTTTTTATTTTTTTTATATTAAGTATTTATATAGTTTAATTAAATTACTTTTAATATCTATAATTACTCAGTAGCGTTTTTCCTCATTAATCTTTTCCTTCTTCATTGTTTCATCTTCACTAGTTTTCTTTATGCATAGTTTTTGAAGTTCAATTTCATATTTTACGCATAGATTTAAAAATCATTTCATTTTTCTATTTTGCTGACTCTGCTTTGCTTTGTTGTTGTTCATTGTAATTTTGCAAAATAAAAACGTCCGCAATTCTAAAATGTTTCTTGCTTTGTTTTTCGTCAATATACAATATATAAGTATGAATATTTATTCGTCGTATATAATTGCGTATATGAAATCCACATTAAATAGATTTCTTATTTTTTCGACAACCAATTACAATCAATATTGTGGCGAATGTCGGGAGAGGACAGATGGAGAGGGTCAGTGTAGAAGAGGTAAATGTGAGAGTGTGAATTATAGTTTAATATTTGCAAGAATATGAGTTTCTCGACGCAAAAGTTGCTTTTTTGCCGTTTTAACAATCTAAACTTTGCGAATTTTTACTTTTTAAATTTTTACATTTACCACGAATTAGTTTTATTTTATTAACTTCTCACGAGTTCGTCGCTTATTAGATATCCTTAGCTTACTTTTATTGGTTGTTTCAATTGGTTTTGACAGTTGAAGCAACCAATACCAATCTTCGCTCTCAACAAAGATTACTACATGTAAAATTTAAAAAATACGCTTAGTTTTTGTTCTTGCTTTGTCACCGATAGATTCAGAGTGGTAACGTCATAAACTACAAGCTAAATTTATGTAATGAGTGGTTGGTGTCAGCGGCGCCACCGCCACTTCTTCCGATTCCTTTTTATTTAGCTAAATATTATTTCTTAAATATAAAATAACATGACGTACATCAAGACGAATCTTCGATTAAATTATAAAAATATGAATGCAAACAAAAAAAAAACCCTAAGATGTCGTTCGAATTACTTTATGCTACGTTTACACTATTTTTTATTTGTTTTTTATTTCCTTTTTCGAGTAAAATAAAAATTATGCTTGCTAATTAAAGGTTTACATGAAATCGGGGGAAGGGGAAATACATTTACATATAAAAAATTATGACGTCATAAACGAAACCAGCTGGCCTTTCTTCGTGTTACAAAGTATTAATTAAGTTATTTTAAAAATAAGAATTATCATGATGATAATGCAAGAAGCGCTTACTTCTGTAGAGTACAACAAAAAAACAGCCATATAAAATATTCAAAACAATGCACACACTCAATATACAGCTGTACGTAATACGTAACTAAGCTACTTGCTATTAGTATGTAATGTATTTAATGCTAAATACACAGAAGTATTTAATATTATATACGTACGTATGTATTTCTAGTTACATTAAGAGACCCAAGAAAGTCTGTGAGAACTTCTCATACCAAGCTTGCTAAATGCTAATAAAAAATCTTATCAATCTAAACAACTAATGCGATTTCTTGTGTTTTTTTTCTTTTTTAGGTTTTTCAAATTTCAAGCTTTAATAAATCGATTATAAGGATTAAAAAACGTATCCGCTGCGAATGAGTTGCTATATCGTATTATATTCATAGATGTTTGATCATGGGTGTGTGTGTGTGTGTGTGTGAAAGGGAGCGGAAGTGAAAAGTAGACGCGAGGAAGTGGGAATGGTTGTTATTGTTATACTATATTATATTATACATTTAGCAAATTTTCAAAATCATGCATTCTTTTATACAATTCGAGACTCCTCTTTGCAGCTGCAGTGAAAATTTTATGTGATTTTTCCGCAGGCTAAATTTACTAATTTCACATGCTGCGTTCTGCGTTTCTTATTGTTTTCAATTTAATGTAGTAATTCAATTAAATTAAACTGTCTACTATTTAAATATCGCCTGTTTTTATGTACCAAGTGCTTGTATCGCGTGATGTATTATGTAAGTTGCATTCTTTTTAGTTTTTATTTTTGCTTCTACATTATTTCATCATAAAAATTGTTATTTAGATTCCTAGCAGTGTGTTTTCTTTCCCTTAATTCTTTGCTGTTATAGCAAACTACTAGCTAGTTAACATTTTATTTCTTTTTATCAGCCACTTTTGAAATGTTTGTAAGCAAGTGTTATTAAATTAACACCAAATACAAATCTGAGACACTCATATCGACTTTTCTCTCTAAGCCTGGCTTTTTTTCCTCAGTTCATCAACCAAGCAACAGTTGTTCAACAATCTTGTTCAGTTTTAACGATGAGGAGAAGGTTTTGCAACAGCTTTCTTCAAATTTGCTTACCGCGGAGATTGTAATATACAAAGTTTAACTAATTGCAAGACAACAAGAAAACGCATACACACAGAATTACTCAAATAATCACAGTTTAAGTATTTGAAATTTAATAAAGAACTCAACGCCCTCAACAAAGATTAAGTTAATAAATGATAGCAACTTTTTCCAAACTCTCATATACGATTCTAAATTGTTGTCTTGTGTTGTTATAGTTTTCAAGACAGTATTTGAAAATACAAGTTTAAAGTAAGTTTAATATTGTGTTAAACAAATGAATTCCCAATATCTAAAATTCAGAAACCAAATTTAATCAAAACTAAGCCCTGAATTTTAGTTCACAATTGAAAATACCTTCGCAATATTTTCAACTGTGAACAAAAAAATTTAACTGTTAAGCAAAACGTGACTACTTGAGCAAACACTGTAGTAGTGCAGCAAATGTATACAAGTCATTTTTCCATTTCAGCAACCATCGCTTTTAATTTAATTAAGCATTTTTACATTGCAATTGCTTTTCACAAGTATTTTCTAATTCTTTTCATTTTTTGTCACTCTTCGAGCTTGTTTTTCTGCTGATAAAAACAATTTGAACTGAACAAACTGTGATTGCTGATACTTGTTGACGGCAACATGTATCATCAATATGTTTTTCTCAGTTCTAATATAGATATTTAAACGATTCTCAACATATGAATTTACTTGCTTTAATTTGTTTGCGAATTATTAATTCTATTTATTTTATTTTACAGCTATACAAATTAAATACATATCAATATTATCAAAAATTCGATCACATGTTCCATGTTTGAATTTGCTTGGATTCATCCAGAGAAATGCTAATGTGTCTCCGAGTCTAGTATACAATTGTCTCCGAAATTTGTGTGTTGAAAACTGTTGCTCATTACTTTCAACCTTTTTATTGTTTCTTACTCGTTTTGTCAAATGTCAGAATGAGCGAGAATTCTTAAAATTGAAAAGATTTAATGGCTTGTAAACAAAATTATGTGAACTGAAAATAGAGGTAGAGGCAAAAAAGAGGGGGGAGAAAGCGAATTCCTATTATCCGTGTTGCTTCTCGTCTGTCCTTTCTCAAATATTGTAGTTTTAAATGTCAGTCAGTAAGAACAAAGAATGCACCTCTAATACCATCTTGTCTGATCAAGCAATAAAAGTTTATAAACATCCAGTTTGTTCGCAGTGCAGCAATGTATTCAAACTTAATGCAACACCAAGTAATCTAGCAGCGAAAGTTTATAAGCAATCGGTGAAGACTTATAAACAATCGCTTGGCTTATAACATTCCTCACTTATTACACTACGTCGCATATGGTGCTGTATATCACACACATTCGCTCTGCTGCTGGTTTGATTTGGTTACAAAGCTCAAGTCTAATTCTTGGCATCAAATTCAGCACCTCATTAGTTCTGATGCTGCTGTTGAAGAGCCTGCAACATCGAATACTACGCAACTGCTGCAGTTGTGTTTGTTGTTGCTGGTGTAGATGCAGCAGCAGCAGCAGCGGCAACGACAGTGGATGTTGCCCCCGTTGCCGCTGCTGTAGCTGCTGACGGCGGCAATTGTTGAGCAGCTGCCCCGGATAGATTTGCTGCCGCTCCTACGTTCGGTGTGACGTTGGCGGCAACACTCAGCAGGTTACTATTGCTATTACTAATGTTGTTGTTGTTGTTGTTGTTGATGCTGTTGCTACTACTACTGTTACTACTACTACTATAATTACTACCGTTACTACTGCTAAGATTTCCTGTTATTGTTGCTGTTGTACTAATATTATTCTTATTGCCACTCATTAAATGCTGCTGCTGCTGCTGTTGCTCATAACGCATGCTTGCTGCAATTGCTGCTACGTTGCTGCTACCGCTGGCCGGTATTCCTCCATAATGACTGCTTGTGCTGCTGGTTGCGCCGCAGCTGCTACTGTTCGTACTGCTGTTGCTGACGTCGTTGAGTGTTGCTGCTGGTGGCAAGTTGCTGTTGCTGTTCTCATCGTTGCTGGCAGCCGGCACTGGCTTGCTGCTACTTGCATTGCTGCTAGTGCTACAGTTGCTGTTGCTGTTGTTGTTGGCCAGCTCGTGCTGCTGCTGCTGATTTTGATATTGATGGTTTCCACTCGGCGTTGCTGCTTGTGACTCGTTATTCTTAATCGCTCCGTTTTTCTCACTGACTGCCGTTGTCGTTGCTGGTGGTGGCGACTTTTTATCTGCGTCGTGCTGCTGTTGCTGTTGCCGGTGTTGCATGCGGTATTCCAACGACGGTGTTGGCCCAGGACCACGCGACACCTGGAACAGCACGCGTGATATGACGAGAGCCACCTGCTGGTCCAGAATGTGCGACATAACGAGTCCGAGCAGCCGTTGCTCCTGCTGCATAAATAGCGAACGGTTGTCGGGGTGCTTCGCCAAATGCAGAAGCGTGCCTGCTGCGCGTCGCAGCATATCCAAGCTGGTACCCATCGAATCAGGATTTTCGCGCAAGTAGTTGATGCCGTGCTGATTGGCGACACCGAGAGCCGTCTGCTCGGCTTGCTCGATGAAGGCCACCAAGTAGGAGATGCAAGGACTTTGCAGTGCGACCGTGCGTGCCATGGCGCTATCGGCAGCGGCCAAGTAATGCAGCAGGTTCACGCTGAATTCGCGCAACACCTGGTCTTCGTTGCGGCAGAGATGACGCGTCAGCACCGCGCAAAGCTTCTCTAAGCGTGCATGTGGCGGAGTCGCTATGACCAGATCCACGTTGGCATCGGTTACGCACAGCTTGCAAAGCGACTCCAAAGCCAAGCGTTGCGGCGAGAGCGCTGTGTTCGGTCCGCATGATGGAAACGGATCCTGTCCATGCGCGCTGGGGCAGACGGCCCAGTGTAGCAAGCCATCGATGAGCGGTCGCGCGATAAGCTCCTCGTAGCGTGACAGCTCCAAGTGGCCGGCAATATTGGCCATCGCCACGAGCATATTCTCGCGTATGCTAATCAGGTAATCCCACCACCATTCACGCTCGCCCTGCAGCGAACTGCAAGAGTCCGAGAAGTCGGTGTCCTCTTCGCGATCGTAGTTGCGTGTCTTCGGAGTGCGCTGCAGATGCTCGTGGTTGAGCAGCAGCAAACGGCCGAGGATGGCCAGGAAGCGCGACGATTTGGCGAGTATGGTTTCGTTGCCCGGCACGAACGTCAGGTTGCGGAAGATGTTGGAGAGGCAGATGCAGCGCCTTGCTAACGCATCCTGGCTCTCATTCACCAGATACAAGCTCGCCTCATCACGCGTGTAACACTCGTCCTCGTAGCTAGAGCCGCGACGGCGCTGCAGCACCAGCGCGGGGTCTCGCAAAGTGGACTTGGGGTCAAAAGTTTTGCTTGCGAGGGCTGGAGTTTGATAGCCGTTGGCCAGACGTTGTGTTGGCTCGATCTCCATGTCGACTTCACGACAATCGCTGTCGAGCGTAGGGACTGTGACTGGCGCAGTAGCACCAGCTGCTGCTGCGGCTTCATGGTGTTCGCCGGGTGGCAGTAACGCGTCCTTCTTCACCTCGGGATGCAAAAACTCATCGGCATCACCCATTTTTGATTTCTTAGTCGCTATGGAAGCTGAGGTGTTGCTGTCATGGCCGAGGGGTTTGGTGTTGTTGAAGATGCGTCGCTTTTTGTTGAACGTCTGCTGGAGTTTCGTGGTATCGACGTCGTTATTGCTCCCTTCTTCCCTTTCAGTGGCTGCATCCGACTTCAAACCGCCTTTCCCAAGCAATGCGCTGCTGAGACGCTGCTTCTCTCCCTGCCTTTTGTCGCTGTGTCTGCGGCCTCTGCTGATGTAGCGCGCAAATGGAATGTCAATGATTTCGGATTTGAAAACGTCGATGATCCCGTCGGATGTGTCCTGCTCTGATGAACCGTATGTCCAGGCGCTGCAGTCAATGGGAGCAGTCTGCTCGTACATTTTGTTGCTGTCGATGTCCCAGTCCCGCTGTCCGTCCATAACGAAGATGTCGGTCTCGGCAGACTGTATGCGCACCGGTAGACCCTTGCGCGACATCATCGTGTAGTTGGGCGTATTTGAAAGCATGAAAACGCGCTCATCTAAGTTCACCGGCATCCGTGCCTGTCCCAAGTCGATACCACCATCTTCGGCGGCGCCGTTCATGTCGTCGGCAACCGGTTTTGCTGCCCGCACACCCGCCTCGTCATTATTCTCGTAGTAACGCTTGCGATTGAAACTGCAGATGCTCTTCATGCCGCTCGAATTCTTCTTCAAATGCTCGGCATCCTCGACCTCGTCGCTGTCGTTGAACATCTCGGAGAGCTGCTTCTGGAAATGTTCGAGCAGCAGCGTCAACAAGCCGGGCAGATGCTGCAGGCCAAAGTACTGCACGGTGGTATCGTCGAAGAGCAGCACGTTAATCACATCCAGCGCCCAGGTGCACTCCGTCAAGAGACCGGAACGCAACGCCATGAACAGGCGCCAGGGATCGATGGGGCAAATGTCACTCTTGGCCAGCCGTTTGCGACGATACAACACGGGGGTGGTGGCTTCAACGCTGTCAGGCGGGAAGTTGATTTCCTTCTTTTGTAGCTGCGTTGATGGCGATTGAAACGATGTTTGCTGGTGGCTGCCAGCAGTTGGTTGCTGCTGTGGCGCATGTGCACCTGCGGTTTTCTGAGCCAACACCATGCCACTGGGTGCTACACCGGCAGCACTGCTGCCGCTGGCGCCCAGCATTGCACTGGCTGGAGCGCCGGGTGCACCAACAACTACGCCCGGGCCACAGACCGCACCAGGTGCGCTGTTCTGCGGAGGCGGCATGGCGAAGGGCGGTGGCTTCGTCATATTGCTGGGGAGGCCACCTTGTCCTTGTCCGCTGCTGGGAGTGGGCGGAAGTTGGCCTGGTTGCGGCTGTGTAGTTAGTGACATCCCAGGTCCACTTACGGCTTGCATGCGCTGTTGCTGCTGCTGCTGTTGCTGACTATTCGGCGGTGGACGCAGAGGCGAACCAGGAACAACACCAGCTTGAGCCGATTGAGCTGTGCTTCCTCCTGCGGCACCCATTTGGGCCCATTGCGGTGGCGGAGTTGGTTGTTGTGTATTAGGTGGCTGTTGCTGCTGCTGCTGCGGGTAGGGTGGTTGTTGTTGCTGTTGCTGTGGTGGTGGTGCCTGCTGAGGGGCATAACGATGTTGTTCCCACTGAGCAGCCGCTGACACCTGTTGGTTGGGTGGTCCGAGTGGTCCACCTACGCTTGGGGCTGTAGTTCGTGGCGGTGCGCCACCCCATGTTTGTGGTGCGGGTGACGAGGGGTACTGGCCACGGTATTGATTCGAGCTGCCTTGCCAGCCACCTAAAGACGAGAGGATTTTCATTGAGTTATTGCTGAAAGTGGCAATAGAAGGCCATGTCAAAGCGCCCTGCAGTAAGATTTCGACAAACGTGACCATTTCCAAAAGTTTTTTTTGCTTAATTTTGTATTTTTGGTGGCTTTAAGAGCTCCTCAAAAATTGTTCCTGCGATCAATCTTGTCGTGAATTGCGAGGTGAATCGTCGTTCGTTTTTGTCACTTTTGTGGGCGATTTGGTTTTAAGCCGTTTAAAGGATTTGGGATCACACACTTACCATACATTTGTGGTCTTGTATTGTAGCCAGGGTAGGGTTGAGTATCTTTGACAAAATCTGGGTGTCGACGTGGTTGAGGAGGAGTCTGAGGGAATAGAAAATAAGTAAGTTCTTCTTTTATTTTTTGCAAGCAGCTTCACTGAATACTCACTTGGTCTGGAGGCCTATAGTAGTCTTGTTGTCCCGGTGTGCCAGGAGGATAAGCACTGCCCGCTGCAGAGACAGGTCCGGCTGTTGGAGGTCCTCCGGAAGGACTTGCAACATTTCCACCTGGCGGCGTTGGTGACTGAGTGCTACCTGGTGGTGGCTGACTATAGGGTCGATTACCATACGGTGCATACGTACTGGCGCCAGGTTGAGGGCTACAAATGTACCAAGAAATCAAAATTAAATCAGTAAGGAGAGAAATGAAGATGCGACTCAAGCAAAGTTGGTGAAAGATATTGAAATGCAATAAATTACATTTAGTTCACAAAATAAAAATTATTAGCTTCACAAAGTAAAAAAAGTTCTTGGGGTTTCATTTAATAAAATTATACTAATTACGCCATCCCAGCTAATAATTTTACCAACTCTGCTCGAACGGAACAATTGATTTTTGTAGTGAATGCAAAAGAACAATACAATCAAAATGAACTCATATGGTAGTGCAGAGCATGAAGTGTATGGAGGGAAGAAAAAGTCACTCACGCTTCTCCCTCTGGCCCGTAGGGAGGGTACATGTTGCGATTCTGTGGTGGAAATTGTCCTTGGCTCTGGCCAAACTGCCCACCCGGTGGTCCGGCCGAATTGTATTGATCACCGGCTCCGTATTGTCCGTAAGCACCGGGTTGTCCTGGATATGGAGAACCTACAAAAGTTTTGAGTTGAGTAGAAAATCGTAAGACTGGAACAAAAAACTGAAAATACTGGAAGCTGGTCAAATATTTCCACAAAGATTAAACAAGAGACAAAGTTTGCAAACGGAAGCTTTAATTAAAAAAAAGGAGTAAAACAAGAAAGAAAGCAACTTAAATGATTCATCTAGATGAGAAAAACGACGTCGTAAATTGGTTTGAAAGAGTGGATTAACGACTGAAATGAAGTTTGTAACGCAAATCAGTAAGAGTTGGATGGCAATCCGGTATAGGGACAGCTACCTATGAAGTGGTGTGATGATAGTCTTAATGAATGTGCAGCAACTACGTATGATACATACAACATTAGAAAAAATATATGTTTAACTTAATGAGGAATCATTAGTAGGATTTTACGTTTTAGAAATGATAAATATTACGATTACTGAATTTCTGTGTTGAATTTTCTGAAACGTACATTTTTTAAATACATTAAAATGAAAACTTTAAATGTTTCTTTTTAATTTTAAGTACGCATCGCTATTTCTTGGAAAAAGTTTTAAGCGCTTTTTCGATTTCAAACAAAGATGAAGAAAAATATTGTTGACAAGCGATTAAAATATGCAATCAATTAGAATGCCAAATTATAGGTACTTAAAACTGAAGGTTTCAATTCAACAAAATTAAGTCAAAAGTGATGAGAAACAAAATAACTCATTGGAATCTAACTGCATGATTTGAAATCAGTTTAAATGTATGATTGATTTAAGTTAGACTAACATTCCGAAGTCAGCTGAAATCGTTGTATTAAGTTGGATTCACAAACGACACAATTCTGTGATGGTCAACAGATGGACTTCAGTGACCTTAATAAACTTATGCTACCGATTTAAGATTGCGCTATCTGTATAGTTATTTTTTTTTTTCATAAAAACGATCCTACGAGAACCGAAATAGATTTCCGCACCGAAACAGATCATTTGGCAATCTGAATTTAAGATAACCGATATACTCATTCATTATTTTAACAAAAAAATCAATTCTGTATAAGGGAAAAGAATTAAACAATTGAAGGGGAAAATTCAATTCTATATAAAAGAAAAGAATTAAACAATTAAAGCGGAAATATCGGATTATTATAGGTCCACCACCTAATTAATTACCTATCTTTTCCTTCCCATTAATAACAAAGGAATCCAAATTAGCTAAAATCCAAGAAAAAATTGATTATGAATAAAAAATTAAAGAAAAGAAATAAAATAGGTGGTGAAAGGAAAAGATAGGCAAGGGCTTAAATAAATGAGTATGCAATTTAAAAAGAACGAAAACATAATGAATACCTTGTGCTCGAGACACCGGCGCATAAGTACCACCCTGTTGATAAGGGGGCGCACGTGGTGGTGCGCCTACCGGGTCATCGAAAGGGTTGCTCACACTAATATTATCACCGGCGGTGGTTGCTGCTTGAGTACTGTTGCCTATTATCGATTACAAAACGAATTGATAGATTGTTTGTTCGTGGTTTTGTGATGAATTAATGAATGAATTGACAGATGGATGGATACGAGATTGGAGGAGAATAAAAACAAGAAATATTTTTGTCGATTAATATAAAAGAAGAAAAGTGTGCGCATGAAGCGATTTAAAGCCATTCGAAAATGTTGGTTGAACAAAATGAGGTGGGGAAGGACAGGAAAGAACATACAGGCAGGTATTTGCGATGACAAGATGTAAAATTTGTGATTTACAAGTAAAAAGAGTACCAAATGCGAGATTAAAAAATGTTGTGACTTTTGTGAACATTATTTGAAATTAAAGAACGTAAATAACGATTATTTATGTTGATTTTGATAAAAAACTAGCTAAACTCATTAGAATTAATAATTAATAAAAGTCTTAACAAACACTCACTATTTTGAGACTTTTCTGTTTGCTTAGGAAGTACGATAACAGTTATTTTTGGAAGTGCAATACATTTTTGGAATAAGCTATTTTTTATTCATTCGAAGCTCCATTACGTAATCTTTTGAACGCAACACAACAGTTTTTATGTGAGAATACATAAAATGTTGAATACACTAATCTGGGGTTAGTAAGAGTAACGAATTGAACGAATAAAAGCTTTTATCTACAAAGAAGATAACTTTGTTAAGAAATCGCATAACGCATTTACAATATTCTTGCACATTTTAAAGTTAAAAAGCAAGCACGCAGCAGTAAAATCAGGATGAATTATTAATTTAGTGGGGGAAAAAACAATTTCTTAAAAGCCAGAATAAAGATATTTCATTTACAAAAAGTTTTAATGTCTTTACAAGTTCTTGGTACCATAGACTATTTACTTGTTGTCTCATGTGTGTTGACTTCTTACCTGCATGTGGTGTTTGTGCGTTGCTCTGTGATGGTGGCCTCTGTATTTGCCCGGCTGCATTATAATCTGGTTGTCCACCCGCACCCGGATAACCGCCTGGATAGCCGGGATAACCATCTAGCACAGCGTTCGGTGCAGCGCCAGGTGCGGGGAAAGAGTCTTGCGAATTGGAGGAACCTGCTGATGTAGGTGGTGGAGCAGCATTCATTGTACCACCAATATTTTCGAAATCAAAGTACGAAACAAAGAATGCGGGGGGGAAAGTAAAAAAAAGAATTCATAAAGTTTCAAGTTTTTTTAAATTGTTGTATTATTGTTTTGGTGCTCACTTTTACCTGGCGAAGGTACCGAAGCTGCTTTCGTTGACTTCTTCTTGGTTCCAGCTTCTACCTGTTGTATGATCGGTAGTGGATCAATGTCGCCTCGATCGAAATGACATTCGAATGCTAAGAGATTTTTTGTGTAGTGCTTTCGCAGTGTGTAGGCAGCGCTACTGCTGGCGCCAATGCCCAGCATACCGGCGATATCCTTCCAGGTCTTACTTTTCGTAACCTTTTTTGAGATGAGTTTTTAATTGAAGACAGTTGGTTGAGTTGAATTGATTGTTGGTTGGTTGTTTGGCGGGTTGGTGAGGAGTTGAAGGTTAAGGAAGAAAAAGTACATTAAAAATTAGCAATGAGATTTCCGGAAAGGGAAAGTATACAACAAGAAACGTTCTTGATGCAAAAAATCAGTAAGGTTTGATTAAAATCTTCAAAGAATTGAAATAAACGAAAAATGTAATTGCAGAAAGCAAAACATGTATAAAAAAATCGTCGTAATTATTCAGTGAAACATTATTTAAAAATATGTAATTCTTGCAAGTAAACTCAAATATCATTCAATAATAAAATAAAATAATTACACAACTATTTTCCTTATATTTACGTTAAAGATGTTTCAGTTTTTTTACATTTTTCATTAATTTTCTTTAAATATTTATTTTGAAATGCGTTAAAGTGGTTAAAATACAGAGGACTACTTACGATATACAAAAATACTTTCATACTACTTTGGGAACGGGGGAGAGGATATCATCTACTTCGAAATACGGGAATTAAATCAGTTTATACTCCAGCCTTAACCAAATCTTAAAAAATCCCATCAACTTTGCAACAAAAGCAAATTAAAGAAATTATAACTGATTAAAGCTCGACGTACATGCGTTTCTACATAATCGTTACTGTATTGAAATATGGGAAACTTGCATTGTGTAACACATATGATAATATTAATAATTATAAATATCATAATAACTGCTCTGAAGAGCATAGAGAGCTCGATGGTGACTCTCCTAAGCGAGTTTTTCTAAAGGCTCGTTTCTGTTTTTTCGCGAATGGAAATGTTTACTTGATTCAGATTAAACGAATATTAAGACTGCTGTACATCGAAACACCCGTTTGAAACTACAGAATCAGTTACACTACTTTCTTCTAAATTTCTAAAAGTATGTGAATCAGTAATTGTTGGAAATAGTAAATTCTAGTGTAACAGCATTCAAAGCAACCAAAAGCTGGCCTTAAAATATGTGCGTAGTGAAAACAATGAAACTGAGAAAAAAACTACAAATCTTTAAGCTTGATTTGTAAAAATTCGTCGTTTGGTCGGTTGGAGTATTTGGTTTGGTTCTAGTAGTGGTGAGTAACTTTGGTAGTTGGTATTATTTTTGCTAGTAAATCTAGAAAGAAGTTAGTAAAAGGAAGTACTACGGCACCTTGCATACCTCGACGAATCCTCCACGTTCTTTAACATAAATATATAATCTATACAAATCCAGTGGTTGCTTGGAAATGGTGGGACACGCCGTGATGGGCGTGCGCCGCTCCTCCATGAACGCACGCAGCTTATCTAGCCAGCCGCGGCGTTCCGGGTTGTCGTCCATTTCGTAGAGTTTGCAGAGGCTGTCGGATTTCTTATTCGAAGTGCGAAAAGTTTCTGGTGGCGGCACAACGTGGCTATTAAATACCTGCAGAGTAATTTATTTTCGTCGTCACAGCTTTGTAAACAAATTGCAGTCTTAAAAATCCACTTACCGGACTGGCTGGAGTTCTTGTCCAATTTGGTGGAGAATTCATTTCGTATTCCTCAGCAACACCTGGATGTGGAGCATGTGGACCGCCGCCAGGCGATGTGCTTGGGGGCACTAGATGGCTTTGGCTGTATGGATCATTCTTGCGTGATTTCGGTGTGGTGCACTGTGGATCCTCAGCAGATGCTAGAAATATAAATAATAAATTGAAAAAGGTATAAATTGATGGAGTAAAAGAACCAACCTGCTGAAGCATTCGATAGCGTACTTTGTTGGCTTACATCATCTATAGGGGCACCATCTGGTCCAGTTGTTACCACTGATGTTACAGCATGTGGTCCACCCAAACCACCACCAACACCACCGCCGCTCGAAGTCGACGAACCCGATGAACTTATACCGTTATCTTGCGATATATGCTCTGGCTGATTGGCCACACCAACATCTCCGATGCCACCGGCACCACCTGGTGGAATGTTTCCGCTCAGCATGCCACCAACCACTTGTGGTGGTGTACTAGTCGGCGGACCCATACTAGTTGGTCCGTGTGGTGGCCCCATGTGATGTGGTGGGCCCATCGGCATACCAGGATGCATGCCCGGTCCGTTACCGTATCCTTGTGGAGGCGTAACACTGGCCCCATATCCACCGACGCCACCACTACCGCCGCCCTTGTGCTGTAAATGCTGCTTCAAGTAATTGAGTGGGCGTGGCGAGCCACTACTTCCCTGGCTGTGTGGTGGCGGCGGTGGTCCACCAGGCGGTTGTGTGCCTTTGCTTTGTATATGATTACCCACCATTCCGCCTGGTGCATTAGCGCCGGCGCCAGCTGCATGGCCCTGAGGAGAGGGTGGCACCCAATTCTGATATGGGGGAAACTGTGCGTGTGGACTTGGACCACCACCGCCTCCGCTGTGATTTGGGATGGGTCGACCGGTGTATTGCTGCGGACCACCAGGTGGCATGTTGTTGGCAGCCGTGGGCTGATTTGTGGGTGGTGGTACCGAGGGTGCGTAGCTGCTTGGCGGATACTGTGGACGAGGCGGGTAGCTTCCTAGAATTCGTGATAGAGTGATAAGCACAAATTGAAAAATATGGACAGATATATTTAGTTACAAATATTGTAAAAAAATAAACCGGGCAGTGGTGTATAATTTTAGTTCTTACCTTGCGAATATTGTTGCGCTTGTTGTGGGGGTGTTGGATAACCCGAGGTCATGCCCTGCGGACCCGGACCAGGGCTTTGCCCTGAACTCGGTCCCATTTTGTAGCCGCCATGCATGTGAGGCGGCGGTGGATAACCGCCTCCAGCGCTGCCGGTTGTTGGCTGAGTTGGTATACTATTCACAGACTGATTTGGTGGAGGTGGCTGTTGCTGTGCAACCGAAGAAGTACCGCCACTGCCGCTACCCGGTGTTCCCGACAACGGCTGCTGAGACGAATTGTTCACAGCGGAAGATGAATTCTGCGGTCCACCCGAATTCATTTGAGACTGTGGCTGCTGCTGTGTTAACGACGGACCGCCAACACCTCCACCGAGACTCTGCGGAATGTGTGGCGGTATGCTTGGTTGCTGCATAGGACCGCTGCTCGATTGATTGCTCGATGGTCGCGAAATTGGATGACTTTGTGCTACAAAAGTAATAGCATGAATATTTCTTTTCGGCGCCGGAGTATTTTAATCGACTTACCCACTGCTGGCGACATTGAACGCGAACCGGACGAACCCGTGGGTGATGGTGTTGGGCGCATCACTTGCTGCGGATTCGGGGTACCTGGTGGACCCGAACCCATGCCACTGTGTCCGCCACCACTTGAACTGTCGTTGCTGTTCTGACCAATTAATTCCTGCAAGCATACAAAATACACACGTGGCGATAAGTCGGCCTCTCACCGGGTGCTTTTAATGGAAAAATTGTACTTTATATAAAGTTTCGAAATGTTCCCAGGCAGTCGCTGTTGTAAATATATTCATTTTGTTGGTTGTTGATTTTCTAATCGGTTTTGTTCTATTCTTATTCAAGATAATATTTTTTTCTTCAAACCAGAACGGTTGAAAATGATTTTCTCTATTCCTGAAAGTTCTGTGACTTGAAATATTGAAAACTGAAGTGATTTGCTACGCAGAAAAAATGTTAAATCTAAAAGGAATTTTTTCTTGAAAGTAAATTCAAAGTGGAGAAAATTTTGCTCTTTTGTGCAAATCCAACAACAAAAGTTGTTATAGTGTGAGAGCGGAAGCTACGGTAACCATGGTTGCAAATGCAAATGTTTCGTGCATCAAATCAATATGCGAAAATATTTTCGAAACTACAGAATAACTAACATTGTTTAAAAAGATTTTAAAAAAATGCAGAAGAATTTAAAACTAATTAACAACTTAAAAATAGAAAAGGAAAGTAATAAACAAAGAAGTATCTATAAATATAAGTAGATTACAAAAATGCCGGCCGGCATTCCGATGGATGGATTACTTAGATAGCTGAGTACGGAATATACAAATATGTACATATATATGTATGTGCGTAAAATGTTCTGGCGTATTTGCATGCATTGTTTAGAAAATTATAATAAAACGAAAATCAACATTAATTACAAACAACAAAGTTAAAAAGAAAAAAAAAGAGCTGAAAGGAAAATAAAAAGCCATACAGAAAATTAATGCAGAAGACAACAACAAACAAATTTATTTATTCCAAATCTTAGTAGGAAAGCCGACTTTGACTTTGAATGTCATAAATCATTCGAATACAAGTGGATGATGTGGGGCGAGAGGGAGGAAATGGCATTTCATGAAGGATTGCATTGAAGCGGCTGGTGAGCATCATGTGCTTGCCTTGCAGTACAATAAAACTGAAAATATGAAGCCTTGTAATGAGATAGAGAGAAAAATGTAATGCCAGATAAATAAAAAGGATGGAAACTGGAAAAATAAGTCAATCTTCTTGTGATAATTTCCTTCATTAGTATTTTATTATTTAGTATTTTTACTTATAAATTTTAGCAAAATGTTTCTTTTCAAAGAAAGTTTCTAAAGAATTTTTCACAACGAGGTCAATGAATTCCGTACAGACCTGGTAAGCGCTTAATATTTTTCCTCTTCCCTTCCCTCACCGAACGGTGTACAAAAAGTAAACAATACAGTGAGACAGGGGATGATGAAATAAAATTAAATAAAAGAATGTAGACAAAGAAAAGACACTCCTGAGTAGAAAAAACTTACAAACCCACAAACAAACCTGACCTATTTTTAGCACATTTGTTTGAGTTTATGACAGCACCAGCGAGGGGTATCGTCATCATCATTCTTTCGATAAAGAAGGAACTTTTCTGTTAGACAGAATATGTTTTTTTAAACAAGTTAAAGGATTTTTACAATCGAAAGAATTCGCAAAGAATTTGAAAGCTGCAACTCTGAACTTCGAATTTCCAATTTCAGAGAGGGATGCCTATGTAGAGAGTATTCATTGTTATAACGAGTAGGCTCACTAGTTAGTCTCGAAGTAAGCGTACCTTGGCAGAGCGACTACTGCGAAGCCTTTGAATCCATTTTAACCAAGCAGTTCATCATTAAAAAAAATGTTAGAGTGCTGAGAAGCACTGTCAAAATGTTGACTGGCTTCGTAGCAGACGCTCTTCCAAAACAAGGTACCCGAAAATCTTGTCCCGAGATTAGATTACAAACCAACGAGTTATAACTTTGGATACTCTTTACATAAAAGATCTCTGCTAATGTTTGGTCATAACTAGTTGCATTTTCGAAAACCACGTGATGCTGAGTTTGTATGTTTGTAGGTTTTTGTTTGATACCAAAAATTAAAACACAGTGGAAAGAAGTCGCAAACCAGGAGAGGAAACCACCTGAACTCCCCCCCCCACAACAAAACAAAACGCAGAATCTGGGAAGAATGCTATCGTACCCTTTTCACAACAAGTGCGGAAAACAATGCGAGACAATAAGGAGAATAACAAGTAAGCAACAACAGTTCCATAAATTACTCAATCTCACAAAGTTACATAGCGTGAAATAAAATCGCCGTTCACAATGGCAAAGGAAAAGAAAAGTAAATTCGAAGGAGTTAAAAAAAGAATCACAAACGGTTTCGGTTTTAATCTCTGTAGACAATTATTAAAGTAAAAAAAAAAATTGATTGACATCTCCATAAGGCTTCCAGTGGCCTACATATAATCATTACAAGATTTTAGAAACAAACATGTAAAGAAGTTTAATTGAAATAGCTATTTAAATTTACGAAAGTCAAAAATTAAAGAGAGAAATAACCTTCTCGATGCCAAGTGTGAATGAAGAAGTGAATGAAGTCGATAAAGAAGCATAAAAATAAATAAAAATTTACCAGAAAACTAACAATAGCAGCAACAGCAGCAGCACAATAATGTTGGTAACATGAAGAAAAAACTCAGCAACTTTCCAAGTAAATGGCAAAACGTAACCAGAGAGCGACTGTCAAACGTGTAAAGATTCATGAGTCTAATAAATGACTTCAAGCGGGGAGTGTTGGCGGGGAGTGTTGGCGGCGACCATCAGGCAGCTGATATGCTGAAAACTGAGCAACGAAGCTGGCTGACTAAATACGTGTTGCTCGCCCGACAAAAGCACGAAAACCACGAAAAGAACAAAAGAAGGAATGAAAAATGCTTTGAAGTGCAAAAATTGCACACCCAGCTAAAAAAAAAAGAACTTTTCAAGTGGAGTTATTAAGAGAATAAACGTGAAAATTTGGTGAATGTCGTAATTTGATGGTTAGGGGTTACCAATCGGGTTTCTGATATTTAGAAAATTGCTTTTGAAAATCCTGGTTTGCTTAATTCGCACTTATTTAGAAATCTTTTATATGTAACAGAAATGTATGTAAGTTAAAAACTATAAGAATATCAACAACTTTTAATTAAAAGGTAATAAAATTACTGAAATAAAATAACAAAGCAGAATATTTTTTAGTAATCAAAAAGTAATAAAAATTGAAATATTACGACCATTTCTTGTGTTTTCTTTTTAATCTAAGAATTAATAAGTAATAGTAAGAATTATTTAATCGTAATTACAATTGTTATAGTTTGCGTCTTTTTTGTTTTTTCCTAAAAATAATTTTGTTATTTCTTAAGCTCAAAAAAAAGCGGGATTATAAAATGCTAAATTTGGCAACCCCCAGCGATGACACAGCGCAGTAATGAGAGGTGAGAAAAAAGTTAGTATGGTGAAATCAGCGCGATATCGAGGTGAAAAACACTTCGAGCCTCAAGAATTCTTTTTTCACACATTTTATAATTTTTTCGGCAAATGTAACCGAAAAAATTGCACAAATTGTTAGCGAACAAAAATTAAATTTAAACTCATCCAAGAACCGCGAATCGAACTCAAACGAACGAACCGAATAATTAACAAATTACTGAGTAGAACTGGATGGGTAGAGTAGAGTAGAGTAGAGACGACAATTGAGAAATTGTTGGGAAGAATTGTTGTGCAGGCGTACAAGGCAGCGACCGAAATATACAGGAGAAGCAGAAAAAAGAAATTAAATTAAATTAAGAATGGAATGACAGGGCGACGCAGATAGCTAGATAAGAAGGAAAGAAATGTTTTGTGGGGGCACGAAACCACAACAGAGTCATTAAAAAAAGTTAGAAATACAGGGTATCGACGGGGGGGGGGGGGGGGGGAATGGGAACGACTGGCGGCAAACAAGCCAGAGCTTAAAAGGCCAAAGAAAGATACGACCGACGACGACGACCGACGACGACGACGAATGGCAAAAACATCGCTGGCGATACTCGTATCAGAAGAACGAACGTCTAAAGAGTAAAAGCACTCGCACTCACTCTGCACACACGAGCGAAGCATACGAACGAGCAGCAGCAGCAGCAGCACAGAAACGAGAACAGAAAACCGTCAAGTTTTTCTCCTTTTCTAACTTGACTGCATCAGCAACAACGGCAACGGCAACGACAACGACAACGGCAACGGCAACGGCAACGGCAAAGACAACGACAACGACAACGACAACGACAACGACGACGACGACCACACCACATCAAAGTAGCAACAACATGAACAGCACTAGCGGCAACAACAACAACAAGCAAATAGAAAATATTTTCTGATAGCAATTTTTGCCATAATCAACAGGAGAAGCAGCAACAAACATCTAATCCAAAAAATATGAAGAACAGCAATGATGAAATTAATAGAAGTGAAAATATTTAGAAATAGAAATAAATTGGAACAAAAATAGCAAAAAAAAAAAGAGAGAAACTATTACGGAAATAAGTTGGATATATAAATTTTAATAATCTATATTTTTATAAGAACATTCAAAATCTCAAAAAAAGGTAAAAAACGATAAGCAGTTTCCACGCTTCGAAATCTTCAAATCGAAAAAAGTGGGCGGGTTGCATCGATTTTTATAATAATTTTGCCACCTTGCGTTAGACAACTAGAATGCCTTCATTACAAGAAAATCGATGCAATGATCGTGATGATTCGTTTTTTTTTAAATATTCAAGCTCTGGTTTTTGGCATTCCAGACCAAGAAACGCAAGATGAAGCAACCCTCCAGCCATTTGTTTCCAGCCACTTGTTTCCAGCCATTTGTTTCCAGCCATTTGTTCCCAGCATTTGTTTCCAGCATTTGTTTCCAGCCATTTGTTTCCAGCCATTTGTTTCCAAGCAAGCAAGACAGATTTTTTTGGAAGCTCTTTTTTGACTCTGAGTTCATTTTTGACTCTACGAACTGTGAGAGACTGAAATTATGATAGACGAGGGTAGTTGTGAGGAGGGCATCGTGTGAGGAACGAAGACCCGACTCGGGCCACAGGCAGGCAGACGGACAGTTAGTCGGGCGCATAATAAGTGGGTAACACGAGAGATTTCAAGTAGAGATCAGGGTATGCGAAACTTCAAGTGTTTCGTGCTCACTACTTTTAATAAGTGAGTAAAAAAATCATAAGAAAACACATTGAATACGAGGATGACGGACGATTGATTTAAGAGTGGATGAGTGACGGCATCGTAGTCCGCGTCGTTACGGAGAGGAGAGAGAGGAGAGGAGAGGAGAGGAGAGTAGAGGAGAGGAGAGGCACAAAGGTGTGAAAGAATGGCGAAGAAGCAAAAAGAGTGAAGTCACGACGCCGCCCGTCGAATTGAATTGAAGCAGCAACGTGTCGGCCAACTGACAGCCAGTTGACAAGTTGAGGCTTACCAGAGAATGACTCAGATATGCAGCGTGCAGCGTGTATTTCTCTCCTCGATCGCTCATACTCTCATTTTCTATATCACGAAAGATAATGCAAAGGAGGGGAGGGGAAACTGTATTCGGTCCACCAACCACTCTCAGCACTCAGCATCTCGGAGTGCCAACGCAATGCAGCATTTCAAGCTTTCGTTGAGATCTCAAACTTTTGTTAGATTGATTCAACGCTTGCAGGTGTTTTTTAACAAACCACTGCAATTGTTAGGCTAACAGATTCGAATTATTGGAACTGAATTGACTGAACTCTTTGAACTCAAAATGTGCGATCAATTGTAGAATCGCAATTTATAAAGTCACAACAACGAAGAAATTCGTTGATAAAACTATCTGTCAAAATTGTATGGCCAAAATCGAGGTCCATCTCAGTGACTTCAAATACCCCCGCCGCCGCTCACCCGTGGCATGACCGCGCTGGTACCTTCATCGGTCTCTTTATACTACATCATGATTCTGTTTAAATGAGAGACTCGGAATCGGAATCGTGGCACCGTCAGGTTAAATCAATCTTCCCGCCATTCGACACACGAATGCAAACGCTTTGCTCGGTGGCGCACAAGATTATTATAACGATGATGATGATGATGATGACGACTACGATGACGACGACGACGACTACAACATCAACCAACGATGTAGAAGAGGATGGCGACGACTGTGACAACAACGTTCATTGCCAATCCAGTGCATTTTATTACCGCCGCCGCCGCCGACGCTGCTGCTGCTGCTGCGCTGCTGGTTTGCGTTGTTTGCGCTTTATAACTTTTCTATTTTATTTTTTTACAAAAATTACGTGTGTGGCTTGACAGCGTGGAAGGCGCGGTGGAGGCAGGCAGGCGGGGTGTTTCTCAAGTGCTCGCATGTGTTGAATTGAGTTAAGAGCGGCGGCGCTAAGTTGAGCCGAGTTGAGTTGAGCCGAGTTGAGTTCAGCCGAGTTGAGTTCAGCCGAGTTGAGTTGAGCCGAGTTGAGTTGAGCCGAGTTGAGTTGAGCCGAGTTCAGTTGAGCCGAGTTGAGTTGAGCCGAGTTGAGTTGAGTTTGTGTTGCTCTAGCTGAAGTTGCCACCCCTCCAGCCTCCAGCGACGCTCTGGGTCAAATTTTATTAACGTTTTCGAATCATCTGTTCGCTGGCGGCGGCGGCTCTCTCTGTGCTCTCTGCTCTGCTCTGCTCAGCTCTGCTCTGCGAATCATCGTGAGTGGGCACCGTTGTTGTTGTTGTTGTAGATATTGCAAAAGCCCGAGTTGGTTCAAATAGTTTGAACTTTGCTTAGAAGATTTATTATTTTTCTGCTTAATTGCAGTCGAAATGGCAAAAAGCGTTACGAGTGGGTTATTTTTTGCATCAAGCAAACAATTTAAACGGGCGTCGGTATTCAATTTTACTGCTGTTACGAACTCTAGTGCGGCGAAGGATTCTGAAATCCGTTTCAAGCTACGCCTTCAATTATAATTGAAGGGCAGGAGATGAGAAGGGAGAGGAAAAATCACATCTCACTTGACGCAGAACTAGATAAACAAATGTAAAAAAAAGAAAACGAGCCAAAATCTCATAAGAAATTTCAACCATTTTAGTCATGAATAATTTGATTATTTAGAATGAAAAAGCAGCTTCATTATTTTTCTAATCGCTCGCATAAGATAAACATTGGAAGCGAATAAAAAGCCTTGACATTGACAAACAAAAGAAGCCGAGGAATTCCACCTCCACCAAGCAAAAAAAAAAACAAAATCAAACGACCAACCAACAGTTAATTTCCACTCATGTTGCAGTCTACGCTGAGACTGTGAGAGAGTTCGTTCAACGACATTTCGGAACGACTTAACGGCCATAAAAGCGTGACAAGAGGTCTCTCCTCCCTCCGCCTCCTCCTCCTACTACTCAACCTCCTACACCACCTCATCATCCACCTTCACCACACCGAACACGTCCACCTTCACCACACCGAACACGTTCACTTCGGAGTTGATTGTCGTCGTTGCCCTACAGTCAATCAAGTATTAAAATCCTGCTCGCTATTGAAGCAAAACGAAAATAAAAGCACTCGCAAACTAATGGTTGTGCCAAATACTCGCTGTGTTGTTGTTGGCCGGTGGTCGTTGCTACTCGCGCGATTTTTAAGCTTCGTAGACGGCGAGGAGGAGGAGGAGGAGGAGGAGGAGGAGGAGGAGTAAGCGCTTCCTAAAGCTATACAAAGTAAGCAAGAGACCAACAAAAGCATATCAAGTAGGTGGAACTTGGAAAAGCAGAGCAGATAGGATAAAATAAAACAGAAAAGACAGGAATTCAGGGTTCAGTTGAAGATGATTTAGATTTTTTGTATCCTACTTCACATTTGCACGACCACATCGTTTAAATAGCTGGCCGGCCGCTTACGTGCATTTTTTACCATATTATTGGTCCGGTTAGTGGTATTGCAGCACCTCGAGGCAATGAATGAAAATTTCCTAGCCAGAAGAACCAGAAAGTATGACGTACGTTTAGACGCTTCGGAGGTTTTTGTTTGAAAAGAGAAGAATAGAAGCGAAGCCCTGTCACCTCATCACCACCCACAGCCCACCACTCACAGCCCAGAGCCCACCACCCACAGCCCACCACCCACAGTCCACCACTCACAGCCCACCACTCACAGCCCACCACTCACAGCTCACCACTCACAGCTCACCGCCCACAGCCCACCACCCACAGCCCACAAGCCGCCATAGTAAAATTGTGCGATAGCAATGGCGAAATCCTCCGAGACGGCAAAAAGTAAAGCAGGAAACTCATGCCAATCTAAGTTTGCGTATTCTGCACTAATTTTTCGTAGTTCTCTTTCTGCGCTTCGTCATGCAGCGGCAAGAAGAAGAAGAAGACGACGCCGACGACGACCACGACGACGGTGGGGTGATGAAGCCTCGACTTCATTCAGATTCAAGAACACCGACAACAGCTGCCACCACCATCACCAACCGCTTTTATCTTCAATTTAATTCCGATTTCTGGCTGTTGTCACAGTCGTCGGAGATGCGGAGATTCGTGCACTGGTACACTGGGAATTTTAAGAAGAAGATCGGGATAACGACGTGTTACGGAATTATTTATTTATTTATTTATGAATCATAGACATGAACCACTTCAACTGATAATATGTTGTCACGGACAAGAACCGGAGCAGCTTCAGAGTCAGTCGTCAATTAATTATAAATTAAGAGGAAAACTAGATAAGATTGTAATGAATTCCTAAAACTGAATACGTAATTCGATTTCATCCGAATTAGTTTAGAATTTCAAGGTGTGATTTGCATCAGAAAATACACAACTTTAGAGTTCGTTATTGCTAACCGAGACCTCCACCGAAGAAAAATTGACTTTCAGCTAGAAATCACACATCCAACATCCCACGAAAATCGATCGCAATGCCAACGATTTGGCGACAAAAGAAGCGTAGGAGGATTTCTCTGGCGATAACAAAGAAAGAGAGAGAAGGAGAGAGAGGGGGAGGGAGAGAGAAAAAAGAAGAAACTTTTTAAATGAACTTCGCCCCGGAGAAGAGCTGCCAACCAACCTTCAATCGGAGAGCAGCAGCATCAAATTGCAAACAACCGTGACGACTAAAAGCTGAACTTATTGACCCCCGAGCACCGCCATTAGAAGGAAAATGAAAATCAAAGGAACGGGAATACGGGAACGGAACACAACTGCTTACCTCTCCCTCTCCCTCACCAACATTCAACACAGCAACAACACTCACCGTGTCTGATGCGATTTCTTGAAGTGTACGTGCGAAAGGAGCGCCAACAGCAACGACAGCAACAACAGCAACGACAGCAGGGTGCAAATACGAAGAAATACTTTATAAAATTACACTCGTCATCAGAGTGTAGTGTGTGCGCGCGATGAGCAAAAACTGAGAGGCCGGCAGCAAGCAGCAGCAGCAAGCAGCAGCAGCAGCACCGGCATCCGTTGCCTTCGAATTTAGTAGACGAAGGAAAAACTTTTACCAACCACTGTAGCTGGGAGTCAAATCGCTAAAGACGGAGCAGCAACAAAAACTAAGCAAGCGCTGGGTAAAACCAGCAACAACAGCCAACCGAGCCAAGTCAGCTAGCAAAAGCAAAAGCAAAAGCAAGCAAGCAAGCAAGCAGCAGCAGCACGGATGGAATGAAATACTTAACGACGCGACACCAACAGCAACAGCAACAGCAATTTTATCTTGTTGTTGTTGCTGCTGTATAAAACCCCAAAGTAAAACTAAATAAGAAAAAAAACGAGCTAAAGCAGCCAGCAAAAGCTTAAATAATAAAAAGCAAGAAATCAGACAAAAACACAGCAACAACTACAGAGGGGGGAAAAAACGGGCAATCCAACCAACCAACCCAACCAAGCCGTTCACAGCACTTTCTGTCAGGCAATCTACAGCTCGAAGCTTAGTGTTGCTCGGCCTGCGCTGGCCTGGCCTGGCACTCGACTCGACTCAGCTGTTAAATGAAACGCAAGGCAAAGAAACAGCGCAGCACTGCAGAGAAAACAAGGCGGCACACAGAAAAAGGAAACCGTAAAGAGAAAGAAGAAGAAGAAGAAGCCAGCAAGTGAGGAGGAACAGCGGCAGGCAGTCAGAACAGCGACTGGAGAAGTGCTGGGAACGACTAACAGCGAGTCCATGGACGACGACGACGATAACAACGTTAGCACTGCTGGTTGTTGATGATGACGACGACGACGACCGACTGACTGACTGACTGAACCACTCACCAACTGACGTATGCGCCGACTGAATGACTACAGCGATTGGTTGGTTGGCTGGTTGGTTCAGCTGAATGCGGTTCGGTTCGTTTGAGTCTCTACTTGGCTGCTGCTGCTGCTGATGATGATGAGTGTGGCAAGCGAGCAAGCAAGCAGCGCCAGGGAACAGCGGCACGACGCCGCTGACGATGACGACGACGAAAGCCAACAGCGCAAATAACACTGGTGTACGGGAGGCAAGCGATTTCAGCGACCGAGCGCACTAATGAACGAACGAACGAACGAACGTACGACGTACGAGACTGCAAAGAGCAGCGAGCGAGCGAGCACAAGCAAAGCCAGGCAAGCAAGTAAGCTGGCAGGCAGCAGTCTCGAAACCATCCCGCCATGCCAGCAGCACCAGCACCGGCAACACTCGACCCACTCGACACACACGACCAACCGACCGACCGAACGATCGAACGACCCACCGACCGAACGACCAACAGAATGTGAAAAAACCGGCAAAATTGCCGATGCTGCGTCGCATCGCCACACAACTTCGAGTGCAAAATTTGCCAAAAGCCATGAACAGTCGAACAAGGAACGAGGAACGAGGAATGAGGAACGAGGACCGAGTACGGGGAATTCAAGTCTGTTGGTACACTCAGAAAAAATGCACACGAACTGTGTGATGATAAAGTGTAATTAAATATTTTGCCGCTGCAAACAAATACACTTCTGATTGCAAGTTCAATTTATTTAATGAACAATTTTAAAACAAGCTTTCGAAATTCCCCCCTAAAAAAAATCGCAAATTGTTTTTTTGAAATTGGAAATGTTAAAAGTTCCACAATCTTTCAACAGAGTGAAAGACTCACCTTCATTGAGTCGTGAGAGACAAGAGGAACCCTAATTAATTTAAATTAGGAGGCAGAAATTAGAAACTAAATATAAATGAAACACAATAAATAAAATCAAACCATTCAAGTTATGAAAAGAAAAGTTCAAAATTTCAACACTTGTTGAAGTATTCGCGGAGATTTGAGGAATAGTCGGGGGACTTCTGAGAATATCAGGAAACACTAATGAGCAAGAAATTAAAAATATATCAAGTATTTCTTAAATTCTATTCAAGAATCAGAGACGATAACTGGATAACACTGGGTGAGAAAAAGGAGTCAATAACGCAGTTTTATTCTTGAATGATTCCCAGCTATCCGTTGACTTTGAAATCCAAAGGGAACGACGGAGTTTATTTCTCAAAGCACTGACTGTCTCGCGCTGACGCAATCAGTTAAATTCTTCTATCAATCACCAAATGAACGAAATGCTTTTTAAATTAAAATGAAAAGTAAAACACACAACTATTTTTAGGCGTGTAGCTGAGCAGAGTGAGACGGACTCGGAGAGCTGGTCGGCTGGTCGGTTGGTCGGCTGTTCGGCTGGTCGACTGGTCGGCTGGTCGACTGGTCGGTTGGTCGGCTGTTCGGCTGGTCGACTGGTCGGTTGTTCGGCTGTTCGGCTGGTCGACTGGTCGGTTGGTCGACTGGTCGGTTGGTTACCTCATTCCAACCAAGAGAAGCATGCTTGGCGCTGATGTTTTTTAAAATGCTTGCTTGCTCGCTGCAGATATATAAATGATGTTCAGTGTTCAGCATTCAGTTCAAGAGTCAGTCGTTCGTTCGTTCGTTCACTCACGCACTGGTGTTGGTGTGTTTGTGTGCACGCTTCTGACTAAAACGTTATTTCATTCTGTGTGTGGAGTCGAACCGCGCGCTGTGCGAAGCCAACCCAAGCAGAGCCGCCAGACCGAGCCAGCGCGCTGGCAATCATTTTGGTCTCGTAGCGACCGAGTAAATCCATTGCCATGCCAGTTCGTCCGTCCGTCCGTCCGTCCGTCCGCTCTACAGGCAGCAGCAAGAAGTTCTGTCGGTCTGTCTGTTTGTAAGTCTGTCAGATTAGTCGTGCAGCAGTCGTCGGTGTTATAAAAGCAGCAGCAGCAGCCAGGCGCACCTCTGATGTCCACAGATTTAAGTGGAGTCGGCCGCACAGCCCAATGTTGTTCATTCGTCCCACTGTCAGACCCGCTGACTGAAAAAGTTGGATTTTGCCGTTTGGATTTTATTTCATTGGGTTTGTCGACTGCTGTTGTGTGACTGCTGCGCTGCGCTGCTGCGCTCGGGTTCTCTGGTGCCAGCCAGGCAGCCACAGCGGTTGTTGTTATCATCGTCGCCATCGTCGCTTCGTCGTTCGTTTCCAAGTCGAATTGCTTCTTCCACCGTTCGTTGCTCGTTGGATCGTATATTTGTTTGTCTCTTCCGCTTCTTCCCTCCCATTCCGTTCCGAGTGTTCAAATGTCAGTCGTTTGGCTCGGCGGAGAGTTGTTGTTGCGCGGTTGTTGCTGCTGGCTGGCTGGCTGGCTGACTCGACGGTCCCAACAGAGTTGATGTCGGCAGCAGCACTGAACGAACGAACGAACGAACGAACAAAAGACGATTGAACGAGCACACACAAGCATTAAGCAAGCACTACCAACAACAACAACAACCAGCAACAACAACGATGAAGAATAACATTCGTTCGCACTCAGTTCGCATAAATATAATAAAATATAATTTCTGTCAGAATTTCGCAAAGTGGAGCCAGCAACGGCAACGACAACGACGACGACGACGGCAACGACGACGACGACGAACGAGAGAGTGAAGGAAACGAACGAGTAAGCAACAACAGCACAATCCACTCTGCAGGGTGTGAGTTCGCATGAGAATTAAGCTGGCGAGGATTATAAAAACGGGACGACGAGCGTAGCGTGTTGGCAAATCCGAGTAGCATAGCGTGCGCGTGAAAGCGAGGGGAAACAAAACTGAGCGGTGGAAGAGGAGGGGTGTACAACGCACACACACACACACACACACACAACCCTCCATACTTTTCTCTACGTGCTCCTTCTTGTTGTTGCCGCTCCAAAGTTGAGGCAAGTTGTTCAGAAACACCGCACAGCAGAGCGAACGAGAATACAATCGGTTTGCAAGATGAGCAGGGTGAAGAGAGGGAGAAGAGAAGTTGAAGTTGAAGTCGAAGTAGCATCAATTTTATGTTGCTGTTATTGTTGTCGGAAAAAAATGATTGCGGCGGCGTCGGCGGCGATTGCTGCGTTCGTCTGTCTGCCAGTCAGTTAATATGTAGTTTTGTATGCCACCGTCGCCGTCGCCGCCACCGCATTTTCTTTCGCGACGAGAATCCAGTTAAAATCAATTCCAAGATGTTTGATGAGCGAGCAGCGAACAACAACAACATCCAACTTAGTCGCACTGCTGGTGTTGATGGTATTTTAGCAATTTTGTTTTTTGGTAAAAAGGCGTCAAGAAATAAATAAAATAAAGAAATTACCCCCCCCCCTCCCTCTACTGTTGACCAAACAAATATTCGGTCAAATCAACTTTAATCATCTTTATCATCAAATTTATAAAAGCGCAAATAAAACTTCGCTGAGCTTGTTACTCGGCAGCTGAGCGAGTGATGAGCGATCAGGACTGAGAGTTCAGCCAACAACAAGAACACGGTTTTCGTTATGAAATCCCAGCGAATAAAATTCATGCGGCGACGGCGACGGCAACAGCATCAGCGGCAACCATTAAAAACCAGCGGAAAACCTCCACAAAGCAACAACAGTCACTGCTGGAACTCTGACTGATAGCTCGGGCGGTGCATGAGTTGGAATAAATGAATGCATTCTTCTCTGAACCTCGGATAGCAACGAAATCGTGGACGACGCCGAGACGACGAACGCGTTTCGGCGTCACAGCGCTCCATACTGAAGGAGCTGGTTACTCTTCTCTCTTCTTCCAGTCTCCTCCACCACCACCTCCCCAACCATTCCAAATAATCAAACTCTCTTTCACTAAAGAAGCCTTCAACTGAAAAGCAGAGTGCAGCAGCAGCAGCAGCAGCAACAAAGCGACAGACAGATGATAGCAGCAGCTGCAAGGAGAAGATTTCATTTTTTATACTCTTGTCTCTTCTGCTCTTTTTTTTTTCTCATTCACATTCCATTTCGTTTCTTTTCATTGCATTTCTTACGACTTACGTTGAATTGGGGATCAGATCGGGTCGAGATCTTTATGTGAGAAGAACGTGCTTTTTACGACGCTCCGCTCGCTGCTGCGATGCCATTGCGGTGCGGCGCGGCAGTGATGTGCTTTTCCTTTTGTTGTTGTGATGGTTCTCTGGAAATGTTGTTGTGATGGTTCTCTGGAAATGTTGTTTGTCTCTCTCTTCCCATACCACCACACGTCGTTCACCTTTATTTAGTGCCAAGAGATTAAAAGCGAAATTGAAGTGGAAACGAAGGAAAGAGAGTGAGAGAGAGACGAAGGGAGGGAGTAGTGGAGCCAAAACTAACAACAAAACCAAAGCCGGCAAACAACTCAAATGAATTGTTTCGTTGCTGGACGGGGAGGCTCGTTAGAGTCAACTGAAATATTAAGGCGCTGGTGGGATGCAGAAGAGAGCTCTGACTGGATGGCTGTTGGTTGGTCTGACCTTCGAGTGCGTGGGTCAGGAAGTTGTGCGTCACAGACTTCGATAGACTTCGAATGCTTGAATGATTTCATCGATTCAACTGAAGATCGCCTACAACGATTTTGTGTAAAGTCATGCAAAACACAGCAAAAATCGACTCCTTTGTGAAAATATCGTCATCGGCACGCTCATTGTGAGAGAGAGAAAGAGTGAGAGCGTCATTAAAAAAATTATTACACCAACTCGTGTGTAGTCGGTCGTCCGACTCGACACTCGTCGACCTGCAACTCGTTGCTAATGTGACGAGGGATGCGTTGAGCATGAGCATCATAAAGAGAGAGAAACTATAATTAAATAGTAATAAATTAAAAATCCTTCACTTCTAATAGAAGTTTCTACAATGTATATGTAAAAAATTCTAATTAAAAAAGAAAGATTTACGAAAACTATGAATTTCGTTTATTATTTGCAGATGTAGTTTCTTAATTCCCCGAATTATTTTTCCCTCTACGATACAAAGAAATCGAGAAAGAAACTGAAGAAATTCTTATTTCTTCTGTTTTTTCTAAGTCTTTAGTAATTTCTTCAGTTTCTCCTGACAACCGAGTTTTCTGTTCTTCTGACAAAATATCGCTAAAAATCAAAGTTTTGAAGTTCCTACACGGACTTCGTCAAGTAAATTTTTCAAAATAAAACAGCTGAAAATAGGCTTTCATGTTCGTCTTCTCGAAAAAGTTTACTTGATTTTTTTTTCCAAAATAAAGGTGTAAAAACACATCGCGATTTCTTTAATTAACAACTTTAATTTAAAAAGTAAACTTATAAAATTAGCTTAATTTAGCTTTCCAAGAATTTGGCTGAACGACAACAACAACAACAACAACATCTTCCATTACCACAAAAAGGATTGAAAGAGAAACCCGGAGAAGTGAAGTTGTTTTCATGGCTTGAAGTTTTTTAAATTTATGTACTTGAAATTCTGCACGGTTTGGTATCGCGATAATGTTGGCATGATAATGAAATTCTCATGAAACATTTTATTTGTGTTGCAGCCGCGCGAGCCGAGTGCGAGTCAAATAAAAATGCTGACAATGTGATGGCAACGACGCACGGTGGAGTACGAAAATGAATGACGGTGTAAGAAGGGTAAATGATTGACGGTGTAAATAGGGTTTCACACAGTTGTGCGATGATCCGTCAACTGTCACGTTTTCTTGTTCACTCGTCCAGTTTACTCGTCCAGTTTACTAGTCTAGTGTGGGTAAATTATGCGGAATTTTTAGGGCAAAAAGAGGATCGTTAAATGAAATAGAAATCTCATTGAAAATAACGTGTTTTTTTTTATGTTTTAACCTGAGCCATGATTTCTACTCGAGGTATTTCAGTCATCATATTAAAAACTCATTTTGTCGGCTGTTCATTGAAAATGTGAGCCGAAACTGCAACTAGTTGAGATCATCACTTCACTTCTGGTTGCCATCATCATAACCGTCACGTCATGCTGTCTCGCACGTGTATTACAACTCGGTTGAAATTGTTGGGAGAAGTTAAAGTTGCACAAAAAAAAAATTTCCTTGTTTCTTCTTGGCTAAATTTTTTCTTTATATTTTTACTTCCATTGTTTGGATTTTTGTTTCCATTGTTTGGATTTTTTTACAATACTTGAAACCAACAGCAAAAGTTGAAGACTGGAGAGGGTTGGCTTTGATTTAACGCCACTTCAAAGGAAGGAATGAATGGGCGAATGAATGAGCGAATGAATGAATGAATGACGAGAAGAAACAATTATGTTGATGATTGTTTTTATTTGTGTGGCATTGAGAGGAAGAAGAGAGTTGAAAGAAGACTTTCATGTGCGCCTTTTCAAGTTGAAGGGCGTAACACTGGTGTTTTTTTTTTGTTTTTTTTTTTGCTTATCGCCCCAATTTTGATAAGGATTTGTTTTTATTTTTTGATTTTGTTAAACGAATAACGAAATAAGTTTACAATTGCAGAGAAGCAAGCAGAGGCTGGTATAACTGAAAGTAGTTGTTGCTTTGAGTTTCCGAGAGCTGCTAGCGCTACTCATCCTATGCAAGCGTGTGTGTGTGTGCGCGTGGAACGGCGAGGACACACAAAAGTAGGCCTGTGACGTAATGATTTCGTTTTAAGAGGGGAGAGGCGTGGTGTTCGTGAGTCGTGCTCTCAAATTTCCAACTGACTCGTACACACACACACAGTTTGTGTCACCGAACGGTCATCTCTGTCCTTCAACGCCGTTGCTTCGGTTGGTTGTAGCAACTCAACCGCAACCTGAGTTGAGTTCCTGTGTTTTTATAGCTTTGTTTGTGGCTTCGAATATTTATGATTTATTTTATTGGCGTTCCTTTACAACAGCGGGGGGGGGGGGCGAACAATGCGTTCGGTTGCTGGCTTTTTTGTTCCCGTATTTGCTTTGATTCGAGTTCACCATTGCAGAGCGCCACACACTTGCTGCTGCTCGCTCGCTCACTCCCCGCCCGCAAATAACGGCTTACACATTCCTACGTCTTCTTCACCAAACTCCCTCTCACGATTTCATTCTCTCTCTCTCTCACTCTCTGTCTCTTGGACGGCAGCCTCAAGGTTGTTCTACATTTTTCTCAATCTGTCTTTTTTGTTGTTGTAATATGAGTATATATTTATGTGTGTGTGTGATTCCTCTTTTGCCTTTTTCATTACGTTTTTATATTGGTTTTCTCTCTGTTTTGTTTTGATTTAATTCAGTATGTAGGTTATTAACCCATCATCACCCTCCGCCCCCCCACGACGACAGCAACACTCATGTGGTCACGACCTTCAATCAAGCCGTACATACTTATTTTTGCTTCCAAGCGTTTTTATTTTTGAAGACTCCATTGTTGACAAAGGCTTCCCTCCTCCACCTCCTCCCTCTCATCTTTCAAAATCATTCTTTGACTGAGATTCTCTTAACTTCCCCCCCGCGACGGTGGGAATTCTATTATTTTTTCAAGTAGCACTTCATTGCATTCAACTGTATTACGTACCGTTACGCTGCTCTCTCGGCGGAATGATTACGTTGTACTTGTTGTTTTTTTAGTACTTCTTGTTCAACGTGTGATGTGTGTGCTGTGTGTGTGTGTGTTGTATGTTTTTATTTTTAGACTTATTGAATTCTATTTCTTTCTCATGTTTTTCAATTATTTTTTAGAACAATTTGTTTATTTTTAAACTGCTTGAATTGTAGTGTTTTTTTTTATAAAGAAAAAATTTTCCTCTCCCTTACAAACAAAAATGAGAGCGATACGATTCTGTTGTATTTTGACAGCAGAATCTTGAATAGCAAAAGCAGCAACAGCAGCAGCAGCAGCAGCAGTAGCAGCAGCGATAAAAAGTAGTAACAGCAGACTTTGTAAATTATATAAAAAAAAAACAGCTACAGCAACAACACCAACAACTGTAGCAAAAGACGCAAACTAAAAACTATAAACGGCCTTGACATTGACCCACTTGATGAATGGGTTTCAATATCACCGTCATCGCAGTGGCAGAGTGGCAAAGCAGCAGCTGCTGCTGCTGCCGCCAAAGCCTCCATTGAGCATACTTGTACTGCGATGTAGGTATGTAAGTTTGTGTGCGCCGGTGGAGTGTGTTTGTGCGACCGGCTGTATTTGGGTTTGCATGAGTTTTTCAATGTTTAGGAAGAGGAAGAAAATTACAATAACAGCAAAGCCAGCGGCGGCGCGCACAACCAAGTGGTACCACCAAACGACAAGTGAGCTGATATACCAGCTGTTTCTCTACATATCTACAAACATACGTACCTGCAAACATACGTACGTGCAAACATACGTACGTACAAACATACGTTTGTACAAATATACGTCTGTACGTACGTAAGTGTAAAAGAAATATTTTTACAACAAAAGTTTAAATAAAGAGAAAAGTATTCCGTTAAACTTGGTTAGGTTTCAGCTATTATTGTTGTTGTTGTTATTATTATTGTTGTTACTGCTGCTGTTGGTGGTTGCTGCTGTCACTTTGTTTTTGTTGTGATTGTCTAAACATTTACAGTTGAATTTTAGTTATTCTTATTTTTAGTACTGCTTGCGTTTTCCCCCACGTTTTTCTTCCAACGCCGTTGTTGCCATCGTTGTCGTCGTTGCTGTCGTTGTCGTTGTCATTGTTGTTGTTGTTGTTGTTACTAAACCATGTCCTCAAATGTGTTGGTTTTTTTTTGTATTCCGTTCTACCGGCAACCATAAAAACTTCGGCTACAGCGAATAACACAGTTTAAAAGTTGCGGAAATTGAAAAAAAAGTGGCAGCAGTGTTGCCAACATCAACCAATGCAATGCAATACATCGCCGCATGTTGTGTAAAATCGAAAACACGGACAAGCGTGGATTTTCTACATTTCCTTGTTGTTAATGTTTTTTCCTCTCCTCTTCTTCCTCGTAATCATTCGTGTTCGTTTCATTGTCGGTTGCGGTGCGCCATCACCGGTTGTAGTACGTCATCAACCAGATGGTTTTTCATTTCATTCACAGTCGCCTCTTCCTCAAAATATGCGAATCCCAATATTATTTGCAGGATAACGATATTGAAATGATGATGATGATGATGATGATCGAGAATGGGACGGAAGAGGCAACGAATAATCAAACCATTTCAAGCTCTATAATCGGTTGAGCCACTTAGGAAACAACAACAACACCAGCAACAACAACAACAACCACCACCACCTAACTGTTCCAGGTGTCTGTAGTGCTCAACACATCCATAATCTGTCCGTCCGTCCCTTCTTTTCCTTGATTTTACGATGACGTGTTGGCGGCAGTCATTTTATATTTTGTTGTTGTTTCCCCTCCTTTCTTCTCATTTTCGCCGTTGCTTTTGTTGTTGCGTTTAGTTTTAAATGTGTCGCTGGCCTACATATATTGCGACCTCGAGGAAGCGAAACGCAGCCAACAACGGGACCAACTATCCACGTCCGTCCTTCACTCCTTCTTTCATTCATTCAATAAACTTTGCAGCAGGCAGACAGTAAACGCGTTTCGATAAAAGATGAAATCAGGTGGTGGTTGTCTGCTCTTTGTTGTTGTTGCTTGCTGTGAATCGTTGTTGGTTGGTTGAATGTTGAATTGCTGAGTGTTGTGTCGAGTTTTAGTGCGAAATCGGACGCATAAGAATGGCAAGGAGAAGCGCTACGAAAAGCCGCTGCAAACGTTTTCGCCGCAACTATCGAGCGAGCAACACACGTTGAAGAGGCCGGCCTACCGCTGGTGGACCCACCAATTTTGCTCCAGTGACTCGCATTGCGTCGCTGTTGCGCTGCTGCTGCTGCTGTTGATGCCGTGGACTGGCACGCGCACATGCTGTTCGTTTTTTACAGCTACACAGCAGACATACACACCTGCATGCAGCGATGTGTCTGTCTTTCGTTCGGCTAGCAACTGTTTTCCTTCTCTCACCTCTCACCCGACGCCTTAACATTCAGAGAGGAGAGAAGAAATCAAAAGTGTGTGCAGGCAGTGAAGGTGGAGAGGGGGGTGAGAAGGAGGGAACCCGACTCCAGTCTTTGGACGAGATATGGATTTTGTTGCTGTTGTTGATGATGATTCAGGTCGTTGACGGGACAAAATCAGGCCGCCGCCGCCACCACCACCAACTTCAAAAAAGTCGTGTTCGGCGTCGTCGTCGCCATCGTCGTCGTCGTCGTCGTCGTCGTCATCGTCGGCGTCATCGTCATCGTCGTTGCCGTTGCCGTCGTCGTCGTTGCCGTCACTGCATGCATTTTCGAAGCTTCAAATGAAAGGAAAATCAAAGCGTTGAATTCAACGCGTTCATCCATCGTCGGCGAGAGCGAAAGTAGCTGGTGGTCTCGTCCGTTGTTAGAGGCCGATGAAAACAACAACAACAACAGCAACAACAACAACAACAACAACACCATTAGCAATATTATTGGGTAAAGGAAAACTACAGACAGGTCTGAAAATATACAGACAGACGGACGGACGGACAGACAGCCAGACAGGCTGCAGGCAGACAGGATGGGAGCCACCAAACACCGTTATAGCGACAAATATTGTGGGAATAACGAAGTTAATTCAGTGCCAACAGCGAAGGCAATCAACGAGCCAGTCAGCCAACTACACGCAATTTGCAATATACAACAACACCAACAGCAGCAACAACAACAGCAACAACAACACCAACAACAACACAGATGGCTGTCATGTAGTTCATTCCTGCTGTTGCAACAAGAACTCCGATTTCCTGCGCTGATATTCAGATTTCAGAGAATCGGCGAGACGCACGAGGATCCACAACGAAAGCTTGCAACGGCGACCACGAAAACAGGTCAGCAACCCGCCGCCGTTGAGGCCAGACAAGGAGGCAAACGATGCAACAACAACAACAACAACAACAACAGCAACAACAACAACAACAACAACAACAACAACAACAACAACAACAACAGGATTAGAATGAGAAAGGAGGGATTTCGGAGTTGGGAAAACATATTCCAGCACGTTAAATATGCGTAGTGAAATCATCATCAGCATCAGCATCATCATCATCATCATCATCGACTCATGGGATTCCCCAGGGAGGGAAGGAGGGATAGAAATAGCAGACGCTAGGCACAACAACAACAACAACAACAACTACTACTACGGCAGGAACAATATTGGAGAATCCTCCAGGAAGAGCCCAACATCCTGCAGGCGGCGATAACGAAAACCATGACGATAATTATGTATTTTTGTACGCACATTAATGATAAAAACAAACCAAACGACACAACAACACCAACAACAACCACAACAAGAACAACAACCACAACAACAACAACCACACAACCACACCAACAAGAACAACAACCACAAGAAGAACAACAACATCGCAGTAGTTAGCGTCAAAATGCAACCAAAATTCGATAGCAAGGATATCCCTTCCTTGAGTTGAGTAGGCAGGCAGCGAGTGTGCGTGCGTGCGTGTGTTCCTTCCTCGCTGCGTATCGAATGTTTATCGTTCAAGGACGACCAGCTGCGGGGAGGAGGTCCCGGCTTTAGAATGCAAGTTGTATGCGACTCGGAAAACAAGCAACACGATTCGTCTAACAGCTCACACGGAAAACTACTCGAGAATTTGGCAAAAGTGAAAGTTCTACGCACGGTTTGCTACGTGATGGAGTTTTGAATCTAGAAAGAGATTTGAGAGCGAATTTTAAGCAAAACCACACGAAGAAACTCGAAAATATCGACGTTTAAAATTATATTGGATAGTTTATATTGGTATTTCTTTAATTTACACCATCTCAATCTGGTTGTGAAATCAATTCCATGCTTATAAAAGTTAGCATTCTGCATGAAAAAACCATAAAAATTGCATGAAATGGTTTTTTAACGTTTGTTTTTTTTAACACTTTCAATACGTTTCTGGATGAGCGACTTTTATATTCGAAAAAAAGCGAATAACAAAAGTAGAATTCAAACAAAGTTGACCTCATAAAACTTCAATTAAGTCAATCCTTTCCATTATAAACGTAAAAGAAAAAAAGGTTAGCGCAACAAAGTTTGTAAAAAAAAAAAAAAAAAAAAAAAAAAATTTAAACTAAAGAAGTTAAGAAAGAAATTCTTCTGCGCGCCAAAATCGCACACTTAAATGACACGACAGGAATCCCACACAAACGTCTGGCTGTTGTTGACGTGAGCAGAGACGCTTCAAAATAATAATCACAAAAAGAAAACCTGGTAAAACTTTAAAGTTTAAAATTAACTGCACCTCTTCTTCAAGTCCAACTCGAGTTTGGCTGCCACTGCCGCCAACAGGGCAATAAAAATCAAAACTTTTATTACGTGAGCGGAGTGTAAAATGTTTGAAATGCATGACGACGACGACGACCCGATGTGATGACATGGACTGCGTTACTGCAAAAACGATTGAACTCTGCTGCGCGCGTTCGCTTTCATTTGTTGGCCTTAAATTCGACTCACCAATAAGATGATGACGAGGAAAAAGGAAGAAGAAGAAGAGACAGAAAGAGAAGAACAAATAATGTAGAAGAGAAGTGAAGGAGGAGAAGAAGCAGAATCAAGAACTCGGTTAAAGTTTATGCGTCCGTTGTGTTTGAGTGACAGTAACGGTGATAATAACGGCGATAATATAATAAGAATTATAATAAGTTGAGACGAAAGGGAGAGAAGAGAGAGAGGATGAAAAAGAGAGAAGATGGACGGGAAGGAGAGAAGGTGGCCGGGAAGGAGAGAAGATGGACGGGAAGGAGAGAAGATGGACGGGAAGGAGAGAAGATGGACGAGAAGAAGAGAAGTTGGTCGGGAAGGAGAGAAGATGGACGAGAAGGAGAGAAGATGGGCGCAGAGAGAAGACGGACGCGAAAGACAGAAGATGGACGAGAAAAAAGATGGACGAGAAGGAGAGAAGATGAGAAATTGAAATTTAATCGAATTTTACTTTTTGCTTAGAAAAAAAAGTCAGGAGTTCAAACACAGATTAAAATTTAAATACTTCAATTACAAAATTATACAAAAAATGAGTTCATTTACCTTATTATTTGAAATTAAAAACCGCATTTCAAAATTAAAAATCGCACTTATAATTCAAAATTAATAACCGAATTTCGTGCTATAGAATGTTCTGGGTTTCCACGAGGAGATTAAATAACGTATAACGACCAGAAAAAAAGTCACTCTGCATCAATTTAAATAAAATTTTAATTAAAAAAGTTCGATTTTCATATGCGTGCAAAGGTTGCGCGTTCGGTGGTCGAGAGTTGTTTTAACCTTAATTAAGTTGACGCGAGCTGGTCGGTGGTGCTGCTGCAAAAGTTAAAACCGCGTAAAATCCCACCGCCTGTCAGACACACACACACTTCAGTTTAATAAACGAGCGAGGAAGGGCAAAAAACACCAGAACAGAATTAAATAAATGGGAGGCGAAATAAATGGGAGGCGAAATGAATGGGAGGGGAAATAAATACGCAGGCAGGTGAGGCGCCACAGTCTCACCTCACCAATGAAGTGCGATCACTTGGGTACTCGGTATTCGGTACTCGGTATCTCCTTCTCCTCCCCATCGCTACTCCGTCGTACTCGTGCAAGTGTGTGCTGCATACGTAATTAAAAATGCGTATACGAGGAGCTGCTGCAACGCACACTGCTGGCGGTGCGCTTAACGGCACATTTTGCCGCTTTGAAATGCAAAAATGAATACCGAGTTGCATTAATTCAATCCGTCGCAGCAAACCCACAAAACCCACAATAAATAAATAAACGAACTTGCGAACGAAAAGCGAACACCAAATGCGATCTCGAATTCAGGATAAAATAGGGGAAAAATGTCCACCCTAAAAGTGCAATTAAAAATGACAAAATTGCATTCATTCCGTTGGTTGGCTTGTGTTTGCATTAGATAACAACAACCACAACAACAACAACAACAACAACCATCACCGATACATGCCGAGCAGGCAGTTTTCGGGGTGACCAAATCACGGAGACTGACAATGACAAACAAGGTGTCGTCGTCGTCCAACAGACGATCGAACCACCTACGGGGTTGTATGACCCACACCGAATTGTCTACCTTGTCGAGGGTAATAAGAGTCCAAGAAAGTCGGCCGATCGGTCGCATCAACCAGCCGGTAAGTCGTTCAACGGGTTGTAACGTCCTGGTCGTCGCTTGACCGTTGGTTTGATTCGGTCTGTTGGTTGGTGGGTGGATTACCGAGTTGTTCGATGGGTTGATTAGTAGGTTGGTTGGTTGGTTGGTTGTTTAGTAGGTTGGTTGATTGTTTAGTAGGTTGGTCAGCAGTGACGAAACTCGTAGCTTGCCTTGGCTCGAGTAGGCCATTTTGTTTGCTTGCTGTCGTCCCGTTCGATGACCAAAAATGTGCTGAATCACTGAATCAATGATGAGCTAAAAATTGGCATTTGCAATCGAAATGAAATCCGAGCTTAAAAGAAAAGCAGAAACAGAAAGAAGAGACGAGAGAAATCGAAAAATGGATACCGCAATCAAGCCGAAGCGAACCCGAACCCGAACCCAAACCCAACCAAACCCATGGAAATGAAAATAAAATGAAACAAAACTAAAACTAAACTGAACCGTATGAAAACCACCGACCGAAAACGAACACAAATGAAACACAAACAAAAGCAAGCAATACAACAACAATAGGAAATTTGGAATGAATCATGATGGGGCGGCGATGGATGCAATCTAAAACAGGGGAAAACTGAAACTGAAAAGGGGGGAAAACTGAAACTGAAAAGGGGGAAAACTGAAACTGAAAAGGGGGGAAAACTGAAACTGGAAAAAGCTATTTATCTCCACAAAACAAATAGTTGCTCCTGCATCAACAAAAAAAGAAAAACACCAACAAAAAAGTAAACCGCAAAATGAATGAAAAAACGCAAAAAGGAACTCCGCTTTTTCCCCAGTTGCTGCTATTTGCAGTTGCATTTTTAATTCCCAGACCAGCTCGTTCGCTCGTTCGTTCAGCAGTTGAGAGCTTTCGATGCCATGGACGTCACAGTTTCAACGGCCGGACGGAGGGAGGGACGGAGGGAGGGATGGAGGGAGTGACGGAGTAACGGACGGAGTAACGGACGGTCGGTCGGTCGGTCGGGCGGCCGGCGAGGACAGTCAGGCCAGTCTAGACATCTTGTGTTGATGACATCATTTAAAACAAAACATCTGAGAAGGTGTCGGCACTGGGAAAAACTTTCTGTGGACTTTGTTGTGCGGCAAAAAAAAAAAGTCAATTATATTTCCTTGCTTACGATATAACAAGTTTTTGCTTAGAGATCAAACACAATTAAATGGCGGAAGTAGAGGTTGAGGGGGTATTTGAGGGGGATTTGAAACTCTTTATAGGCTCAATATGATTTTAAAGTTTTTTTTTAATATGTTTTTTGAAATGAATTCACGTTGTTCCTCGTTAAGTGACAAAAGAAGTTTCGGTGTGATGACATCTTCAGTGTTTCGTTTTGCTTATTTATAAAAGTTACGATATTTTAACAGCATCAGAAACTGAATAAAATAGAAATTCTGTTAATCCATACTTATATTTTATCAACCAGAATGCATATCAGCCTCACAACTGCATATCAGCCTCACAACTGCATATCAGCCTCACAACAGATGGAAACGTTGACACCGACCCGTGTCACGAAAAATCTGATTTTCACCGTCATGAAAAATCTGATTTTCACCGTCATGCAAAATCTGATTTTCACCGTCATGAAAAATCTGAATTTTTCTCTATACAACTCAATGAAGTCCATCTCTGCAGAGTCGTTGTTAGTTAACAAAAAAAAAGAAAAAAGAAGTTTGGTCGTTTAATTTGTTGATTTTTTGGTCCTTGTCAACGGCATCCTTTTTTTCTTGTACTCTGATAGATTAAAATATTCGTTGGTTAAAAATGAATTACCTGATGTGGTGACGGCGAGGCTTGCGAGGGTTGCGGCGATGGACTGGGCGCGTGACCTGGACTGCTGCTGGGGCCGCCGTGCTGCGTTTGATGGGGCGACGCTGGCGGATGTGGATGGCCACCCGGTCCAGGACTAGCAGCTGGCGATGAACCGCCGGGCCAAGGTCGGTTTGGTTCAGGATACTGCAATACGGCAACAAGCAGATGGGAGAGAAACAGCGCGAAAGGAGGCGAAGGGAGAGGGAGGAAGAGAGAAAGAGGGAGGAAGAGAGGAAGAGGTAGAGAGAGAAAGATAGAGTGGGAGAGAGAAAGAGGAGAGGTAGAGGAAGAGAGAAAGGAAAAGTGAAATACAGAGAGAGATGAAAAGAGAGAGAGATTGGGAGAGGAAAAAAGGTAGAAGAGGAGAGGAGGAAGAGAGGAAATGAGAAAAGAGGAAGAGAAAGAGAGAGAGGAGAGAGAGAGAGAGAGGAGAGAGAGAGAGAGAGAGAGAGAGGAGGTAAGGAGAGAGAGAGAGAGAGAGAGAGAGGAGGTAAAGAGGGAGAGAGAGAGGGGAGGTAAAGAGAGAGAGAGAGAGAGAGAGAGAGAGAGAGAGGAGGGAGAGGAGAGAAAAAGAGAGGAGACAGAGAGGGGAGGGAGAGAGAAGGAAGGTAGAGAGAAAGAGAGGAGAGAGAGAGAGAGAAGGAAGGTAGAGAGAAAGAGAGGAGAGAGAGAGAGAGAAGGGAGGTAGAGAGAAAGAAAGGAGAGAGAGAGAAGGAAAGTAGAGAGAAAGAGAGGAGAGAGAGAGAGAAGGAAGGTAGAGAGAAAGAGAGGAGAGAGAAGGAAGGTAGAGATAAAGAGAGGAGAAGAAAGAGAGAGAGAAACCACATGAGTTACCATTGAATTGTAATAAATTTAAATTGATAAAAATGTTTTCCTCACAATATTTTCAACTTTGAAAAAAATAAAAACGAAATGCTATGCAAAAACTTATACAATATAAAAGATAAAAAATTTAATAAATTATTCATTTGCTTTCTACAGAAGGATCAAAAAATAGCGCTTTTTCTCTCTATAAATATTTGATAAAAACAAAACTGTGCGTGAATGTGGAAAAAGTTTTATTTTTAATGTGATTTTTCGCTTTTGTTCTAGCAAAGAACGCGCAAAAACATGCAATTTTTTGCTATTTACATTAATATTTTCATGTTTGCTCCAGCTGAAAATGTGCAGGCAGATTATACACTTTTTTTTTGTTTAATCATGCAGAAAATGAAATCAAATAAAATGGGAATGAATTTGGTATTTCTATTTATTTAAAAACATCCCCCACCCCCGAAAATATAGCCGATGGCAATCTCTGTTTTAATGAATTCAACTCACAATGACTGACTTTTTCATAAAGAATAGTAAAAAAAAAAAAAATTATTGCAATTTAAGTGGAAAAAAATTGTAATAAAAGCTTCCACAGGCACTAAATGTTGTTGTAATAATACTTCGATCTCATGTACGTTTTATAGAAATTTTATGATTGACCCGCTAAAGTTGTTTTTCAATCAATTGTTTGCTTAATATTTTTAATCTTTGACGATTTGTGTTTCAAATAATTGAAGTTGAGAAGTTAAAGGAAAATCTTGACTGTCATGGTGGTCAATTATTTCACAATTATTTCAGCAAACAACTAAAATGGCAAAAATTGAATTCATGCAAATGACGGGGCAGCAACTGACAAGAAACAGCAATTGTAACAACAACAACAACGACGACACTGTGTTTTGTTGGGTTTGTTTGTTGCAACAACAATGCACCCGAAATGATTTTATAGCAGCAACACCCTGAAACACACACACACACGCACACACACTTGCATACCGTGGAAACAATGCAAGTGTCAAGTGTATATACGAGTGTGTGCACTTGTATTTACATAACTATGTATGTATGTATGTATGTATGCATGTTTGCAAGGACGTGTATGTATTGCAAATGGACATTTGATGTCCAAAATCCCTTTGAGCTGTGAGTGTGTTTGCATGTACATCACGAGTGTGCGTATCTACTTTACATGAAACTATATAATTTCGACTCATATTATATACACACACATTCAGCGCCTGCATCACCTGAATCATCTGTATGTGTGTGTGTGATACGAATCTACTACATACAGACGCAATAAACATGAGCTTGCATTTAATACGAAGCACACAACAAAAACATCACAACCACACAACCACGCATTACATCAATTTATGAAATTTACCTGATGCGTTGAGTAGGCAGTTCTATGATTCGGTCCTGTCGCCGGTCCTGGCGGTGTCGGGTATCGCTGCGGATACGGCGAATATTGAGATGTGGTCGCGCTTTGATTCGAAGACTGCGGCGGCGGCGGCGGTGGACCGCCGGGCTGCTGCTGCTGCTGTTGTGGCGAACTTGGATAGGAACCTGAATTTTGACCATGCGTTGGCGGATACGGCGACTGACCACCTCTGGAAGTGTTGGTCTGAAATTGTGAGAGAGAGAAAGAGGGAGGGAAAGCGGGGGTGGGAGTTCATTAGTGAAGGGTGTCAATTTCGAGTTATAATTCTTAACTTTTATATATTTTCTACGTTTTTCAGTATTTTCTTGCTGTGTTTCCGCCTTCAGAGACGAATAGAATTGAAAAATCAACATTTTCATTGAATTCAAATTTCAGTTTGAACATTTCGTAAACTCAAAATAATTTTCTATCGGTATCAGGATGTTGTAGCAGTAATTGAAAATTAATATTGACTTCTAGTTATCGATTGGACGGACGAGGACAATGAAGGACGAGGACAATGACATTAAAATCGAAACAATTTAGGATGCAGAGCAGGCAATCAAAATCTGATAACAAGAGGAAGGGAAGCAAAATAAAAAAAAAAAAAAAAAAAAAATAAAAAAAAAATAAAAAAATAAAAAAATAAAAAAAAAATTTAAAAAAATTTTGAAAAATTAGCTTAAATGAAAAAACACCACAGATGAAAATGTAAAATAATGCAATAGACTGCGCGAGTTTTTGTCGCTATCGTACTTCAAAAAAAGCAGAACGAAAAGCGAAATTTAGAGGGAAAAAACCCGCAACCAAAATAAGGACGACACTGGAAAACAGGACGATGATGGGGGGGCGGGGGGGGGGGGGGCGGGAACTGCGTTCCAGAAAGAAGTGAAAAAAAACGTGTGTGAAATACAAATATGAATGTCGAGGGAGAAGGAAATACAAAATTATTATGAATCAAATGGGAAAACTTTGTGGGAATCAGCAGCAAGCAGAAAGAAAAAAAAGAAGAACTTCGATGGGCTGCTGACTGGCAACACTGAAAACAATGCCAAGAACAACAACAACAATAGCTACAAAAACAAGCGTTCTCCCTTCCGACCAACAACAACGTGACATTCAAGAGCAGCGCACGTGGTGAGACGGCGTTCGAAGGCACCACCACACCACCACCACCACACCACCACCACCACTTCAAGTTGAATTCCTAAAGCAGCAAAAGCAACTTCAATAAAGAAAAAATTCTATTTAATATAAATACTAGAAAAAATGAGGTGGTAGTTGGTTTTTTTCTTCTTTTATTGTGAAAATTACACGTCGTTGAAGAGAGCGGCGGCAACTTTTTGTCAACAATTTTTCGCTGCTTCCTTTTTCTTCTTAGTTGAAATAAAACATGAAAGGAAAACGAGGTGGGTGAAGTTGGCCGGGGGGGGGGGGGGGAGTTTCTTCAACAATGTCAAATGCACGTACTTCTGCACCGACAGCGACACACACACACACACATTCAAACCTATAAATTCTTCGAACTTCCAACACACAAGCAACTCTCAGCGTCCTTCTTTTGATGGCCGCCACTGACATCAATCAACATCCAACCCACACAACCACCCAGCCAAATCATTCACCTCCCCGCTAACCACCACATCAGGTCAACTACCCACCTCTTCACCACGCAGATATGGTGGGGAAAAAGCTTGACAGCACCGTAATATGGAACGACAAAAACAGCAACAACAAACACTGAATACATCCAGGGAAATATGTAGGGAAAACAGACAGAGAGTGAGAAAAGCAGAGAGAGAGAGGGAGATGGAGGGGGAGAGAGTGAGATAGAGAGAGCGAGAGAGAGAGAGAGAGAGAGAAACAGAATAGCGTGCTTGAACCGAATCGACATGAGAGAAAGAGAAGAAAATTCAATTTTATCAATTATGCTTTCTCTGTGTCCTCTCTGCTGCTCTTTCTCTCTACCTCTCGACGGCACACTTGCACATGCACATACATATAAATTTTATCGATTTTCCACATTCGCTTCGGAAAATGTACACATTTTCTCCCGACTCAAAGGACGAAGCGCAACGAACGAGGGAGTGTAAACGAACATCGGCAACGAATTTTCCTCCTGCCTCCTCCACCCCCCTCAACAGATGACGGCTGGTACACACAAACACACACAAACACATGAGCAAATTGCAAGTATGTATGTAGGTAGTTGATCCCAACAATTGCAATTTTATGCAGATGATATAAATGTGCAGATAGCGCGCACGGTATATCTGACGAGATCTGTGTGTGTGTGTGTGTATATGAGTATACATAAATACGTACATCCATCCATCGCTAGAGATGCATGCTTGCGCCATCAACCGAGCTCGCTCTCTTTCTCCTCCTCTCTCTCTCTCTCTCACCCTCCCTTTCCCACTCGGTTAGACGCTGAGCGAAAGCTGCCCACTTTCGCATGGCAGAGCAAGTTCCGTTATAATCCCTACCACCACCATCACTGGTATGCGCACGGACATTTAATCGATTTCGTCCTTTTTTTTCCCTTCTTTGCTACTTGTGGAAAATGAAGGAAACAGCTGACTTGCGGCAAAGTGTTTGCAGTCATCCTTTGGGAATGACGGTAATTAAGAGTGGAGTACATATTTCAGTGGAGAGAGAGAGAGAGAGAGAGAGAGAGAGAGAGAAAAAAAAACGGGATTTAAACTATGTCGTTATTACAGTTCGGAGTTCGTTGGCAGTGTGGCAGGCAACAGGAAGATTTGGAAGACGCATGAAGGCAAAACGTGGCATATTTAGGGGAAAGAGCGGCAAAATAGAGTAGTCCGAGCAAAGTTGTCCAAAAAGGACAACATTTTTTAAGAAAATTTCAATTAATCAGGACTCTAGCATTACACAGCAATTTTATATTGTAGTTTTACATTTTCCTCCAATTTATTCAAGAAAATCCTTATACAAAACTAACAACCGTCCCATTTAATTTGGTCCCAGAAAAACTCTCTACTCTACAAAGCTCGCTTTAGTCGCGGTTTAGTCATAAAATTGGGAATCATTTAGTAAAGTTCTACCACATCTAGAAAAACTATTTGGTGTCCCCAAAATGGTGCGCCAACAAGACAAAAAACAGGCGCACCCACAAGTACGGAATGGTTGTTGGTTGGTTTAATTTCAATTTAGCAAATCTCGAATGAGATAAAACGACGAAACGAATAGAGGAGGAAAGGACGAGATATCAACCAACTAAATCATGAAGCATCGTGGTGCAACGCATCAATAACGTCCACCGCTCTCCGGCCCGCTTTCCCCCCCCCCCCCCATCGCATCCACCTCTAACCCCGAGCGACTAGCAGGGGCATTTCATGAGTTATTTCACAGCAACCAACTTTGTAACTCCAGTCAGAAACACGGTAGCGCGATAGTAGACGCATGCGGCGGTATCGAGCTGGGAATAATTTGAAAAAAAAGAAAGCAAAGCGTTACCACCTCTAGAATTCTGTCGAAGCACACAACCAAAGAGAACTGAGAAGAAGAATAGAGGGTAGAAGGGAATCCTGACAAAAACCTCGGTAACGAAGTGAACGAGTTCAGAACAAAATAATAATTCACAGAAAATGTCGGATGGTTAAATGAAAATGGGTGGTGGGTGGTTATCTGTCATGTTTAAGAAGAGAAGAGAGAGAGAGAGGGAGAGAGAGAGAGAGAGAGAGCAGAATGAGAAGAGAGATTGTTGGTGATATTAATGAAAGTCTTTGCTTAATTTTTCATACGCATCACTGTCATCAGCAACCACCAAAGTTTCCAACAACGAAAATCACTCCCAACAACGACATCCAAATGCGATTAAAATATGGTAATAAATCTCAAAGGAGAGAGGAAAAAAGGGGGAGGGGATACAGACACCGACGGAAGAGGACGCAAGGAATCAGAAGTGAAAGCAGAGCAAGCTCAGGATTAATTGGGAAACGAGGGTCAGATGCAGAGCTAACAGTTCGACAAGAGCGGTCAACAGACACAGGAGAAGGACGAACGTCGGATCGGAGGACGAACGTCGGACCGGAGGACGAACGTCGGATCGGAGAACGAACGTCGGATCGGAGGACAAACGCTGGACCGGAGGACGAACGTCAGACCGGAGGACGAACGCTGGACCGGAGAACGAACGTCAGACCGGAGGACGAACGCTGGACCGGAGGACGAACGTCGGACCGGAGGACGAACTCACGAACGCATCACAAATAAAAATCCGAGCAGAGCTGCTTGGATGTTAAAATCAATTCTGGTGAGAGTGAGAACAGAATGCAGATGACGAAACAAACACACGAACGACCGAACGGATCGACTACAAACCTTCCGACAAAGTCACGAACGAAAAAACGAACGAACGTAAGGACGAACGAACGAACGAATCTAGTATACGCATCACATACGAATATTAAATCAAGCAAGAGTCGAGCAAAAACAATATGGAAGAGAGGGAAGAGAGGGAAAGAGAGAAGAGGAAGGATATTGAATTCAGATACTTTTCGACTGCCGCCACATGGCGTGAACTTTGGGTCGGCGTCAGCTGTACAGAAGGAATGGCGGGGGCTGTCTGAACAACATGGTAACGTATGGCCTGCTTTTTTCATTTCAAGGAATAAATTGGTCTGCAGTAAAAAGTCGATTTATAACTTCAGGATATAAAGAGAGAGAGGAGAACGAACTGTGAGGGAGAAGAAACTGTGAGGGAGAGGGAACTGTGAGCGAGAGGGAAATGTGAGGTTGAAGAAACTGTGAGGTTGGAAAAACTGTGAGGGAGAGGGAACTGTGAGCGAGATGGAACTGTGATGAAGAGGGGGGAACTGTGAGGGAGAAAGAATTGTGAGGGAGAAGCAACTGAAGGTATAATAATAACGAACAGTTTAAGAAATTATTGCCAAATGGTATCTTTTTGGTCGATTAAATCGCATGGGACAAATTCGTATCTTGAAAACATAAAATTGAATAATTTCATTTCAATTTTATCATAGATTTTAGTAAAAATATGCCTTTAAAATCAGAATTTATGACTTCTACTAAATCAGTTTTGTGATTTTCTCAGTGATGAATTACCAACACAAGGCTTCGACTTCATAAAACGAACAAAAATTGATAACAAATGATTTGAAATCTTTTCCAATTTGGAATGCAAAATTATGTGTGACCTTTGGAAGGACAATTAAGCTGCCACCATCAATGTTGTTGTTATCAACACTTAAACTGAACTAAAGATTGATTAGCAGGAGGAAGGACACAATTGAGGAAGGAGTGTGCAGCGAACAAAATCTCCGATATTCGAAATAGAATGTGTAAAATCATCAATAGCGTTTTATAAGACCTTTTCTTGGATTATAAAATCCTTTTGCTGTTTTTTCCATAGAAATTTTAATTATTTTATTTTATTTATAGTTTCGTTTGTTGGTTTTTTTGTTTGTTTGTTTGTTTGAATGTTTCTTTGTTTTTATAAACATCCTTGAGTTCTCTGATGTTGTTGTTCCTGTAATGAACTGTTGCTGCCCCTTTTTTCACCAGCTGATAATACAAGAATTCTGCTGCCTGCATTTCTTTCCTTTGCAGAGCATGTTTGTCCTTTTTTTTTGTTTTTTTTGTTCTTCTTCTCAACCAAAGGAATTCCCTTCCTAGCAATAAAATCGAGTTGGCCTTTGTTTTCGTTTTGCGTTTGCGTTTTAAGCGTCCCACTTTTGGTTTTTCCCTTCCTTTTTTATTTTATGATGGCGCTCGACCGACAGCAACCTTTTAGATATCGTCAACGTCAACACCAACAACAGTAACAACAACAACACCAACAACAGCAACAGCAACAACACCAACAACAACACCACCAACAACAACACGAACAACAATTGGCGTGTGCCAACGAATACTACGATTTGGTTTTTTTATTTTGCTCTGGTTTCTTGTTTTTATTATTTTCATTTTATTATTTATTATCAGGTTATTCAGTGAGTTTATTTTGGTTTGCAATGTAGTCCCTCCTATTGTTGTTGTAGCCGTTGTTGCTGCTAACTCAAGTCCATTGACTTATTTCCTCCTCACACACTCGCCGACACACAAGCGTACATCGAACTAACCTACCTTTCTAAATATTTTAGAGCTGCCGTGCGAACGTACAAACGTACAAACAAACGCTTCGAGTCGATTTAGTGGATGGCTGTCTGGTTGTGTATCTTTATTTTTGCTTATCTTTTCTATGTTGGCGGCGAGGATGTTTGCTGGTTGTAAGTTCATTTACACGGCTACACACACACACGCACACACACAAACCTACAGCCAGACACACACCAGATACGCGCGCATATTTATTAAAAGCAATCTATTTTTTTTTAAATTTTCATTGAAGAATTGAATTTTGTATAGTGAAAGATAAGCAATCAAAATTTAAATGTTCGCAATTTTTCATTCATCATTTTTATTTTGTCAGTCGCGGAGGCAGTCAGACAGTCGGTTAGTCAGTCAGTTAGTCAGTCGGTTAGTCAGTCAGTCAGTCGGTTAGTCAGTCAATCAGTCAGTCAGTCAGTCAGTCAGTCAGTCAGTTAGTCAGTCGGTTAGTAAGTCAGTCAGTCAGTCAGTCAGTCAGTCAGTGAGTCAGTCAGTCAGTCAAACAGTCAGTCCGTTAGTCAGTCAGTCAGTCAGTCAGTCAGTTAGTCAGTCAGTCGGTTAGTTAGTCAGTCAGTCAGTTAGTCAGTCAGTCAGTCAGACAGTCAGTTAGTTAGTTAGTCAGTCAGTCAGTCAGTCAGTCAGTCAGTCAGCAAGTGAGTGAATGACTTCAAATTTAGTTTCCCCTCTCATCAATGCATTCATTCGTTAATTTATTCGCTGCAGTCAGTCAGTCAGTCAGTCAGTCAGTCAGTTCTTGCAATTTTTATCATGCTGCTTAACTTGTCTTCTACGTTTTTTAATTCTTTCATTCATTTCCTTCTCAAGTTTTCCAGTTTCCAGTAAACTCGCAAGAAATAACTTTATAAACGAGTATCTTCACTGGCTACTCGCTAAAATGCAGCATTTCCTTCAGCTTTGAATTATTTATTAATAATTATTTTAACACTTTATTATACTCTGAAGGACAGGGTTTTCAGTAAGAAAAAATTAAATTCAATATTTAAATGCTTTCAATAGAATTGAATATCTTATTCAGGAAAATCTTGTCTCAAATTTTAAGTTGAACTTCTTAAAGGTTAAAATTTAGAAGCCGCCATGTCATTGGCTGATCGGTCAGCGGGAGCTTGAGTTTTTAGAAGCTTCCTTTTGATTGGTTAAAGAGATCTTCTGAGCCCAGGGTTGCATTAATGCATACCGACTGGACAGTTTTATGGCATTGCCAGCTTAAAATATTTTAGAACTACTATACTTCAAAATCTTCTTCTATACTTCAAAAATACAATAAAATTAAATTCAGTAGCATGTGAATATTAATTGATTCACGTCTTTAGGGAGCCACGCTGCTGAAACAAGGTCAACTAAAAATATGCCAAGAATCCAGCCAAAAACCAGAGCTACAACAATTGCAACAACACGACTGTTGGCAAGACGATGAAACATTTTGGCATCGCCAAAGTAAAAACATGAATGTGAATACTTTTCGCGCCCACAATCAACACGAACACTCGGTGGTCACACAACATTGGGAAATCCAATTCTAGTACTTGAAATAATATGCTGCATCCTACTTTTCAAATCAAATGATGATGATGTTGATGGTGGTGGTGGTGATGATGATGACGACTGTTGTGGTGGCAGTGGAAAGAAGGAATCAAGGAATTTGTATTCCGTTGACGGCATGAGCAAACGCAGAAATTATCAAAACTTGAATCTCCTCCTTCTCCACACCACACGTCTGACTGAAGAGAATGAGCAACCCAGAGAAAAAACTCTAAACAACATTTAATCTCTGCACCAGCAGCAGCGAAATTCATTCATTGCTGTTGAAAGCCAACACACACAACCACACACTCACACGTTCACCATTCAGAGATGCTGCTGCTGATGTAGGAAGTTGGAATGCGTGTTTTTGCGTGAATGTGGTGGTTTTGCAATGATTCTCTCTCGCGATGCGGTGTCGTGTCGTGCGAGTAGTCTATGAATTTTTGGTAGCGGCAAAAATGTCGGCTTTGCTTGTGAATGAAAGTTAGATATTCAGTGAGGTAATTTGTGGCGGCTGCAACAGCGGAATGGTGAACAAGTTAAGGATCGAAGCGACTGAGTGGACCACCACCGAGACTGAGTGGACCACCACCGAGACTGAGGCACAACACACGGACGACTCGCAACTCATACTTGAAGTTTAAAAGCAACCAACGATGTTGTTGGGTGGGGGGGGGGGGGGGGGGGAGAAGCAACACAGAGATGGCAAAAGTTGAAGGGGTATCGAAACCGGAGCTCTCGCAGTCCACAAACTGAGAGGAAAAGTAACGCCAACTACGACTTCCAAGCAGCCCAAAAAGTCGGAGCAAAACACTAAAACGTGCCAACAAAAGGTGATTTAAAATAAACTTGCTTGTGTTACTGACGTCGACCGTCACCGTCATCGCCATCGCCGTCGCCATCGTCATCGCCATCGTCATCGCCGTCGCCATCGCCGTCGCCGCCGACGCCGTAAGGCTTTAAATTATTTGCTCCAAATTCAGAAATTCGGCGCATAAAAGACGGAAGTCATCGTTAAACTGGCTGGATGGCTGTTTGAACGATTGGCTGTTTGAACGTTTGGTGGTCGTTTGAACGGTTGGCTGTTTGAACGGTTGGATGTTTGAACGGTTGGATGTTTGTAGGTGGCAGCGAAAGGACAAAACAGAGAGTAAAGAAAAGAAAGAAAAAAAGTAAGCAAGAGGTCGGCGGCTGCAGCTGATTCTGCTGTTGGTATGACCTTGAAAAACAAAAAAAACCAAAAAAAAAAAACCAACAACTTGGTATTGTTGCCAGTCAATGAATGAATGAATGAATGAAAGTGAAATTTGAAAACCAAAGAGCGCGTAAAGAACGGAATAACGACGAAGAAGAAATCCAACAACAACAACGGGAGCAGCAGCAGCAACAACAAGAGCATCATGGCACTCGGTAAGCATAACCAACCTACTTACATACATACATACATACATACACGTCGAGTGTGTGCAAAAGTTCAAAATTTAAGCATGCAAGTCAATGCATTTTTTTTTTTTGGGAAAAGCGAACATTTTAAGTCTTTAAACGTTTGTTTTCGCAGCTCCAGATAGTAAATTAAAGGAGGCTTTCAAGTGTTACTTCTTCACTTAAAGCAAAATTGGAAGCCAAACAAGGAAGATTTTATAAATAACAAAGAAGCTGACCAAAGCTAAAAACCAAGTGAATCTTTAATGATCACACTCGGCGGCGGTTCGATCTCGTGTATACAAGCAGAGGAAGAGAGAGGAAGAGGAGGCTCAATCACGTTATGCCGTCCCATTCTAATCAATGGAGTTCTTCTGTTTGCTTAGAATTACGGGGATTTTACATGCACAACAATTTCGCGCTAAATATAAACGATGTAAATCACAAAACTTGTCACAAGAAATTGACATTCACGCAACATTCGCATGGCGATGCAACACATTGCACAACTTAAACTTTTTTGATAAAATGAAAGAAAAATGAAAGAAACACAAACAAGTAGTGAGGACAGAACGACGACACAAACTTACAGATAGATCGTCGAAGTCGGATAGACAAGCCTCCAGACGGATTCTTCACATATCTACAGACAGATATACAGACGTAGAGACTTTTATAAAAGCAGAAATACAATAGCGTAAACGCCGGCGGCATTCTTCGACATAAAATGAGCGCGCAATAAAAAACTGAAACGCGTTGACCCAGAAAATACAGCATAAAAGAAAAATATGATATTATTTTATTCTTCAGAAAGAAATGAAGACGTGATAAAAGGGGGGGGGGGGGAAACTATAAAAAATAAAAATCCTGGCAAAACAGGAATACAGAATCAAGATTAAAATAAAAATAAGATTAAAATGGATGCAAGAAAGAGAGAAGACGAACGCCAGAGATAATGTAATGGGAATTCAGTTCAGTTGGGTTCAGGGAAATTTTCAATTGGAAAAATTCCGTTGATGTTTTTAATTTCCCTTTTTGTGCCAAAACTGAAACTCCCAAAACCGTGCAAAATAACAGCAACCAGTGGGAAAGGAAGGGAAAGAAGCAAAATAGAAAACGGAGGGGGGGGGGGAACAAAAACGGGTACCACCAAAAACGGTATTTCTATACGTGGCCTTATATACACCGTACGTCCGCCGCTTGTGTATGTCATGCATTCATGTTTATGAATGGGAATGAAGTGAATGGGGAAAAACAAGAGGAAAAAAAATTCAAATAAAATCTTCAAGGTCCTCTTCGAGTTGTTTGTGGCGCCCAAAGGCTGGCGGCGGCGGCTGCTGCTGCTGCTAACTTGGTGGCTGGTGCACGCTAAGCCAGGGCGATGAGTGTGTGTAGCTGGCAGGTGGCGCGCTGATATGATGAAAACACTGCCGGCAACATGTTTCATGGAGAGACAACAACAAAAGCAAGAATGTATATAGAAACCCAACCCGCATGAGAGAGAGAGATTATACGAGGTGTGAAGCAATAAAAATCCCGCCAATATTTATTTTTGCATTCTATTCTCACTTCTCTGAGAGACATAAATTTCGATTTGGAATTCAAATAGTAATAAAGGGGAAAATATTAAATGAGCTCAATTAATTGCATCATAATACCGGCCGATTCATGAAGCCGGCAAAAAGCTAGCCAAGACTTCGTAATTAATATCGCTATGAAAGGTTAATAAACTCGGAGCGCAGCAAAAAAAAAAAATAAAGAAAAACAAATAAGTATAAAGAAAAAAAAAATTATACAAATTGGTTAATCGTAATCAGAGTGGAAGTGAAAACAACGGCAACAACAAAAGCGGGCGGGCGGCAGCTTTCAGTCGCTCACTGGCAGCCACGAATGTTGGCGGAGTGATGTGGGGCTGGAGGAAGGGTGGTGCTGCGGATGATGAGGGGAGGGGTGGAGAGGACGTTGAAGGAGAGCATTAAATTGTTTCGTCACAGTTTGCTGATGATTACGTTATTATTGTAGTCAAAGTCGCGTGACACACATTCAGGAGATCTTTTTTTTTTTAGGTGATGCCTACTGTTGTCATTATTTCTTAGCTTCTGTGCAACAACAACAACAACAAGAACAACAGCACCACACCAACAAATAATAAAAAAAATTCTGAAAAGATGTGTTCAGTTTTACAAGCTGTCAAACGTAGTGAGTACACACGTACGTACAAACATACACATGTGTTTATAATGCAGAAACATATCAACAGAACCTGTATGTATGTATGTACCGTATGTATGTACGTTTGGAATCAGATTTTCATTGTTGTTTATTCAATGAAGTGTTGACATTCACCAGTTCTAGATTAGGTTTGATATCGCTGTGATCTTGTTATTGTTTTCAGCTACTGTTGTTGTTTTTGCTTTTGGTCATTGACCTTCTAAGATGCCAACTATTCTGCAATAAGCAAAAAAGATTTCTTTGTTTTGTATATTTTCTAATTGAATTTTTTATATGTTTTATTTATTATTTTTACATTTATTTATTCATTAAAGTAGACAAAAAAAAAAAAATTGCATCGAGGAAAAACTCGAATAACTTTACTTTTTTGGGATGGAAATTTATAGCTTCTAACGGAAACTTTTAAATATTTATATCTCGCTTGCTAGAAAAATCGCTGGATGGCTGCAACAAAGTTTCGTTGCAACAAAGACTCGTTGGATACATGGTTGCCAACACAATTTCTTCTTGAGGAAGATCTCATTTCCCCCACAGGAAGAACTAGAAAAAAAATTCCCACAATTTATTTATGTATATCAAGCGATCCCACTAAAAAATTGCCAAAACCCATTTCAAAGTCCCGTTTCCAACACACATTCTTCCATTCATTACACGTCTCTTCTAGGCGAATAAGATTTTAAGAAACTTACAAGAGGATCACTTTAGTTATCCAAAACCATACAAAGTTATATATTTACATTAAAAATCTTGTAAATGCTGTAAGTAACCAAGAAGCTTACCGGCGGCGGCGTTCTATACGCTTGCGACGGCCCCATTTGTGGACTATAAGGTCTGGGTGGTGGCGCCCAACCTTGCTGTCCACCATATGGTTGATGCGGAGGTGGTGGAGGCCCATGCGGTCCTTGCGGCAGGCTGCCAGGTTGCTGTTGCTGCTGCTGCTGCGAGGATGGTTGTTGTAGCTGCTGCTGCTGCTGTTGTTGTTGTGGATCGTAACTATTCGCATAACGATGCTGCGGCAGAGGCGGAGGATGAGAGGACTGCAGCAATGAATTTAACGTTGGCGTAGGACCTTGAGGTGGCTGCCCTGGAATATATCGCTGTGGCGGAGGTCTACTTGGTGAAGAGATGCCAACGCCACCGGGTCCGTTGGGTCCAGTTGATGGTGGTGGTGGCGGCGGTTGATGTTGTGGCTTTCCACCGGGCGGTGGCTGCTGCTGCTGCATGGACGAGTGAGCATAACTGTAGGGATCGCCCAACTGATGATATCGACCGTATGCTGGATGGTGTCCACCTGGCAATGGTGTCGGCGGTCCTCCCAACGCACTTTGTCCGTAATCATCTTTGCTGTGTGGATGATCAGGATTTTGTTGTGGTCCAACACTACTCGATCCAGATTGTTGCTGCTGGTGTGGGTGATGGGGCTGCTGTTGCGAATGTGGCTGCTGTGAGTGGTGATGGTAGTGGGACATGACTGGATCTGGACCACTTCCTACAGATGCGTAGGGATTTGCTGTTGCCTGGGTATCGCCGTTGCCATTGTTTGGAGGGCCACCAATACTTTGAGAACCTCCGCCAATCTGATTTTGTGGTGTGGAACCACCGCCGCTCCCACCTGGGGGACCATTGCCACTACCGCCACCACCTCCAGCACTACTCTGGCCAGAGGAAGGTGACTTTATTTTCTCATTCATATCTCTGCCTGAATCCCTGTACTTCTTTGTGTTGGTGCCTTTGTTGCTAACGATGACCGAATAATTCCTTCGATTACCGGTGCAACTGAGAAATTAAGTTGTCTGTAAAACATAGAACACAACATTCAATTTATTAATTTCATACTTGAGGGAAATAAATTTAGGAATTATTTGTCTAAAATTAACGAAATCAAAAATTGTAATTTTATTTAATAATAAACACTTGGCAACTCTAAAACAATAGACTCCATTTCCCCCCCACCGTCCACTTTTGTGTTGAATACGAAAATAAAATCAAACAGACAATAGCTGAGTGCAGGCGAAAACAGGGCTGAAAAACGACATTTTTGTCGATAAAATCACACTTTTTTATTACTTTCTATCACTGTCACCACTGCTGACATTTTGCTGTTGTCATGGGTAAATTTATTTGTTAATTGTGCTTATATTAATGAAAAAAGTAAGTGATTTTATTCAGATCTTACAAAAATACATGTTAATCTAACCTTCCAAAAACATTTTTACATTCTTACTTACATACTTTATTAAAAAACAAAAAATCTGAGTCTAAATTTATTTTTTTTTTTTGTTGCAGTATTTCACAAAAGCGAAGTTGCCATCTTCGTGGCAAATTCCTCACATAGACTTCTTCGCATTCATTTTATATTATAAGAATATCATTTCTCTTTGCGGTGGAAATAACTCTACCCTATATATAATATTCATACAGTTATCCTTGCAGTTTAATTTTTATGATAGCTAGGATTTGCAAAATACAGATTATAAAAATCTCATGAAATGACTTTTGAATATGTTTTCTATGAGATTTTTCTATTTTTTTGTATGTGTGTAATTTTTCTTTATCAAATTCATATAGAAAGTTTAATTAAGGAAGGAACATGCTATGTGAACGTAGAATTTTGTGTGGGGGGAAAACAGGTAACGACTGCAATCTGCAGTATTTGCTAGAAGTGTGTATTTAGTTTCACTCTTTCCAGCTGCAAAGCACAACTTGGCAACCCTTTCACTTCGTAGTTACCACATTCTAACATATTGTATTTCAAGCTATAAAAAATTCAATATTTTTATTACATTTTGAAATTCCTAAGGAAAACACTTACTACTAGTACTGATAATAGAAGCACTTAGCAGTTTATTAATATTTAAAAGCTTTTTGCACATTTCTGCTTTGCGTAGGCTTTAAAATCCACTAAATGCATTTTTCGCCGTCGCCACATCTTTACATTTGGAAATCCTCTTATCGTCATGTTTCCCACTACGTTTTTCAATGTTTCTTTCTAAACCTCTGTGCCAACACCCCGAATTATTGTTTCTACGTTGTGAGAATTATATTTTTATACACTGGCAACGATAGCAAGGCAAGAAAACTACACTTTGTCAGAAAACACCACAGAAATTCGTAATCCACAGCAACGACGAAGTCAGGCAGTGCACGAAATGGTAAAAAGTAGCAGAAAATATTCACCAACTCAACACTCTGCCTTTCCTACTCCGTTATTAACAGGGAGCGTTCGACAAAAGTGCAAAGAAAAAAAGGTAGCCCAAAGCCGTGTCGATTTTCACCACTAATAGACTTTTCGTGTGGTGTATTTCTGTCTCGTTTCTTTCAGTGCTGCTGCCATTATGCGGTGGCAGTGTTGCCTTCTTCTTTTCACTTATTCATGCGCAGCATACACTTTTGTATTGAGGTAAATAAAATTGTGTGCATCTTGAACGGCAAGACTAATAATGATTTTTCTTATTTTCCACTTTTTCTATCTTCAAATAACTCGGAAATTTTAATAGTTCAAAGACGTACAATAATTCGGAAATTTTGATAAATTTTATTCCTTTATTTTCAATGTATTTTAAATATAATTTAGCTAAAAATCGACCGAACAACGTTGAAATATATTCACATGACTGTGCGACTTGTTCAACAACGAGTGAAACGTATGCTCCCGGACTTTTTACTTTGGATTACTTGAGTCCATTTCAATTTTGCAGTCCACTTTTTCTCTCTTGCTTTATCACTTGGTTCGGTTTCGTTGTGGTGAACTGGAGAGCAGTGTTGCTTTTGCAGTGAACACTAAGCTAAAAAGGTATATTTTAATTCTTAAAATATTATTAGGTGGTATTTGTTTGAATGCGAACAATCCCCACTATACTTATTAAAAAGTCTCCAATGGAATTTAAACTGATTGTGTAGGTCAATCCAGAATCTCAACCTTTTTTCTGTAATCTAGTTCCGAAGTTAGAACTGTGCTTAGCGTCATAATCTTTACAAAAGTTACATCAAAGCTACACCTCTTATTCTGCCTGAAGCCTTACGTATCCAACATTTTTATACCTAAGTTAATATAATTGCTAGTTAACTAACTTTAAACCAAAGGTCAAGTTGAGCGCTTAGGCCAAAAATATCCCAAATTACATTCCACAAGGAAGCACGCTTTGTGAAAATCTTAGCTTCTGGCTATACAGCATCCTTGACGTTTATACTTTTGTAATAATTAACATTTGAAAATTTTTTTAAACAAACCTTTCATCGTGTGGCCATCGTTGATTCAAACCCCTCATTATCTGGCCACAGCAAACTAATTTTACAAGATTTTTAGTTCCTATATAACAAAACTACACTCTTCATAGTAAACAAATAAAAATTCCTATTTAACCGTATCATTTTTATTTATTAAAGTGGAAACAAAGTAATATCAAGTACAAAAATTAGTACTCACACGTTCAATCATAGCGCAACTCTGCAGGAACTGCAGGCACTCTAGTCATGGGCATGAAGGAAAAACTCCAAATTTGTTGACACACCAACGTTCGGCAAGAAACAAGGAGCACAAAACCAGGAAAGCACCAACAACAATCTCTATACGCAATTACGACGTCGGACGTAGAGAAAGGAAAAGAACACAATTAACCAACGAAAACTCACTCAATTTATAGTGGTGAATTTTAAACTGGTTTTTGTTTTGTTTTTTTGACAGTTTAGCTTGCCATACTGTTCGACTCACTCTATGGTATTTAGCGGCTTTTTACAGCATTTGAAATCGCCCAGTGAAAGCAAGACAGCTACAGTTGCACTGCTCGTATGACAGGTCCAGGGCACAAGTTAATTGCAATCTTTTACTATTTTACACAACAACAAAACGGGGGGAGAACCATGCACTGGACAGACTAGTTTTGGGGCAGTTGCAGTTGATATGAAGAACCAATTTGGAACCATATACTCGTTATATGATTCCTTTTTAAATTCTTTGAATTAGAATAGATCTAGCTTTATAGCTGCAGTGTTTAACTTTTTAATTAAAGCACGAGTAAAATGTATAAAATCCAGGTCCGAACAAATTTTCATTGTTCTTGCGGATATGAGCTGCAAATTTGAGTGATCAAAAAGACACATTGGAGTCCCTTCGGAGGGTATATTCCACGAAAAAGTAGTGCAATCCAAAAGTGGTCGAGTATGGGTTTGGTGGAGTGACAACTTCGCTCCGGCGCTTCTGCTGGTCGGTGTCACTCGTCGTAGTACCGATGGCGTTGCTCTCGATGTGGAAGCTGGTGGAATGGGTTTCGGCAAAATCAAATCCAATATAGACACATTATTTTATATATCCAACAAATTATTTTCTCACAGTGAACACTTGGAATTTTTAAGTTATTTTGCGTTAGTTATTTTGAGTGATTAAGGTCAAATACGGATTTTTATAATCTTTCAACACAATTCCGTAATCGTCGCGAAAAGCACTCAAACTTTTTCTTATGAGCCTCTGGAACAACCTTATTGCAAATTTAAGCAGTTTGATTTTATTTTACTTCGTACTGGGTGAAAAATTTAATTTTTAATCATATTTTCCCGCAGTGATGTAGAAAACACAAATCCCCCCAACAAATTCACTCACGTACCGAACGATTCACGAATACTGCTACCAAACTCAGGCGCTTCGGTTTCTAGCCACGAAAAATTTGCTTGTCGTCGCCCTGATTTTCACTCCTTTTTTGCTGTGTTGAAACACGATTTTCTGAATATTTTCGCCAATTCTTGCTGTTCACCGCAAGCCCCTTCTTTTGTGCTCGTATGTACTCATTTATGCCTCTTAATTTGCAGTATTTTATTTAAATTTCTAATTCTTCTCCACACTGGTCTGACTCCATCTTTTCCCTAGCTGAAGACGCGAACAATATGGCGGTCGGGAAATGACTTAAATTTAATACCACACCAAACAAAATTGTAATAGATCTGATTTGCCTCTTAAACTAGGAGATCCCAATTTTTCAAAATAAGTCGGAATTAAAACATTAGCATCACATAATGGTAAACGGTGATTTCATTTCAGCTTCGTTTAAAATGCTACTGTGAAAGACGCTGAATAATATGGTAAAGCTGTAGCCTTGTTGTCAGAGCTCTGTTGGCTACAACTTTTATTGTATTGAAAAACGAAAAGTATTGTTTTGAACACACTGCCTAATCGTATTGCTGTATTTGTGGTGTAAATTCGGTTTACTTTAAACTAAGGCAACAGTGTTACTGTTTCTTTATCCAACAAAATTTTGACAACCTAGAACATTCTACTTTATTCCTCGGAATATTAGCAAAAATAATTTGGTTGAAATAATCTGTAGTGCAGATGGTTTCTTTTTGTAATCCTTAAATAAATGGTATACATCACTTCATACTAATTTTTAAAATGAAATACACTTTGCCAGCATTGGTTGTGTTTTTTGAAATGACAGCAATGTACAAAATTTTTTTTTGTTTGTTCGATGTGCTTTGGTGCTCAAAATAATTGGATTCACCTCTATTAACACACCACGTTAAAATATCATCACTAATTTTGCACTGGTCTTCCCCTACTTTTCGGAACAAATTTATTCTCTTTGCTGTCAAAAGATTAAAGTAATTCTGATATAAATACGCAGTTCACAGCAAACAAAAGGAGGAATTTGATCATTGGATCGTTATTGGGAGAAAATCTAAAAGTATGTATCAGGAGTATCTTAACCAACTGCAGGTATCAATAGCGCCTCTATCCTCCGACGAGCTGAAGGATTTACTGAACGACGATGAGAAGCTTGACGAAAAGGTTGATGAAGTGCTGGAGGGGTTACGAGCACACAAGGACAGCATACTGATCGATAATCGGCAGAAGGCTGAAAATAACCTCGATAAGGAACCACGGGTAGTCGAACTGCGTGAAAAAGTAGCCCAGATGTTGGCCGATGGAAAGCAGTTATGCGAGGCGGTTCAGGAGAAGCTGAGTGAAGTTAAGGATAAGTCGGGCTCAGTTAGTCAGGAAACAGCATTAGCGCTGCTCCAGACATCTGCTGCTCAGAGTGAAGAGGAGTCCGAGGGACTTGTACAGAAATTCACCGACAATGAATTACCTGTGGAAGGATTTCTCGAAAGTTTCTTGAGCGAACGCAAAACAATGCATCTGCGCAAGCTGAAGGCGGAGAAGATGACAGAGCTTATGCGAAAGCAAACAACAGCAGGAGCGCCGGCGAACAATCAACGAGGTGGCGGCAACATTTACAACAATTTGCCGAGCAGTTTCTATCCGCCACGCCCAGCATCATACGGATCGGGTTCGGTGCCGTATCCTTTGGGGCCGATGATGCCACTACCACCCATGCCCCGTCCCTACTAACGCCATTTGAAGGGGGAGTCAAGATAACTGCTTTGAGAAGATTAAATAAAGTCTTAGATTGGTTTTCATCACTAAAGTTTTGTCTGTTAGGTAACTTGCTTTGGTCTGAGCATGCACAACTTAGACCAGCTTTCATTGCCAAGACGTACGTGCGATGTAAAGTTGAGATTAATTTTAACGTTTATTTTTAGAGGAACAAAATCAGTATGTTTTAAGTCCACAGTTATGTAGGTGTTTATAACTTCCCGATTTATTGTTACGTAGGTTAATCGTGAAAAGAAAATAAATTTATATAGAAAAAAATAGTATTTCTATTTCCTTTTTGATATTTTGGAAGGCTTATCAACTTCGATTAGAAATTTCAATACAAAGGAAAAAGTTATTGAAATTAAATGAAAATCCGAAATTTAACTGACAGATTGCCTTTCAAGTCCTTCAAGGGAATTACATAATTCATCCTTAAGCAGTTTCTTTTGTAGTTTCAATAAAATGAACAGGTAAATGAAAAAGCTCTCAATTTTGTTAAAATCATTTATTAGTAAAACCTAAGTTAACAAATATTGAACTTCTAGTTCTTAATGTTTAATAAAATGCTTAAGTAATATAAATTATAGTGAGCGGGATTATAAACACATTAAAATGCTATTAAAATCTGCAAATAATTATTCGCGATGAAATTCGCCATTTTCATGAAACAATAGTAAATAAGTCGACTTTTAGTTAAATTCTTTTGGAAAAGATTCTGTCATATTCGAGAAGTCAACAATTGCAATAGTATTGGCGTTTTCAAAGTGGCACAAATAAAAAAGCCGTATAGAACAATAAACCGACAATTTGCACAAGTTGTTAATAATTGGTTAAAAAACTGAAAAATACATCGTCTGAATTCAAATTTTCCACACTCAGTAGGTCGTTAGTTATTTTAACTTGCAATTGAAGTGGCTTTTAAATCTTCAAGCTTTTGTTCTTCATACTGGTAGAAAAATGTTATTACTGTTTAGCTTAGCTAGGTTTACATATTAAAATAATTAATTCTTGTGTGCACAGGCGCTCAGCAACTTTGCTCCCTTCCTACAAGGTCATCATGACGAGCCAAATTCGTTCATCCACTTCTCGTACTTCTCCAGATCAGCTTGCGATACACTTTTATTGCAACGACTTATGGCTTCCGCGAAATCTTGCGTGGATACCGGAAGGTCGACTTCTTCTGTGGCCAGCTGACGTATCTGCTCAGGAGTTAGACCAGCGATTTTACGACGCATGGACATCATGCTGGCATCTCTGCAAATCATACAATTAAATGGAATACAATATCCGGCACACTTGATCTTCTTCCGCACCTGCACACATTGGTTATATCTGCACCAGAGTAGCCTTCCAATTTTTGTGCAATACTTGTCAGATCTACACTCTCATCCACCTTTACCTCCCGCAAATTGATCTTAAGCAAGGCTTCGCGCCCCTCATCAGTCGGTAATGGTATATAAATACGTTTCTCCAACCGACGACGCAGCGCTTCATCGATGTCCCAGGGAAAGTTGGTGGCCGCCAAGACCATGACCACTTTTGAGGCCTCTTCGCTGCCTCCCACGCCATCCATTTGCACCAGCAATTCTGATTTTACACGCCGTGATGCCTCATGCTCGGACTCAGAGCCACGGCGCGAACACAACGAGTCGATTTCATCGATGAAAATCGTACTCGGCGCATAGAAGCGAGCCATTTCGAAGAGCAGGCGTACCATTTTTTCTGATTCACCGCGATATTTTGATGTTAGCGTCGAAGAGGAAACATTGAAGAATGTGGTGCCGCATTCGGTGGCAACAGCTTTAGCAAGCATTGTTTTGCCTGTACCAGGTGGGCCAACCATAAGGACACCCTTCCAGGGTCGCCGTATACCCTAAAATTATGATGAAAACTAAATTTAGAAATTTCAAATTCTTAAAAAGTTAGCAAACAGTAACACAGAGTTCTGCCAAAGTGGAAATTTAAAGAAAGCGATTCTACACAACTCACTTTAAAATAATCTGGCATCAGCATTGGTAACACAACCGCCTCCTCCAATAAACGTTTGGCATCTTGCAAGTCCGCAATATCACTCCAGCGTACTTTAGGGTTCCGTTGTAGAATATCACGTTCTTGTAGAATAAATAGAAATATTTAATTTATGAAAACTCGGAGATTCTTAATCAAATTCTACCTAAAATATCAACCAATTCAGCTTCGACATGATTATTTGGTTGAAATTTCTTCTCTTCCTTCTCTTCGTTTTCAGCAGACTCGTCTTCACGAATATCTTCATCACGAGCGGCGGTGCTATCATTAGTGGAAGCTACTGATTTACGATTATTCGTCGCGGTAGATGAGGAGCGTCCATTACTCTGAGCTGCTGTGGTGGAGTTGCGCCCAGTGGATGAGCCGGAATTTTTGTTTCTACTGGCGGCATTTAAGTTACTGCTGGAGCGCTGAGGAATAATGCTCTTGCTGTGACCAGCGGCAGTTTTCTTAGAATTCAAAGTGCTGTTGCGTTTCGGAACTTGAGGTCTGGAAGTAGAAAATGTACGTTGAAATAGTACAAAGTGCAGTAGAAAAATAAATACAGTTTTAAATTATGAGGAACTTATTCTGAATTTGGTTTCAAATGTAAAAAAAAAATATTTTTCATTTATGGATTATAGGGAATTCATTGAAGAGATATTTTGAACTCAATATCTTTACTCTACTAAAACACACTTCTCTGGTCGTGGTGGACCCCATACATCCGGATCTTTAGGTGGTGGTGTCCATATATCCGGATCTGGACGGAACCACGATGCAGGATCTTTTGTTTCATCTTCGTTGACTTGAGTTTTCAGCTTATGAGCAAACTGTGTATTCTGCAGATCGAGCGTCATATCGGCAAGCGTGCGTTGTATAGCTTTGATTTGCGTATATTCTTTATTGATCTGCTGCTTGATCTGTATGTACGAATGAAAAGGTGGACATATTCGTAATAATTACAACAAGCGACACCACAAGAATTCCACAGCTTACCATGTTCCACTTGCCCTTACGCAGCGGATCACTCGAGGAGTTGATCATACGTGCTAGCATGCCCTGCAGCCCCTCGTAGTATATGGATGCCGAATCGTAGTTACCCGTCAGGGCCATGTCTCGGGCCAACTTGGCGTTCTCGCATATTTCCACTAGTGAAGTTTTTGCCATCACGGTCATTCCTACACAAGATTTTGTCTTTTGCTTCCCACCTCTTAATAGCTGATCGTGCACGGATGTTGGAAGTTAGAACGGTGATGATGTGGTGCACACAGATGGTGAGAGAGTAACGAAGGTTTTTGCATGAGGAGTAGAGGTAAACCGAAAAAAGCTCTAATCAATAAAGTAATGCATAATAATTTCGTAGTAGTTAAGCTATATATGAAAAATGGAAAGTGAGATATGAAGCTGAGTGAGGAGCCATGTGGAAATCCGATTAAATATCACTTGTTAACCACTTTTGTTCCTACGTATTATATACTTAACAGTTACTTTTTGTTACATGACTTTTTTTATGTATTCTTCTTTTTTTAGATTAGCCTGAAGGCTTATGTGAATCCCACTAAAATTAAGAATCCCACTAAAATAATTCAACAAAGTGGCAACTTATTCGAAAACAGGATTGGAAAGGGGCGTGAGCGGTATTTAAAATGTTTTTTTTTTGTGAGGTGAAGAGATTTAAATTATTAATTAAAGCATTGTAAAAAATTAATACGAACTTATTTTTACATAAGCAAGACTGCAATATAACGAGACGAGATAAGACAGCTGGTAAAGTTCGCTCTTCTCAGACGCTCTCCAAACAGGTGTTAGACTTACGTCACTTTTAAGTTTACGAAAACCTTAGGTTACTCTTGTTAAATCCTAAAATAATTCGGTGGGTTCCCGTTCAACTTTCTCAGATTCTTTCATCAGCGGAAGAGTAAAATGGAAAATTTCGGAAGCAAGAGACAATTTTTGTTGTGTTACTTACGGTTATTGACATTAGTAAAGCAGACTTTCTTCACTTCGTAGAATAAATTTTTAGAAGTATTTTTATGTATCAATTCTTGTATTTGGCTGCTTATTTTAATAATATTTTTTTTTACATTGGAGACTGCTTTCCCGAAAACTATTCCTAAATTTGTTAAACTCCTCCTTTATTACGTCTTTTATCAGTCCTTTCGTCGTTTATCCAATTTTCTAGGTTAGTAATGTTGCTGGAGATGTCAAAAGGACTGAGCACAAGAGATAATGAAATTCATAGGGTCGCTCAATATAAGAATTCATCAAATGATGAAAAAATAATTCATCTGGTTATTCAATAATCAATAATGGGGTTATAATTACAATATAGTACAATAATTTATGATAAGAATAAGAATAAAATTAAATATAGATAATAAAGGAATAGCAAAAGCAAATAGCAGAAGAAGGAGAAGAGCACTTTGTGTGTTTCAAATTAGAAATAGATCGATCCCGAAGACATTTGTCTTTTTATCTATGGACAATTGTTCTCAGATAAATTATCTTTTTTCCTCAGATAAATAATTTCCATAAGAACTTGTGTAATTTGAACAGCTGATTTTGTGTTTAGTGTTTAGTGCTTCCAATTGTGTTTTAAGCATTAATGTGCATTTAAAAATGAAAAAGGGAATATTAAAATTAAAATGTTAAAGGAACTAGAAGAAGCTGAAACTATGTATAACATGTTAAAATTATAATTTTAGATGATAACAGGGGACTTTTTGCACTCGCTGAAAACTATTTCAAGTGATTGTAAGAGCACAAAAGAGAGAAGAGAGAGAGAGAGAGAATATGCTGGTGAATATAGTCTAATGCTGGTGAATTTGCGGGCACAATGTATACATGTGTGTTTGACAAAATCTCGTCAGTAGATTTGAAGCCATCGTCGAGTAGGTGTTGTCTGCTGCGTTTTTTTGTTTTTGGTCGGTGTTCGGTGGAGTCGATATAGAAGGTAGAAGGTGTCTGTGTATCTAGAAAGTGCTGTGCGGTATCCACAAAGCTTTCTTGAATATTGAGGAAAGCGAAAAGCTGAGAAAATTTCGACCGGAAAAAAATCCAGGACACTTTTTAAGGTGCAAAATTACAATATTTCAACAATAAAAATCAGAAGGATTTAAGAGGAATATTAAAGTCGACTATATTTTGGTGAGTGAGGCAAAGAACAAAATTCAAATAATGATAAAATAAGACTAAATAAAAATAATTGAATGACAACAAACGATGGACATGACATATCTACGCAAAACACACGCATGAAAGCATCTCACCGATGCTGTCATCGGCTGATAATGCTAAGGTAACAAAAGTTGGGGTTCGTTGCCTTTGCGGCAGATTTCATTAACGATACCAATAAAAGTGCAACAAATTGCATTATACGCATAACTGTCGGCAGCAGTTTGTTAGCCATAACTGGATGTTGTTAGCCCCGTCTGAAATGCAGCTGATTGTGAAAAAGGTGTCCGCAAAATACATTTTCTTTAGCGGTTAGCTATTGAAAACGTATCGATTTAACATAACTAGCTCGATTTTGTTTTTATTTGCGGTCACATTAAATGCAATATTAAGATAAAGCACAAGACCGCAAATAGAAATTGATTTTTCTCTAAAAAGTATCGCGCATACAGAGTGAGTCTGTGGTGCGCACCATGAATTCGTTAGATACTTTTGCCAGAGCGCGCCCAGTGCGCCTGGTTTTCTTTTCATTCATACAATTATTTCATTTTCACAAATTAGGTAAAAAAGAGAAAATTTTAAAATTTTAATTAATGACTTTCATATATGGAGTAGAAATGTTTTCTTTCAAGATTTAATTAGTTGCAGCAATAACTGTGCCCCTCTCCTCTTTAAGCCATCTTTCGTTGCCAAGTTAAAGGAAGCTTTTAATGCAATTTTTTGAAAAATAATTACTAATCAATTCATTTTATTATTATTGGTCTTCATTTTATCAGTTTGAAAACTCGGTTACTAAGTTTCAACGCTGTTCAAATCGTAGATACGCTTTTGTATCAATTTACACGCTTGCGATAGTGTGAACCACAGATACCGAGTTTTTTTGTTCTTTTATCTTTATCGTCCAGTGATTGTATGGTATGAAGTAGAGATATTAATTGCAGCATGTTTTCAACCTTCTTAAGGAGAATTCTTCATTGCTATCTTCCATTAAATTAAGCTCAATCTCAGTTAAAGTTTAGTTGAAACTAATTTAAACTCAACACTGATTGCTTTGCAAATATTTCACTATTTTTAAGTTAACTATTTTAAATCTAATTTTCGTGTCAATATGATTTTAACAATTTGTGCTAATAAAATCACGTTTAAGCAATCAGCATAAAAAAGTAGTTTATAAATTATCTACACAAGCAAATAACTTTTTAAGAATTTATAATACAAAATATAACTTGTTTGATCTGCTACGATGGCCGGTTCAGATAAATGCACTCAAGCGAATCAGTTTGTGAGGTTATTCGAAATGCTCACTGGTTATGCATAAAATTATAATCTGAACTTTTCACAAAAATAAAGAGTTCTTCATTTTTAGCCTGGCATTTCATTTCAGTTTTCAACAGATGTAGAAAAGAAAATCGGTACTTAGTCACGGTCGGAGGGCTTAAAACTCAGTTGTACAATTGAAAAGGAAATACGGCTGGAAAAGCCGAATAAGAAAAGCAATAACAAAGTTCAAAATCAGTTCATAAATTATTTGAAAAATTTTAAACAATTCCATTGTAGCAAACGAAAGCAACCACATTTCATTTTCGCTACAGAATGCAAAGTTTATAAAAGGCAAAGTTTAAACCAAAAAATTGCATGCAAAATAAAAAGTTAGAAATAAAAAGAAACCAAAGAGAAATTAGAGCATGCAAGCATGAGAACGCGAGCAGCAGATACTTGTATTGTAGTTTGCAGATACAGCATTATGTAGCGCATGCTGCAACGCCTTGCTGCTCATCTAGCAGTCTGTCCGACAACCAATAGCCGGCCGCCGGCTGGTTCATCTGTTCGTTTTGCTGGATGCTTTCAGAATGAAAAGTTTCTTAATTTTGTGTAAAATTTTATTGTTAATCAAAATTATAAATTATTTTATTTTACTATTATTTTTATTTTTATGTTATTTGATTTTAATTCTTTTTTATTTCTGCATTTTACTACTCAAATTTGTTCAGGGAGCGTAACCCTTTTTTCAATTTGCTCACTTTGTTGCAAATGCAATATAATTTATTAATCAAATGTGGGATTTTAGAGCAGAGATGATTGTGGATGGTAACTGGACTCATCACCACCAGCAACAACAACAGCGAATACATACATTTTAACTGCCTTTATTAAATTGTAACGAGCAGTCGCGTAGGTAGGAGGGTTTTGTGTTTGCGGAGGGTTTGGTGTTTATTTTCACGCTTCTTGTGAGCTGAGCAATGACGGGCAGTTGATATTTAATCCCATTAAAAGTTCGTATTATTTAATTGGTGTTTCGTACTGTCCTGTTGTTATTACTTAATTGAGCTGATTGACAAAAATTACTGTTGTTTTTCAACTAAAATTTATGTGAGAAAATTTGTTTAATACAATAATATCACCCTGATCAGGAGACGCGACGACGATGGCTTGCATCTACATATATTAGGGATGCCAACTTTTCGCACTCCAATTTTGCAAGAGTTCAGTAACCTAATTTTCCTCGAAGCTTAATTTTGAACACTGCAGTAATTTCTACAAGCAATAAACGTTGTCTGCTTTCAGCTTAAAAATGCTGTACTCGGTTTGCTGCGAATACTACGATTCTAACTCGAATGCGGTTTCATGTTATTTTGGTTTCATGTTATCAATTTGAGCCTACTTTTTTGCTAAATTTTCACTAACATTATTTTACGACATGTCCGGCATGTAGATTGCGACCAAGTTGTGCGAATGTTGAATGTATGTCGCCGAATGAAATGCGTTGAAATGATGCCAAATAAAAGATAGAAAATATGTACGTCCGAAAGCGTTTTTCTAGTTTTTAAAACGGACTACATTTTCAATGGTATGTCAGAAAATTGTGCTGATTTTGAAAGGATCGATTTTGTGAAAATGATAAAAATCTAAAAACTTCAGTCTAAAGTAAACCTAAATTTTCAGGGCATTTAGCGGAAACATTTCACATTCACGCTCTCAAAACTTCCTCTGTAAAATACATATAAGTAATTCCTTTTTAAATGTTGAGTATCAAATAGATATTTGTACTATTCATAATACTTGTACTACGAATTACGTTGACACGAAAGAGGAGACCGTACACTTGAGTTCAATAACTCCGGCACTTAAAAACTTCTTGCGAAAATTGCTTCCGTCTGGCGAAGTTGTTAACTGTTGGCAGCTAAATACTCACACCGTTGTTGTTGTTCGTTCACATGAAGTTTGCGTACTTCTTCCTTGACTTTAACAACATTTTATTGTTCCACTTTGCAGCAGCAGAATTGGCTCTCGAAATGTATGGCAACCCTACACCGCCCTCTTAGAAAACCCCGTAATCTTCGTCATCGTAAGCAGAACATTTGCTGATCTGTAGAAAATTTTTATACAACTACTTGAATTGAATTTAAATAATACGCAAACAAAAGAAAAAAAGAAATGGGCCAGTTTTTTCTGATATAGAAAATCATTCTTATATATGGGTTTTTAATTTCTTTTCCCTACTTTTATAGCTTTTCTCACATAACATTATTTATTACTAACTTTTTCCCTGGCATGCAAATTGTGTGATGTACTATAATTTAATAGCAGAAAGTTTATCTGAGTAATTGAATAATTTAAGATCTCTGTTATGACTGCCAAATTATGAGATTGTCGCTCGTATAGCATAAATTGTTTTGCAGTCTGTCTGGTGCGTTTACAGAAAAAAATCATTCTTAAATAAGGTACACAAATTCTGGTTTGGTTACAACCCCAAGTTGTAGACTCGCTTCTATTCTCTCGAAAGGGTGACTCATTTTCGCGTGTGACTCATTATGCGGCATCCTTTTTGGCTGCGATTGAAGTGTTTTGGGTGAAAAAACACCCCTAAAGCTGTTTAACGCATAAACCACAGACCACCCTTTTTTATCAGTTATACGCAGACAGTAAAATATTAAATCCACTTTAAGCTAAAATGTTACAAAGCAGCTATGAGGCATTTAAATTGCAAGTGAGCGCTGTGGCACGTGACGAAGTTCTTGAGCGCGCGTTCAACTGAATTGGCAACTCCTGATAAAACTTCCGGCTTAATTTAAAAACGGCGCGGACGCATATCGTTTTAAAAAGTCACAAGGCAAAGGTAATTTTTCCCCTGCAGGGATGGGAACAATTAAACACTTTATTTTGAAGTATTAAAAATTTTGAAATGAAAAAAAGAGTTGTGGATCAATCTCGATTATAATTCAAATAATGGAATGTAATAATTGAATTGTGAATGTGGTTTCAATGATTTCTTAAAGTAGAAATTTTTATTGCCATATCGGGAAAATCCACAGATACTCGAACGAACCGAAAGCCATGCAGAGCCATCTATGGACACGTTCGGACACCCAGATCCTCAACCCAAAACAAGATATCAGTTTGCTCATTAAACCAAAAAATTATTCTCGCAACATAAACACGCGCTACCACGATCTCCTGCTCCGTTTACAGCGGTTGAAAATACAAATCAGAGGAAGCAAATACAACAAAATTTAATTTTCACAGACGTTAGTTGAAGTCTTTTCCATGATTTGAATGGGACGGCTTTAACGCCCCGCTTTGTTTCCTGCTGATGGAGTGGGAAGTGACAAGGTGACCGGTTTAGCGAGTGCTGGTCAGGTGGGGGAAGGCGAGTCCAACATTTCCTGTGCTTTGTGCACCATATTTGAAACAAAGCGCATGCCTCTAGGGGACGTGATAAGCGCTAGAAATGTAAGTGGAAGAGACGAAATACTGACGATGAGCAATAGAAGATGGAGCGGCAGAAGAGAGACTTTGCGACAAATAGACAAATTATCTGTCTCCATATTAGCGTGTCTATTTTTAGTACACCAGAAGTGGGCAAATCGGTAAAAAATAGCGTGCATGCCAGTTTTTTTCTTTCTTTTAAATCCCAAACATTTTCTTCGCAATCAGATCCACCTTCTTAAGAAGGTTTAGTCTTTTTTAGAGTCTAAAAAAGTTTTCTAAAACCTTTTCTATTCCCTGAAAATTGCTTTCCACACCAAAATAAAAGAAAAAAAATTTTTCTGTTGAAAATTAATTGCAATTTTTAAGAAAGAAATTGCCCACCTCTGTCATTTTGCTCTAAATACCTCTGTTTATTTTTATTTCGCTGACGTTTTAACTTCAAAAATAACAAAAATATAATGTTTCCATGTTTCATTCACTGAACTTCAGCTAAATTTCAACTTGAAAGGAAGGCGTGGAAATTAGGTGAAAATACTCGCAAATGAGTATGAAGCGCATGTTACGTAAGCCGTCGTAATGAATGAACAGTGCGACGAAACCAAAAAAAAAAAAAAAAAGAAAAAGATTAACTTACTTACGTCAATTGAATAAAGCAAGAACAATACAAAAAGTACCAACCTTCGTAAATAGGGGTAATCAAGCTTTTCTGACCTACTGCAGTGTAAAACAAGCAGTCTAGCAATTATTCAATTAATTAATGCATTAAATGCATTTAACATGATTTCTAGGCATTTAGAAATGGCACACTTAATTAGTGGGTCAAATATAAATGTATCTGACCGAATGTATGGTATGTTCATATCTTGAAAATGCTAAGTAGTTTGCGGACGGACATGGTGATGCGGGGTGTGTAGACGGAATATGGACTAAATATACCCCTAAACCACTTTTACATTTATACCCATGTTATTATGTTATTTCTTGGGCGGGGTCAGCAATTAATCTGAAGTGAATTTAATTTTATTGAAATTTACATTAACTTTTTATATTTCTATTTTAGATAAAACTCCATAATGTCAGTCAGTCCAAAACCCGTTAAGAAAGTACCAATTCATCTACAGGTAATTCACATTCATCTTAGCCAAGCCTATTTTTAATATACATACTCACTTCCTCTCCTTAATTTTGTAGAGCGCACAAAATCGTGTCTACATTAAAAATGGCCAAGTGGTCAATCACGACAAGACCTTCAAAGCTGATGTCTACATTGAGGATGGTATTATTAAATTCGTTGGTCCAGCGGCGGACATCAACGTGCCTGGCGGAGTGCGCGTTATTGATGCCGCTGGAAAATTGGTTATACCCGGTGGCGTAGATCCGCACACTCATATGCAGTTAAAATTCGGTGGCGCTGTGTCTGTGGATGATTTCTATCTTGGCACCAAAGCCGCGGTGGCTGGTGGTACCACCACAATAAGTAAGTGGGGCGGTCGTGCGTGAAGAACGATCTTGAATTAGTTTTTAGAAACAAAATTGGAATAAACTATTCTACGTGGTTTAGTTGATTTCGTTCTGCCTGAAAAGGGTGAATCGTTAGTGGAGGCCTACGACAAATGGCGCTCCTTGGCCGATCCCAAGGTGTGCTGCGATTATGCTCTTCACATGGGCATTACATGGTGGTCCAGATCGGTATCAGAGGAGATGAAAGTCTTATGCGACGAACTGGGCATAAATTCGTTCAAAATGTTCATGGCCTACAAGGGTCTGTATCAGCTGAATGATTCTGAAATGTTGGAAGCTCTGGAAAGAGTGCGTGCTTTGGGCGCTGTGGCTCAGGTAATACGAGAAAAACTCTCCCCAACTCTTTATCAGATTAGCAGAGAAGCTATATATGTATGCTGAAATATCCATAAAAATTTCAGGTTCATGCTGAAAACGGTGACATAATTGCTCGTAATGTTAATAAACTTCTGCAATCTGGCGTGACGGGTCCCGAAGGTCATGAGTTGTCGCGCCCGGAGGAAGTCGAAGCGGAGGCAGTTAATCGCGCGTGCATTCTGGCTCATCAGGTGAGTGCGAATGAAGCTGTTAGTTGTAGAATTTAGTAAAGTAGTAACTGGGCTATTTACACGACACAACTATATTTACAATGTTATACGCACAAACCGTATTATGTAAATACGCTGTAAATACCATGATCTTAATATTAAAGTAGCTTTTAGTTAATTAAGATTGTTCAATTTATTTATTTTATAGATTTTTAAATGCATTAAAAAAAATTTAAATTAAATATCACTTATTTCACTTTTTATTTCCAATTAATTTACGTCTGCAAATATATGTTGTATGATTATTTTAATCGCAACAAATCAACGAACCGCCCCAATCAATCCCGCACTGCATCAATCAAATTTGATCCTTTGGTTTGCCAAATGCTGCCACATTGAAAAAAAAAATTAGGCTGATTGCCCGCTTTACGTGGTGCACGTAATGAGCAAATCGGCCGGCATCGAGCTGGCACGTGCACGCAAGCGTTATAAAAATCGCGGTATTTTCGGCGAAACCTTGGCCGCCGCTCTGGGGACCGATGGCAGCCAGTGTTTGCATGAATGCTTCCATCATGCGGCAGCACACATAATGAGTCCGCCAATACGGCCAGATCCAACAACGCCAGAATTCATGATGAAATTATTGGCCCAGTAAGTGTGATCAAGAGGATTTTGAGAATACTTAAAAAGGAAAGACTAACAAATGGTGTCTGTAGTTTTTAATGGTTTGAGTTTGCCAGCTTTATTTTTTGGTATTGCATATAATTTTATTGCATGTGAAGAGATACATTATTCATGTAAATAATACACATTTACATACGACTTAACTTGCATTAACTGCTTTAGGTAATTGTTAAGTATGTAGCTTCTTTTGCCTTATAACGGTTTAATTAAAAACCGAACACCTGAATTTAGGCAAAGGCGCCGCTTTACGTAACACGCATTACTTGCAAGTCATCGGCTGAGATCATAGGACGCGCTCGTCGTAGCGGCTACTGCGTCTTTGGAGAGACGTTGGCCAGCTCCATTGGACGCTCGATGAGTGGTGTCAGCAAGCAGGAACAACTGTATTACATAACTAGTCCACCAATACGAGAGTCAGCTGAAACGCCAAGGCAACTGATGAAGTCCCTGGCGTAGTAAGTATTTATGAAAAAAAGATACCTAGCAAGCATTTTACGAGTTAATAAAAATCTAAAATATCATGAAACCGGTAAAGTTTTAATTTGGAGTCACATTTAGTGGATCATTGGATTGAATTGAACAATGCTTTAATTTTTTATGTTTTCTGTGGCTCTCAACTAACCCGCTTCCGTTGAACTGATTTATTTTCACTTCTAATCAGTATTATTATTATTTGTTTCACGTATAAAACAAATTCATGCTTCTCTTTCCTCATCCTCTTCCACGCGTTGCCAGTGATGATCTTCAAACGACTGGTAGCGACAACTGTACCTTCAACAAGGAACAAAAAGAACTGGGCAAAGGCGACTTCACGAAGATCCCCAATGGCGTAAACGGTGTCGAGGATCGCATGTCGATCGTCTGGGAGAAGGGCGTGCATGCCGGTTTGCTAGATCCATGCCGCTTTGTTGCTGTGACCAGCACCAATGCCGCCAAGATTTTCAATCTGTATCCCCAGAAGGGTCGCATTGCTGCCGGTTCAGATGCTGATGTTGTGGTCTGGAATCCGAATGCCACTCGCACGATCTCCAAAGAGACGCATCATCATGCGTGCGACTTCAACATATTCGAGGGTATGGTTTGTCATGGAGTACCAGAGATTGTGGTGGTACGTGGACGTATATGCATCGACAATGATTTGGTACGTGTGGGCCAAGGTCAGGGACGCTTCTTGAACACACCAACGCGACCACCATACGTATACGATGTCCTTGAAGGCAAAGTGACTGCAAGCGAAGAAGTGGGTGAGGAGGAAGACGATCGACAGCAAGAGCATCATCAACAATTGAATGGTCATATGAAGAAAATGAATTTGTCTGCTTTGGAAATCGAAATTCCCTATCAGGAGCCCATCACTCGCAGCATGATAGCGGGCAACGTACCCATGCCAGGGGAGAATTCCTTGGCCAGCACTCCTTCGGGACGTGGACGAGTGGAGGGTACACGCAATCAGCAGGAATCTACATTCTCCATAAGTGGTAAGTGGAAGGAAAGTTTCTCGAGGATATTTTTAATGGCGCTTCGCTTTCGTTACAGAGGAATTGGATAAATCCGGCAATCGCGCCTGCATTAAAGTACGAAATCCTCCAGGCGGAAAGTCATCGGGATTCTGGTAGAGTGATGCACGGGGCTGAGTCGCACAATAAATTACAGACATAAATTGCATTAGGATGATAAACAACATTTAAGAAAACCTTCGATAACATTAGACATAGAAGCGTATAAATTAATACGTTCGAAGGAACTCGAAAATTATACCAAATTTGATTTTTCACCATATTGTATTGTAGTTACTCCTCCCAAACTAACGTAACGTGAATCAAAAAACGCCTTTTAAAATCGATACTGTATTTATGTTAATTGTTGTGCAATAATGAATAATCCATAAATCTAAGTTAGTAGATTTACTAACGCCGCACTGTACTGTTTTCGTTACTTCTTAATTATTTTAATAATTTATACATTATTCTTTAGGCCCTTAATGAGCATCAAGCAACGTATGTTTACAAATATGTATGAGTATCTTACAAATAATTGTGCATTATTTTACTAAGTTTATGCTATTTACATACATACTTCAGAGTATTTATATCTACGTATATATAAAGAATCTTTAAAATTTTGCTAGATCAATTTGTAAGACGATTAATTAACTATTAACGGAATAAATATCATCGTTGTACGAAAAAGAAATTCTGTTATTTTAATACGATGGAGTGAAAAATTTAGACAATCAAGATAAGTTTTAAAGCGGCAGAATTTTGGTTTTATAATTCTTATATTTGCTTGATAGAAAATATAAAATCAAAATGATATGATTCGCCATATAAGGTTTTGTATCTGATATTAGGGTTAAACTTGTTCTCAATTTCTAGATCTTTTCTATAAAAATGTTCCATTTTCTATTAAACACAACTAATTCAGGAAATGTTGCTAATTTCTAGACTTCGAATTGCTACTAACACAAAAATGCTAAGCAATCGCCTTGGTAACCGGCCTTCATAAGACACCAACACAAATTGTGACCAACGTCAGTTCCATTTCAGTTCTGTTTTATACAGTGCATAAACGATAAATACAATAACTCAGTAAAAAAGAAAGTGGAAACAAAAATGTTGCATCAGGGTATCATATTACGAGAGGGTCATGTTACTCGAACCATATATAATTTGGTAAAAAACGTGTTGGCGAAAAATGAAGGCAAGCAACTGAAAACCGCTTTTTACAGATCAAAGATAAACGTTACGAGGATGTTATCGACTGTATTGTAAACTTCGGAGAGGCTGCAAACACAAGAGCAGGACTGGCTACCTTGGGTTACTGTTACTACCACGCCCAAAAATATGAAGAAGCGGCCACTTGCTATGAGCAACTTTGCAGCCTGATGCCTAAAGAGCCCAAATATAAGTACGATTTAGAAAATGAAATAGTTGCGATATTGTCATTTTGCATCTTCCCATTCCTTCACCCTGTTCTAGATTCTATAATGCTCAGTCCCTCTTTCAAGCTGGCTTCTTTGCGGATTCGCTGCGTATTCTTAAACAGATCGTCGATGTCGAGGAGCTGAAGGAACAGTGCCTTCAGCTTCAGAGTGCCATTTTCTATGCCAGCGAGGATTATGCAGGTGCACAAGGTGTACTCAACCAACGCCTGGGGGGCGACGCTAATACCTTCAACGATGAGGGTTGCCTGCTTTATCAAGCTGAGCAGTTTGAAAATGCGGGACAGCGATTTAACATGGCGTTGCAAGTAGGCGGTTTCAATCCTTTAGTGGCATATAATCTGGCACTGACTCATTTCCGTAAAAAGCAGAGGACACAAGCGATCGACTATACCGGTGAGTAAAGCACAGATTTAAATCTGTCCTAACTGAAACCTTCTTGGTTTTGTTTTTTAGCTGAAATCGTAGAACGCGGTATACGCAATCATCCCGAACTTGGGATCGGCGCTCAAATTGAGACTGAAGGTAGTGCACGTAGCGTAGGCAACCCCATCACGATGGCTCTCTCGGGTATCACACAAGCTCTAAATCTCAAGGCTGCCATTGAATATCAGGATGGCAATGGTAAGCTGGATCGAAGTGATCATTTTCGTCCTGTCCGTATTCTAGGAAGCACATTCCTGTATTCATTTTACAGTTGATGCAGCTCGAGAAGCTTTGCTTGACCTGCCACCGCGTGCAGAGAGCGAACTAGATCCGGTTACTTTGCACAACATGGCGTTAACCGATCCTCAAGGACCTGTTGCTGGACTTCGTAAATTAGCTTTCCTTTTACAACTCGGACCTCCTGCTTGCCCGAGGGAAACTTTCGCTAATATTTTGTTACTTTGCTGCAAGCATGAAATGTACGAGACGGCTGCGGATATTTTGGCGGAGAATACTGATCTGACTTATAAATATATGTCACAGGTAGAAGGCCTACATGGACCCAGATTTCTTAAGAAATTCAGATTATCATTCGTTTATTTTATTTTATTTTTTTTTTTTTTATTTTTTTTTTATGAATTCATAGTTTCTTGAAAAAATTTAAAATTTTCTTCATTCTTAAGGAATTCAAAAATATTACTTTAAAAAAATATTCTTAAGGAATAATATGTTTCTGAACTTTTAAGGAGTATTCCTGTATTGGGTATCTCATTCTTAAAAAAATGCTCTGTTTTTACATTTCTAAAGGGTAAAGGTAATCTCTTTTTACAAAAGAATTTTGGTAGTGCATTTCTTGAATTCTGAAGCAAATGGTCCCAGAGCAAGTGAAATTAATTAAGTCATTCCTTTCACGTTCCTTCTTTTAGTATCTTTATGAACTACTCGATGCTCTTATAACAGCACAAACGTCCACTGAGTTGGCTGAGAAGAAGTTGGGCACCTTGGCTTCCAGCCTGGCTGGCAAACTCCGCAGCTTGGCTGCCAAAGTGCAAGAGGTCCGCACAACAACGGATCAAAATGCTTTGAGAAATGCACTCAAGGATTACGAAAATGCGCTAGAATTGTTTGTATTTGATGAATTTAGTTTTTTAATTATGCATTTTAATTTTTGTACCTCCCTCAGCTACCTGCCGGTTGTTATGTCGCGAGCGTGGCTCTCTTGGCGTGACGATGATTTTGTAGGGGCCGAGCGTGAGTTCCGTTCTAGTGCTGAATTTTGTTCCGAGAATCCTGTATGGCGTCTGAACGCTGGTCATGTGCTCTTCATGCAAGGCGACAAATACACCGAAGCAGCTGCTTTTTATGAACCCATCGTGCGTCAGCACTCAGATGATGTATGAAGGTTGCAAGGCCGTTGCGTTGTATATATTAAATTTCGGAAATTTTCCCAGATCATGAGTGTCTCTGCTGCTGTTTTGGCCAACCTCTGTGCCTCTTACATTATGACTTTTCAGAATGAGGAGGCCGAGGAATTGATGCGCAAAGTGGAAAAAGCGGAGGAGTTGAAGGGAAATCTAGGGAAGCAATACCACCATCTGTGCATCGTAAATCTAGTGGTGGGGACGCTGTATTGTGCCAAATCTAACTATGAATTCGGTTTGTCACGTATCGCGCATGCGCTGGAGGGCGGTTCAGGCTCACGCCTTTATGCAGACACTTGGCTGCATGTAAAGCGATGTGTTCTGGGTTTGCTCACAGGCATGGCTAAGCAGAACATAATTTTGCCCTACCCAGCAATGCAAGAGGTGTTGAATTTTTTACGTTCGTGTGAAGGTGAGAGTTCTTTCAGTGGGAATTTTCAGGACGGTTATGGTTTTCTTTTAATTTTCCAGTTTACGGTTTGCTTACACCGGCCAATATTTACACAGCCGCAGATGAAGTGCCAGCAGAGCCGTTAACAATTGGGCTGGAGGCTCGGAAACTGCGTTTGCTGCTCTTAAAACTGAGTGAATACGAACATTAATAAATAATAATAATGCTCAGAGATACTGTTATTTATTAGCGATAAAACTTTATATTAAGAATATAAATGAATAAAAATTACTAAAAATATAAATGAATAATAATCATTAAATGAATCGTATCTGATGTAAAGAAATTATATATTCATGTCATGCAATTTAAACTCGAATAAATTCCGTGTAAATACGCTCGCTACCCAGAAAAGTCTTATAAAAGATTTTATTGTTAATATTCTAGGCCAAAACCGCTGATGTGGGCATTTCGCTGACTCCGCAAGTATTGTCACCACGATAGACCCGATAGTAGCCTTGCTCGCCCCATCCGGAGCCCCAAGAATTTTTGATTATCCAATAGGGCAAGATTTTCTTGAACATCGGATACTCAGACACACCGTAGCCAACAATGAGCACACCATGATCAAGATTTTTGGGCGAACAGAGCGGACGCAAAGGATGTGACACGCCACCGCGATAAAACTGCATAGCATTGGCATTGATACCTGTTGCGTGGATAGGGAGGTTTTTAAATAAACTTTCTTCAGAAATCACAAGCTAACTTACCAATAGAAATCGGTCCATTCTCAACCAGCCACTGGGCCATGGCAGTCTCATTTTTGGGCAAATCGACACCATTCTTGACCTTCACATGTACTAAGGCCTTTTTGAATTCGCATCGTTCCTTGCGAGCCTCGTAAGGATACTCTGATTCCAATTCAAGACCGCCAATTTCCTTTATAGCTCTGGGAATAAAATTATAATAATATGAACCGAAATAAAATATTTCTCTACGCTTAGACTCACTCGTAGGCGTTGTCGGGCAAACCTCCATTGCAGGCCGAGTCAATGGTGTCACAATCCAGCAGCTCTTGCTCCGAGTATTCTTCTAGCTTGCCGGTCTTGATTGCATGTAATCCTTCAATGTTTCCCGTGACGCTGAATGCCCAACAGGAGCCGCAGCTGCCTTGATTTTTCACCTTTTAAATTAAATTTTTATTGCTTGTTAATAACATCTCGCCTAATTTGGCTTAATTAAAACTAAGTTCAGTTTGTTCACTTTTCACCCACCTTTGAGACAACACCCTTTTCTCTCCAATCGAATTCTTTCGGCAACACAATATCTGGTATTTCGGCCAAGGCGTTCTTGCTTGGTTGGTCTGCTGGACGTTGCACCAAACCAGTGCGCTGCTTATACTCGGTGGTGGTCAAGTCAGCAAACTCGGTGATGCCATATTTAGCGCTACCTATCAGGCGATTATATTTTTTACCAAATGCAATGAATTGAGAATAACAAAATCTGTTGCAAATGACTTAATTTCATACCCATTTCATTGCGATTTAATTCTTCAATAGTTTTGATGTTCTGCCTAAAGATACGCAGGCGCATTTGACGCTCAGCTGTAGTGTGATAGCGTTTGTTGTATTTGATTTGGAACTTATTGAATAAATGTTCCGTTTTCTCGTAACCATGATGCGCACGTTTCTTATGCGTCTTCTTTTCAGCATATTCTACTGAGCGGCTGTGGCGCGTCTTTACAGTTTCCTTGCCAGGACACTCGATGGTCACTTCGTTACCATTGGGTAGCCATGGCTGTGACCAAATTTCAATGTTGCAACGTATTTTCTTTTCATTATTATCGATAAGGTCGGCGTCAATTTTCGTCAATGATCCTGATACCACTTGTGTGGTAGCCGAATGTATTTTGGCAATTCTAAGAGAAAATAATACGTAATAAAAAAGTTATTTAATATTATTTTATTGAAGCCATTTAGATATCATATACTTGAAGCTGGGTGTATCACCAGTAGCTATTTTATCCAAAGTTTTCTGAAGACGTAACTTAGCTTCACTTTTCTCTAACTGCGATGATCCACCAACAATTGGTTCGTCAGCACGTTTTGAACGTTGATTAATGTGCTCGAACTGAAATAAATCGATCTCGGATAACTAAATGTAATAGATAGAATAGCCAAGCATTTAATTTAAATTTAGCGTACAAAAGCTAATATATTAGCAATAAATTTAAATCAAACATCCTCTTATAAAATTACAATTAAGAGTGCTCTGAGGTGTTACACTAAGGATACCCATCAATTCAGTTCGGGAAGTTTTACTATAGCGCGCAAACCAAGGTTTATTTCTCCAACTAGAGCTGAACATTGAATCCAATTGCCTCTTTCTGATCAGATCCCCGACCCCTGCTATGGCAAACCACTTTGTGGTTCAAATGTCAAACGAATACTGAAATCCGCATTGGAATTGTAATTTCATTTCCAAAGACACAATAAAAATAAAGCTTTAAATGTGTAAGGAGCTACCTCTAGACAATTTTTGGAAGCTCTTTATATTATTATGTTAAATTAATGTGCGTTTTATATTTGTACCAAGTTTCATCCAAATCGAATCAGCCCTTCTAGAGTTATAAATATAAGCATCAACTTTTTATATTCATATATCGTATATTATATTTATATATCATACATTCATTTATTTCTCTTAAGGATTTAGAAAGTGTAGCAAGGGTTGATGAAAAATAAGCAAAAAAGCACTAAGTAAAATTAATTAAAGCCAAAACGATAAAATTACAATTATATCATTTGCGTGGTATAGTGTGAGATTCCTTTTTTACCTGTTCCGGCAGTGGTTGTTGTTGTAATTCCATCTCATACACTTCTTCGAATTGTTGTTGCTGCGTATTATCACTTTCATCATCAGCATCAGCGTCAACAGGTTTTTTGCCCTGCTCTTGTAGGGACTTTTCAAAATTAAGGGCAGCCACTGAGAAGATATCATCAAGCCACTTTTTCTCCTCTTCCCTTAGCTCTTTAGGCTCAGCACTGTTTTCCTCATCACTGGTAACAGTAGGTGAAGCTGTTGTAGCATCTGGAATGCTTTCAGGTTTGCTAATTATAACTTTTGCAGTTGTGGTTGTTGATGGTGCTGTTGTTTGTTCCGTTGGTACAATTTGTGATGCTAGTTTAATCATCTCATCGGGGGTCAGTTCATTGCGTGTACCACCATTAAAAACCATATTACTCTCGTATTTGCTGTTACTGAATGTTGCATGCTGCTTATCATCCGCATCATCGGTGCAGTTTGAATGCAACAACTCACGCACTTTATCGCCCCATTCCGTAAGTAGCCAAGGCTTTTCCAGTACAACCTGTCGACAGACGATGTCCGTATCGTTCGCTCTCATGTCGATAGCATTTATCAGGATCTCATAACGCACTCCATTCACAACCTCGCGGAATGCATCGATGATATTAACAAAGTTCATTGTAAGTGGCAGGAAGGTCATCGCTATGTTTTGTACTCCAATCAAATTGGGTGAAAGATATTCACGTTCGCCTGGATTGAGAATGTGCAGCAGATCATTGGGCACTTCTGAGACTGCGGATTCTGTGGATTCTGTTTTGTCCTGCAGATAGAGGTGTGTGCGCGTGAGTGCAGAGAGTGAGTGAGCAGTTCAAGTATGGATAAAATTTGTAACAAATATTTTAGTTATTTTGCATCTGAATGATTGAGTCTGTCTCAATGCATGCAATATCTGTAAACTCGATGAAGCTATGAAATTTTATAATACCACCAACTATGAGTTCATTTAGTATTTGTATTGAGCGAATTTTTCCCATTGTTAGGTGCACCCAATTGTTATTTGTTACAGGTTTTCTCACTACATATTAGGCTGATTGGGGTTGATTTCGAAAAGAGCGGAGTTTTCAAATGTTTTGCTCAAACACCCGTTCTCAAATTTCTTTCATCTTATAATATAGAACACATTCTTGTCTTATTTCCAAAAATAAAGACGTAGAAGGTCCTGCTACTAACACTAAATTATTACTTCAATTTAGTATTTTGCTTATGCATTTGCATCGTTTCATTTTTCAAAATTTTGCATCTTACAGAAGAGGTGAAGTGGTGTTATAAGAATTAAATAATATATTGGTTGACTTTTCTTTCCATATGTACAATAAATTGTGTTTTCTTTAAGAAAACTTTATAAACAATTGTGATGCTAGTTTAATCATGAATTTAAGAAAACTAGACATTGACATTACTTAATCCTTAATATCTGGGTTGAATACTTTGAATAGGTTAACTGCACAGTAAACTTGTTTTAAGCGCACTTGCATCCTATGTTATTATACTGAATACCCATGCATTTTCATTTTTATTTGATATTCAAACCTCAATGAAATGTCATCAATATTAGATAATAAAATGTTAGTTCCCATGATTTTTAATAACAATATTTTAGGATTAAATAGTTTTGTGTTAGTGAATTGTATTAATAAATGTTTGTAAGTTTTCTAGATATATTCTGTTTTGTTACAAGATTATAAAATACATATTATAAGCAAGATAAAAATGTGTAAATTATAAATAAGCCTTTAGTTTGAAACATACAGAAACTGAAGCTAAATTATGGGAATTAATAGATTGATATACTTGTTTATAATCAGCATTTTATAATCCGTAAAAATTAAACCATGAAATAAGAAAGACCCTGAAGTTTAATTATAAAAGAAACCTCCAAAGAATTAAAAAAATCTGCTAGCTTCATTTTTCCCCAACAAGTTTTGCTTAATTATATTTGCTAATTTTGCCCAGTTTTTTTTTTATTAAAAATATAATAAAATTCTTCCGCAATGTCGGTATCTACCAATCTACTTTTTGGAACCGGTCGTTCGCTTAATGAATCACATACTTGTGAGCACAACACATGATTATAACTAATTTTTAAAAACATACATATGTGACGATATAACATCAATATGTGACGATATAATAAATTTGTCACCTGTTTCGAGAAACGCATGTGAAACGTGAAATAATGCAAGTGAAATATAAACAGCAACAGCTTATACTTCAACTAGTTGATACATTTAGTAGATATAAATATACACATGTACGAGTATATAATAGTTATCAATATTTTCTCAAGTTAAAAAATCGAACAAATATTGATAACAGCTAATAAACAAACGCGATAACATTATTCTAAGTACCTTGACCTAGAATATCTTATTTCAAAGTTATTTATATAATAACATGTATTTATAATCAAAATTAAATAGTCACATTTCGAAACTTTCCGAAATTTGCATGGTGTTGGTTTCTCAATGACAAAGTTGAGACGAGATCTGAATAAGCCATCATGAGAAAGAAGGGAAACAACTTCTTCAAAAATAAAGCAAACACAGCAGGCTTGAGCAGTCAAAGTTGAAGTTAAGGTAATCGCATCATCTTTGACACGGTTGATATTAACTAAAAAAATTTAACTTAGCACACTGTAAGATTTTCATTTGACACTCAACTTGTGGTTCAATCTATGGTTAAAATTATAATTACATTAATTTACTCTTAAAACTACGATTTGAAGGATTTTATGAAAATAATTTTAAAGTAATTAAGTTTCAGCGTAAAAGTTTAGTAAATGGCATCATCATCCTCATTTACGTCGCTTCCGTACAATCAGTAGTTGTTTGTTGGTTTTTCATGAACGGTTTCAGTGTGATTGACACACTGAGTCATTAAGTTAAAATACGGCGCATTTTCACTTATCAGAGATAAACTAAGAAATTGCAAGCCACGAAATTTACAAACAACATCGATAAACATAAAGCGAAAATTAATACAAGAGACACCGATTTCTTCAAAAAATAGATGATTAAATCCAATGGTAAACAGAGGAAGCTTGTCATCATTTTTAACGATTTAAAGCAGAACCTTTCCAGAGCAGAACGATGTCGTGTATGTAGTTGCTTTTACCTCTGACCAGAGCGATTTACATGCGACCCTTGTTTCCCCATATTTTGCAAGTATTATTGTTAATGCATTAATATTTACAGCGATTATATAAAGACAGAAATGTAATTACATGCCGAAACTTACATCTTGTTCAGTTGTCTGGACATCTCCAAACGCTGGCGATACCATTGCTAGCATCAAAAGCACAGCAAGAGTTGCTGTGCCCGAAATGCTAATACGCATTTCCATTATCCTGAGCTTGGTTTTGTTAACTGCTATTTTATTATCCTCAAAACTTTATTGTTTCTTGTTCTCAAAAAGTATTATCGTAATCCCGCACTACCTCCTTAAAACACCAATGTAAACAATTGGGAAGACAGCAAAATACTAAAATCAGCCAGCAACCACCACAAAACAAATCCAAAATTACAGCAACAGCTGAATAGAGTCCACAGTCACGGTTGCATGTTCTACACATAGTATTTGGAAAATTAGTACTAAAATTTATTACATATTTTGTGCCGTATTTGACTTCATATTACAAATTCTTGTTACATACTTGTTTGCAGATGTTTAACGAAATAAATCTTTCACGCCAAGTTGGTGGCGTACTCAGAAAATTTGTGGAACAGAAAGCGAATTCCACTTTCTCTTCGTTCAAGTTTCTTCATACAAAATTTTTACTGGCACAAAACTAAAGACTTGAAGTTCATATGATTTTAAAGTAATTTGAGACACCTTTAATATTCAAGTTCGTTCGTAGAATAAAGACGTGAGTTTAATTTCAGTTTAAATTTTATCTTGTAGACAGTTACATTATTTTTGTTGTAATTTTCTCAAAACAGTAGAAAACATAATGAGTGCCATTTACCATTTAACCAAAGTCACTTAATTATTGTTACCATCCGTAAAAAGGAGAGAACTTCTTGACGTGCATACCACAACATAATAAAGGTTAAAAGTTATTTATTTGAAATATACGTAGATCTTCCGCGTTACCAAGGTTACTTAGGTAACGCAGGTCATAACATATTGATAAATCCGATAAGAATTCATTGTATATACAACCACATTACAAAATCCATTTTTCCTCTAAATAACTCTACATGTAGACTTTAAATATGTCACAATATTATGATCTCACACGCTGGACACAAATTTATTAATTTATGCTATTAAGTTACAATAAATCCGTGTAATAATTGCACGGCTCCAAAGTGCATTTGACCAAACATGAACTTGGATGCCTTGTCATCTGCGTGTTTCGTGAGTGGCGAGAAATTAACGTACAAAACAAAAAATCCTTTTAATATGGAGTTAGATTCATTGTGGAATAGTGATATTATAAAAACGTTAGCAAAATTCTACAATAGCATACCTGGTAAAATAATTTAAACGGATTTTAAGTGATTGCTGTAATAATGTAAAAAATTCTAGATTATAGCGATATCAATCATTTACCTAAAGATGAATTTTATGCCACAATAAAATCGCTGAAAACAACATGTCAAGATTTTAAAACAAAATCAATTCAGGAGGGCGCCATGAATAAGAGGAGCAGGAATTTATCTTCAGCAGTTTTAACTCAATGTGAAAACCATCCTATTACAATGGGATCTAAACTCAAGAAAGCGAAGTCTCAAAGTTGTTCGCAAAAATTACCAAGTCATGCTAGACAATTTCGTAATAATTTACGATTACATGGCTTTGTAGCAGCACCCAGTACACTAAATTATGGCAATAATTTTATTGATCGAATGAGATTAAAAAGGTAATGGTTTCAAAATAACTGAAATCTTACTAGAATTTCAGAGTTTGTTTGGATATAATTTTAATTTTGTCTTAATTTTTTATTCGGATTTCCGTTTAAGATACGAATATGAGTTGGACGATGAATTTAAAGGATTCCAAGAAACTCTTAAATACTTTGAACTCGAGTTGGGACGAAAGCTCCCACCATCATTTGAAATGCGAGAAATAAATGATGAAAACACAGAAAAAGATTTGAAAAGTGATAAAGAAATTATTTCTAAAGCGGAAAAGGAGGAGAAAGAGTAAGAATACGTATTTATAAAATAATTAAAACTTGCATTTATTTATAGAACAATAACCGGAAGAGAAAGCCGTCCCAAAAGCTTGAGGAAATCACATTCGTTAAATAATATAAATAATAACGAACATCTTAAAGATTCTAGAGATACAAGCGTTGAACTAGAGACTCACTTTAACTCACTTCTGCAAAAGTGGAGCCAGGCGGATACACTTGCTCACAAGGATATCCACAAATTAAGCAACTACTTTGTGTCGAAACCAAGGCTAGAGGCTCAAAATGGAAGGTTTGCATACGCATAAAAAATATAAAAAAATTTATCGAAATTTATGTTTATTACTAGCAAACCCAAAACAAATGTGGATTCAACCAGCGCAGATAGCTTTCCCTTTAAACGTATCTCTAGTGTTGGCCACAAAAAGAAAAGAAAGGCAAAAATTGGAAAAAACAAATTGCCAGATACAGAGTGCGAGTTAAGTAGACGAGCGGAAAGTGGCGAAACTTTTAATGCAAGCTGAAACCTTTTTTATTAATTATACATTCTTTTCATTGGGTTGGCAAATGCGCTGAGAATACAAAAGGGAATTCCTACGAAACTTATACTGAGACAATAATCGAATAAACTTATTTGCCAGCCCAGTAACATATATTTTAGACAAATATAATTTATTGATATAATTGATATCTACAGAAACCAACGCCTTCACCCGTTCACCCTGTAGCACGACCGAATCTCGCTGCTACTCTTCGCGCTGAGGTTGCGAGGAAGAAGGTGCGGGAACTGAAGGCCAATCACACCTCTCATGATGATTTCACACCACAGAGCGACTGGGAAGTTCGTAGGACGCCGGCATGGAAATCCTTAGCTTTAAAGTAGTTCCTTAATAAACAAATCAACTCACGCAAATAGCAAGTAGTTTTTGAGTAGCCCGCTCTAACTGGTCAATCCAATTACACCTCCAAGAGTTAATCCTCCCCCACTAAGTAAAATTTCGCTGCTATTATTTGGTTTGATTAGAAGAAACACAACTTTAAAATGCTATTTGCCTGTATGTAATAAAAACCTCGCTGAAATGTTTCATCTTATATTCTAGTGAACCACACAAGGAAATTATAGCGATGCTATTAGCCACACGCAAGGCGGAGCAGGCACTTCAGCAACGTGTTTACGAACAAGACATGGAGCTGATGCGCCAACGTGTTAAGGCAGCACCATTACTGCTAGAGGGCGACACCTATTGGCGTAGCAATGTGGGAAAGCTAACGCACACCTGCAACCCAGATAGTGTCGAGCGTGTATGCCAACAGCGCAAGCAGCGTCGCAGAACTGGATCCAAGTGTGGAGGGGAAAAGTCTGTTGGGACAACCTGCAACGACCTGAGCAGCAAAAACCACAACCCACAAATTATTTACCCAAACAAATCACCAAGGCTGAGAAGACCCAAGCGCTCAGTAGGAACTGAAAAGGAATCACAGCCAGTTGGTAGTGGAGATGACCTGTCTAGCGTGGATCGTGCATTCTTGTAAGTAATGTAGAAACAAGAAAAAAAGAATTCAAACGAGTTCCATTCAAATCATAAACCAACAGTTTCTTTTCTTTTGTTTAAACATAAATTTTATTTACAAAAGAAAATTTAAACAAGTTGTAGCTTAGTTCCTTATGGCAAACTAATGAATTTAACTTACATTGTATTGAACTTTGTAGCAATTAATTTTCATATATAATCAATCAATCAATTAATAATCATGTATCGTATTATCAAGTATAATTCATGCGTGTAACTGTCAAAATATGTTCAATTATTCCGAGTTTTATTTTACAAATATAATCGAAACGAATCGAAAATCAAACTTTTTACTTTCTTTGTATGTCTGCTTAAAAGCATTTTAAAATAACTTCAATTTGATATTAGCTTGGATTTAAGTAATGCAATTCTTGTACCAAATTATATACACGCTCCAAGGATGTTTAGAATTCAGCAATTTTATTGAATGTTCATTCTTTTAAGAAAAATGCATAAATCATTATTTGCAGTCAAAAGTGAGTTTGATGTACGCACACCCAGAAAACAAACTCTGTTCGCCAACGTTTTTAAATGCTTTCCAAATCTATTCAGAAACTTTTTACAGCATTTTCCAAACTTTTGATAGTACCTTCCACAAGACTTCATACCCTAGTTCACTTTCGTATGCAGCCAATTTTGAAGCGTTTGAGAAAAGTATTTCTTATACCACAGTAGGATAAGATCTACACATCTACATTTGAAAATAGATTGGAAATTTCAACTAGGAAACTTTGTTCGGTACATTTAAAAACTTTCGAAACTTTTGAATTTGGCAAGCTTACTTCAAGCTTTTTCATAGCACAGAATTGTTTTCTGTGCAGTGGTTAATCCATTTTTTTTAAATCAAATATTTTTGAAAGTTTCCCCAGCAAAAATCATAAATTCTTTACTTCTCTACGAATTTGTGCGAGCTTTTATATTTAATATATATGAAGAAATTGAAATTAGAAAAAATTACTTTAGATACGTGTTTTGTAAATGTCGAAATCAGCTGCATTTTAGTAAAAAACCTTAATGTCACCTATATATATATATTGCTCTTAACTTTATTCTGATTATGTTGTTACAGTGATACAGATAACATTAATTTGTATCCTTTGTATAAATTGTACATTAATAAAGAAACAATGTCTGATTGTTGTTTCACCGTTTGCATTATTAACTATGAACTAATTTAATTATTATTATACAGATTGTATAATGTATTTCCGTATAAAAACTCATTCCAAAACTGCAGATTTAGATTACGAAGTACACAAAGCATTCCAGGCGGGGAGGTTCTCGGGCGTTCTCTCTGCTCATCTGATTCTAATTGCAATATTGCGGCGTCGCTGCTACAGCACCGTCAGTTTTTGATGGTGACACAATTTTGGGTTCACCTACAAATTCCTTCAAGCATTAGGTACATTTTTAACCATATTGAAACTTCTGAACTTACACATATCGTTTTCCGACTTGTTGATATTCTCCGCTGCTGCTGCCAGAGTTGATTTCACTGTAGCCTGAGGCTCATCAGACGCTAAAGTATCTACTTCATCTGCTACTGAAGATTTTACGTCGTTTTCTTTAACAGGTTCCGGGCATGGCTTTTCAGGTGTAGCGGGGGGTACAGCTATTTCCTGCTCTGTTGCAGATTTCGACACAACCGATTCACCTTGTGTGTGTGTTTCAGAGGAATCCTGAACGACTGCAACATCCTCTTTAGACGCAGTTGAGCTTTTTTCGCTTTCTTCTGGAGTCTCTTTCTCTACGTCTTCGGCAGTTGCTTGGGAAGATTTAGCGACGTCATCATTTTCTTTGGAACTCAAAGGATCAACTTCCATGGGCTCTGGTGTAGGTTGCTTTTCACTGGATCCTGTGTTTTTAATTATTTCAGATACAGTTTTGTCTTTAGGTGTATCTGGGACTGATTCCGTGGTAGGAGGTACTTTTTCATCAGATTCAGCAACAAGCTTTTCATCAGCATCCACGTCCATTGGGGAATCACTTTTTTTCTCCTTTGTTTTTTCTATACATTCGTCTACATTGCTCTCCTCTTCCTCCGGAACTGGCTTCAGCGCAGCGTCCGTTTTATCCTTCGATTTTACATCTGCTGTTGCCACTTCTGCCTTCGGACTCGATTTCTCCTCAGCATTTGTAACTGATTTAACATCATCGACAACCGAGTTTTCGGCATTTTCTACGCTTGTTTTTTCGGATTTCTTCTCAGAGAAAGAGATACAAAACACATGTTAAGTGTTTTCGAGATGATTATGCTAAAAAGGAACTTACTTTATCAGCTTGTTCTGCTGTTTTTGACACTTCCTCAGTTTTGTCGTTTTTAGTTTCTTCAGTTGCTGATTCAGTATCAGCCGATTCGCTTGAAATGTCGATTTTGCGCCCACGACCACGTCGGGATGGCGTTGACGAGCCACTTGACGCTGAAGATGCTTTGGATTTCTTTGCTGGTGGCGGTGTTGCGACCACAGAGGAACGCGTCGGCGTACCGCGCGTACTTGAACGTGTGCGTCTACCACCGTCAAGCTCCAGACTACCACCCAGGTTTTTGACCAGTTCTTCACTTTCTTTTTGAGCCCTTTCGATAAACGACATGCGTTTAGGGGTCCGCTTAGCCTGCAAATTAAATTAATTCACTAAGATTATATAAACGCAATTTTTGAAATCTATATGCTCTTATTTAGCTTTAAAAATTATAATATTAAATTTTTAAATATTAAAAAGGCTAAAATATTATTTTAACACAAAGAAGATCTGATTTATAACTTCCGCAAAAACTTTCACCGACCAAAATATGTAAATTTTTAAAAACTTTGTGGAGAAAAAAATCCCGTATTAGTGGGATTTTAAAAATTTATATGAGGATTCTAGAGACCAATCAAACGACAAAAAGGCGCCGCCACGAAGTCTCTAAAACTGCCGACGTCAAGAGCCTTGCACGCAATCCTTACTGTTATATAACGTTACTTTTGCATAAATATATTTTGTAGCATAATCTGCATAAAGAACTTTTCATATTAACACAATAATTTCATAAAGATTTCTAGGAAAGATTTTTTCTTCCCTACAAAGCAGGGAAATTAGCAACTCCGCTGTAGAAACAAAAAATTAACGAGCAGCGCATGAAAGGTACAGCAAACTACAAAAACACAAAAAGTTATAAAGAGAGAACAAGAAAAAAACAAACGTGTTCGAAAAGGAAACGCGGCAAAGGTGACAGCGGAATTGTGAAACGAAGGCGGGCGAAACGGAAAGATAACGAGAACATAGCAAGAGTGTAAGCTAATGTCGTTGCTGCGCTGACAACGCCGACGCGCGCATTGCAGCAACGTTGTCCATAGACGCCTTTCTATTATACAGCAAGCTGCTATTTCATGGGGTTTTCAAGTATACACGAGGCAAAACGCACGCCGGTGCTAGGTTTTTGTGAGTACATAATGTGGAGTAGGTACGAAACGAAACTTTGGCGCGAACCACGGAAAATTGCCTCACCATCCAGACGTATCTGCTGCATTCCAAACTGTTGGTTATACGAAGCAGATTTTTTTCACAATGTACTTATTCTTCAATTAGATACTCACGGGTGTTTTTTTGTTTTCAACCTTCGGGGAAGTTGATTCTGCCGCTTTGCGCGCTGGGTCAACGGCTTCGTCCGCTTTTAACGGAGTACCCGCTGCAGAGGCATTATCCGTGATGCTGCTGTCATTGGTTGCAGGATGTTCTGTGACTCCATCCTTTTGTGGATGGCCAGAGTTTTTCTGCTTTTCACTATTATTAGCTATCTCGGACATTTTCAAATTTTAAGTCTAGAATTTTTCACTTTTGGCTTTTACTCTTTTCTCAATACGTATGAATGACAATACACGCGTAATTGGAACACCAAAATTTTCCACGGACAAATTTAGGGTCTGCACTTGAGGTAACGTTACAACCTTGTTCAATCCAACTTTATTGCAATATAGATTTACGATTGCAATATTTTTTAGCGCTTATAGTTGCACAATAACACGAAATTTTCCGAAATTTAAGAAATCAAATCCGCCTATAAGAAAAAAGCCGCACTGACTTGCAGGTTACTCGTTATTAAATATCTCGCTACTCGGTCAGAAGTTAAATGGCAGATTTTCTAGTCGTTCAGTTGGCAGCAATGACGCGTGGTGGAAGAATTGTATATAATATCTTCCTTTCAAGTACCACAACCATGATGTGTGTTTTAAATAAAACATGTTTGTTTTAACACTACCACAACACAAATGCTCTATTATATTGTTAGACTAGACTGCGTCGTCCTTACCGTCTTAGATCAGACTGCGTGGTTCATAAATATATACTACTTTCTCGTATAAATGCAAAAAAATTTTGCCAATTTATTCTTACCCAACAATTTGACTTGAAGTAAATGCGTCAGATGGATAATACCACATGGCGATAATGATATTCAGCCGCAACCAATGTCATCAAATTCCGGCGCATATCTCAGCGGAGAGATGTCAAAGCGGTGCATAACATGGAAGCCCATTTTCTTTTCATATTTTAAAATTTTTCAAAATTTAAATTGGTTGATGCTCAAAGATGGTTACTCAAGATCAGATTAAAGCCATTGGTTGCGTTTTAAACAACAAGGAAAGACCCCTTAAAGAACGCTTCCGGGCTCTGTTCACACTAAAGAACATCGGAGGTATTGATGCTATCGAAGAGATCAGTCGTGGCTTCAGTGACGATTCAGCTCTGTTGAAGCACGAGCTGGCTTATTGTTTGGGTCAAATGCAAGATGTGAAGGCCATCGGTGTACTCGCCCGTGTCTTGGAAGATGTACAACAGGAACCAATGGTGCGACATGAGGCGGGTGAGTAGCAGATTAGTTCGAGAAGAAAATAAAAGCTTGTAATACAATTTTTATAGCGGAAGCTCTTGGAGCGATTGGAGCTCCTGAAGTGATTCCATTGTTGGAAAAGTACAAATCTGACCCCGTTACGGAAGTGGCTGAAACATGCACAATTGCTCTGGGGCGTGTACAGTGGTTGCAAAGCGGCGAAACAGTGGACGACAGGAATCCGTATGCTTCGGTCGACCCATCTCCTCCATGTAAGAACAAAACTGTAGGTGAACTAAGGAACATTTATTTGGACGGCACTCAGAATCTATTTGAGCGCTACCGCGCCATGTTTAGTTTACGCAATATAAAAACTGAAGAGAGTGTGTTAGCATTGACGGAAGGGCTTAAGGATTCGTCGGCATTATTCCGCCATGAAGTTGCTTTTGTGCTGGGGCAATTACAGGAGCCCTGCAGTATTCCCTTCCTCAAGAACAATCTGCAGGATAGAAACGAGAATGAAATGGTCCGCCACGAATGCGCAGAGGCTCTAGGTGCGATTGCAACAGACGAGTGCATCTCGATATTGCAAAAGTACGCGGCGGACGACAAGCGGGTGGTGAAGGAGAGTTGCGAAATCGCACTGGATATGTGTGAATACGAAAACAGCCCGGAATTCCAGTATGCGGATGGACTGTCGAAGCTTGAAGGCTGAATTGTATGGAAAGAATTGCTGTAAATGAATTTTATATATTTATCATAGAGATATTTTATAAATTCTAACAATTAAAACATAAGCAAGTATATTAAGTAAATGCAAATCATCGGAATTGTTTCGTTCACTCCTGCATTCTATACTGTGCCCAACTCTCCGATACCTCGTGGTTAGGAAGCACCCAGCCTAGCGGAATAGAACTGCCTTGCTTTTTATTACGCACCAAATAGTTATCCCACGTACGCCTGAAAAAGCAGCCAATATAATAAAATAGTTCAATAAATGTATAAAAATAAAACTTAAATAAGAACTTACCGTATTTTCAAGAATTCGTGCATCCGCTCGCGCTCACATTTTCGATTGCGTGCGCCATAAAAGGTTTGTTCTCTAGCGCCAAAAAGCACCTCATTCCATTGATCCTCTATACGTCGAGCTTCGGTGCGTTTGGGTGTGCTTTCGAGCAGAACACTGTTCCAGAAGGTGCGTAGTTGGTGGAAGTTTTCGCGAAACTCCTGTGTACGCTGCTTATCCTGTGAGCGTGCGTAATGTAACATTTCTAGTAGTTCGAATTTCCGCAGATATTTTTGAGCCTGTTGATAGTTTCTTAACTGGTGAAATTCGTTATGTTGAGAATGAGACCGAAGAACAGACTCGACAGGAAAAGAAGGCTCTATATTGATTGATGCTTGGGTCGCATTAGTTGAGATTTCCACGTTGGCTACGGCTACCGTTTGTTTTACGTCAACAATAGATGACGCATTTTGTTTTCTTTTTTTCTTCTTTTGAATGCGTTTATTTTGACGTTTTTTTAATATCTGGCGCAGACGGCGTTTCGGTTGGCTCTCAACTTTGGAAAGTAAGGCAGATGTTTCGTTAATCAAATGTTGTTGTCTTTCATTCGATGCCGCATCTACAGTTTCATTCTTTAGCTCTTCTAATTGCTTGATATTTTTTATAATACTCTGAAGTTCAGCTTTTAGCTGAGACACCTTCATGGCTAATTTGTTCTTGGCGTTAGACGATCTTATCTTTAATTTAGTGTATTAATTTTGTATTTTAGTTTATTTAGTAAAGTCATGAAGTTTTAAATAAATTTGTAGCTTTTAAGAATATGATCCGTAACCTTTGTTGACTTCCTTATCAAGGAATTCCTTGGCATCAGCCAGAACTTGTGCAGCTAATTCGTATTCTTTTGTTTCTTTTAAATCCTGTTCTTCTGCTAGGAACTTTTCCAGCGCTTCGTAATCTCTTCTTAATCTGAAAGCGAAGTGCAAATTTGAAAACAAATTGCCTCAACTATATTGTGAGTTATGGCTCACTAAAGCTAAATCTGAGATCTAATGAGTTTTTACCTTCGCACTGAATCTGGCACCATCATCCGACACTCCTGTATGACTTCCTCCTGTTTTCTCAGCACATGCTCGTCAGCCCCTTCGCGTTGAAGTTTCTCAAATCGTTTTTGTTCGGTCACCACTTCCTTACCATAAATGCTGCTCTCTTTTGCCAAACGTTTAACAACACCAGTTTTTATAGTCAACTGTCTAATGCGCGGATCCGCCATACCTTTAGTGCAATTGGCGATTTTAGTATTAAGAAGATGATATCAGTTATAACAAAGACTACTTTGTTCAGAACGAAAAGCGTAGAAATTTCGGTGTTAATACTCAAATTAAGCAGAGCTCATGTCGACAGAAGGCCACCAATTCCTTTTGAGAAAACTGCTATTTGTGACTCATCATTCCAAGTCAGCCTCAAAGCAGAACACGACGCTGATTTTTGCTTAGAGCCGGTTCTTTGCCACCGCGAGAATTTAAACGCAAACTTAACGTCGCTGCTATATTTGCCATCCGTTTCGGCTGCAACTTAGTCTAGTACTAAATTCTCTAAGAAGTAATAAATATTAGACGAAGATACCATTTTTCAATACTCTTTTACATGGAATTTATTGATGTTTAAACTGTTTTCAGTTATTCCCATTTTATTGTAAATTACAGGATTCACATTTTTATTTTCCATTACGGATGGAATGCAATGAAAAACTGCTTTTGTGCCCATATTGCTTACGTGCTTGCTGTACTTGCACATCAGTGGTAGATTTGCTTCACAGCAAATAGTGTGCAATTCCTGACTATAGCGCTGGTTGGAACTTTGAGGGTTACGAGATCCCTCAAAATAGACTCCTGGGCGACTGACGCTACCCCAGCTGTAAACAAAAATTCGTTACAAATGACGATGGTACGATAAAGTTAACATAAGATAACGTATTTCGGCATACAATTTATGATTTTTGGCATTTGCTGCGACTGCCTAAAGGCAATTTAAAAGCCTTTTATCTGACGATACTTAATGCTACATCATGTGTTACTGAATTTTATTCTGTTTTTACAGATATTTCAGACATTATCAGCGAAGAAGTTATATCTTTGCCATTTGACATTTTATTGAAATAATGCGGCATACTTACCTCACATTATAAATTCCAAAATAAGCTTGTACGATTTTATTAGAAGTAATGAATTGTGGTTAAGCTGTCTTTATTCTCAATATAATTTGATGTTCCAGTTCATTACAATCATTCGAAAAGTTTTCAGTAGCAACGTGGACTTTGCCACAGAGTAAAATCTAACAGCTTAGTGCATAGTTATGTAGGTTTCTTCTACAGTCATAGATTTAAAATCATTGTGGTTACTTTATGCTGTGGTTAAATTAGTACCAAAATTTAATTCTTTAAGTCTCTTACAAATGTTTACATATATGTTTTATATAGTTCACATGCTAGTATAATGAACATTAATATTGTTTGAATATGAATTGCGTTTTGTTCACACTTAACTTGCGATGAGAGAGAAAACATAAGAACACTAGGCTAATTGGTAAATTACGAAAACCATTTTAACTAAAAGGAAGGGGAGTTTATCGAGCCACCCGTACTCTCGTAAAAAGCTTACAGTCTCAGTTATATAGTTTTTCAAATAAATGTAGTTAAACTGAAAAAAGTTGGAAATTAACAATTAAAATGGTAATAAAGTGTGACGCCTTATACTATGTTGGAACTGAGCGGAAATTCGATCTCTTTCGCTATTTAAATCCACATAATGTAAGGATTTTAATGGTATTATTTCACGAAATCACCTTAATTCCAGTCAGTGCGAACAAAGTATTGAAGGAAAATGAAAATAGTCTAGTTAATATGTGAGAAGATGAGTTATTTAGGTATGATGGAGGGGAGGAATTTGTGCTACAATGAGATGAGATTATTAAAATTAAGTAATAAATATGATTAGTTGAGGATGAAACTAATATAGCTTAAAAAATGTTAAAATATGATTCAGTTCAGATGATTTTAGATGAATGTAGAAACCTATAGAAATTATAATGAATGCAATGTCAACTGGAAAACCTGCTCGGCGCATTTCCTGCGAAATGACTTACGATGGCGATAGAGAGTGAGATACAAGTATATATAGTATATAATAAAATTCAAGCATTTTATGCCCAATGCGATTAAGAGAATATTGACATTATCTAGGATGTCATAATTGTTTTGCCGCACGCAAAGCTGCGAAGGTGCTGCTGTCAACATGGGTGATGCTGTTGTTGATAGCGAAATTGGCGACAGAGTAGCCTCACCGCGCGATATGGCATCGATGAAAACTAGTGCGATACAATGTTGAAGTTGGTTCAGAGGAGAACCAGCTTTTGCTAGTGATCGATGATTAAAACAATTAATGATAAAACCACGTGCGACGAAGTCATATAAAAGGGATTTGTCTTTGGTTTTGCTCATGTGGAACACAACAGAACCATCAGTAGTTGAGTAGTAATTATTTCTAATATCGTTATTACTTTGCTTTACAAGCATATCATGAATATTTTGGTTGATAACTATTAATTGCAATATTTTCTTAAGTTTATACTTATTAAATGTTTTCTTTATGAGGGTATTTGAGCTGAGACCAGGTTGATGTTGATGTTTTGTCTCTTGCCTCCTTGCATTTGCCAATATGAGAAGTGATTTAATTTGAAATTGTTGCTCTTCATTCTGCTGGCACTCTAGTTATTTCTTCTTCTGTGCCTTCTCGGCGGCTTTTGTGACTTTACCCGAGGTCGTTTCTTTAAACGTTACCGACTTGATGACACCCACAGCGACAGTCTGCCGCATGTCGCGTACGGCAAAACGCCCAAGCGGTGGAAACTCCTGGAAACTTTCAACGCACAATGGCTTGGTTGGGACCAGCATTATAATGGCGGCGTCGCCCGACTTTATGGCCTTGGGGTCGGTCTCAGTGGTTTTGCCAGTACGACGGTCACATTTTTCTTTGATCTCAGCGAACTTGCACGCAATATGAGCGGTGTGACAGTCCAGTACGGGTGTATAACCGTTAGCTATTTGTCCTGGATGATTGAGTACAATTACCTGTAGAGTCCATTAATAGAAAGTTAATGTGAGATAGTTATATCTTGCGCCCGTATTATAATTTATATCTAAAATAAACGTAGCTATGGAACTTTAGTTCAATTTTTTCTAACTTATAGCAATATTGTGTAGTGATTGAATACCATTTACGGGCAGTTTTGCTTTCCACCCGCAGAAAAATATGTATTTCGTGAGTTACACGAAATCCGTACTTAATATATATAAATCAAAAAATAGTTCCCTCATTTCAGATTTCTACAAACCTGAGCGGTAAAATCTGAAGCGCCTTTTGGTGGACAATTCTTCGAATCACCAGCAACATAACCACGCCGTAGCTCCTTGACCGAAACATTTTTTACGTTGAAGCCAACATTATCTCCTGGCAAAGCTTCGGTTAGAGCCTCATGATGCATTTCCACAGACTTTACCTCGGTGACCAGGTTAACAGGGGCGAAATTTACAACCATACCTGAAAGTACAATAGAATGGGGCTTTTTAAGTCGAAAAGTAATTGTTTACTTGTAATGCAATTTGCTTGCCCATCGGTTATCGACAAGGTAGGTTATCGATCGTTTTTAAATTATTTCAAAACATAACCTTATGAAAAGTCAAAACTATAACATTTTTTAACGTTTTTACAAATAGGGCCAATTATAGGGTGTTTCAAATATTTTAAACTTTTTCCACATTTCTTTAAAATCAAGTTCTCATAAAGAGCATTATAAAGTTAATATTACAAACCAAAAGCTCATTTAACCACTCATCCATTCCCTCTCTTATGTATCCGTACACCCAACAAACGCCCACCCAACCAGCCCATCTGACATCCCCAAAAACTGAATACATACCCGGTTTTAATATGCCCGTCTCTACACGTCCAACTGGCACCGTTCCAATGCCGCCAATCTTGTAGACATCCTGCAGTGGAAGACGCAATGGCTTGTCCGTCGGCCTTTGGGGCGGCATGATAGCATCCAGTGCATCAATTAAGCATTTGCCCTCTACTTTTCCCTCCTTGCGCTCCACCGTCCATCCCTTGAACCAGGGCATCTTCTCAGACGGTTCCAGCATATTATCACCGTGCCAACCCGAAATCGGCACGAACGCAACCGAAGCCGGGTTGTAGCCAATCTTCTTGATGTATGAAGAAACCTCCTTTTTGATTTCTTCATAACGGGATTCACTATATGGCGGCTCAGTGGAATCCATCTTATTTACGCCAACAATAAGCTGCTTAACACCCAGTGTAAAAGCCAGCAGGGCGTGTTCGCGCGTCTGTCCATTTTTCGAAATCCCAGCCTCAAACTCACCAGTACCGGCAGCAACAATCAGCACAGCGCAATCGGCTTGCGACGTGCCGGTAATCATGTTCTTGATGAAATCACGATGGCCCGGGGCATCGATGATGGTCACATAATACTTCTGCGTTTCGAATTTCCACAACGCAATATCGATGGTGATGCCACGTTCGCGTTCGGCTTTCAGCTTGTCCAGTACCCATGCGTACTTGAACGAGCCTTTGCCCATCTCCTGGGCTTCCTTCTCGAATTTCTCTATCGTACGCTTGTCGATGCCGCCACACTTGTAAATCAAGTGGCCGGTCGTGGTGGACTTGCCAGAGTCGACGTGACCGATGACCACGATGTTGATGTGAATCTTTTCCTTACCCATGACTTACGGTTCCCACAACAATAACGTATCTCTAAAATACAGTTTAAACTAAAAGCAACGGCGTACGATGTTTTCTGCGGATGTATTCAGAGCAAAGTACAAGGAATTTTACGACTACAAGTAGAAAGGCACAAATTGAAAAAATTAATTTAATCAAATAGCTTCTTATTGGCTAGCTTAGTTTGATGAAATCCACTAAGATTAAAGTAATTCAACGTAATTTGGACTTTCCTAATTAACTGTGTGACCCATAAAAACTTCGAGTGTTCGAAGAAAAGGTACAGTTTCCCTGAAAATACTTCTTAAATTTTAAAAATACGTGCTGCAGAACCTCACCGATTGTATAAATCAATTTCTTTTAATTTCCTGACTAAATTTCGGAATTTTCAATTGAAACTCTTTTCACCGTCTGGATTGCGTCCGTTCACTAGCTCTGCACACTTGTGAAAATTTCTCTACTCTGAAAATCAATATCTGTCTCTTGCGATGGAGCCACTTTGCAGTGCACCTCAACCGCATCCTCCACAAGGGAGTTTAGCTCGTCGCATTTCTGTCCGCATTGGAAATACGCTCGCTCTATACACTTGTCTCTTACATATGAAAATCAATTCTTAAGCTGGTGCACCGAACCAAACCCTTTGTTAGTTTTAGTGCGCATACCACGAAATTTGTCGCACCGGAAAACAGAGAAAATAGGGGGAATACGCTCTGAATGACTGTGCGGTGCTGCAGTACACATGGGACCCATATTCCATTTTTACAAATTCGCATGAGTATAGCGTGGATATGTAGATAGAAACCAGCAAAATCTGTGGCTGATTCAAGTCGAATACCACGGTGTACTTTTATGTGTGATTTATTTTTCGAAAATCGTTACCCTAGAAACGGCACTCAAAGTGGTGCTTAATAAATAATGGAGAAAACTAAGTATCGGTGCAGCTTCTATAGCTACTCTACTGTATGATCTAACAACATTTTAAAATCCTCTAAGAATTGACAGTTTTAGCTAAATTTGTATAGGTGATTGTAATAATCAGTTATCCAGGAGGATTGAAATGTTAAGGAGGGCATTTGTCCCTTAGTAAAGTACTAACTGATAGTTTTAATTGGATCTACAACAAAGTTAAGATTAGAATTTTACTGAAGATGTCCTAAAAAAATACTTGTGGTGACATTTTTTCTTGATATTCTAAAATTCATATAAGATATTTTGTTCTTCATTCTCAATGTTTATTTAAACAGCAAGTACGGTATTGAGAAGTCGACTTGGAATGCATATATTTGCTCTCTTATCTGGTCTTTCAACATATAAAAGTTGCTTGCTTTTGTTTTGTTCGCAAAACGGTGCGAATAAAAATAACTTCAGAATTCTTTAATTAGAGTTGCTCAATTCGACAGAGCGATAATTTTACTTGAGATGGGTGTGAAAAAAAAATTGTAATATGCAATTGCACTTGTTCAAAATTAAGAGAAGAAAAATCTTCCCTTCCAAGAACCTTTTTGAAATAAAATATTGAACATTTTATAGAAATTTCGAAAATTATACTGATTTTCTTGCGAGCTCTTTTAATTAGTGAGTGAAAAAAGTCAATTGTTGAAACAAATTAACTTTTTTCTTTATTTTAAAAAATAAAATGAATTTTTTGCCACACCTTAATTTAGTAACTTCAAATAAGTTATGTACGTATACACATATATAGCTGTATTGAAAACATAAGAACCGTTACTAACAACGAAATAAGTTTGCCTATAACGGTTATATAACCTTTTTGTGTTCAACATACGTAATTTGGTACTTCATTCTTGTTGAAATCTATATAAATTAATTTTAAAGTACAGTAAAATTTTTTAATTGATAAATTAACTGATAAAAGGAACTAATATGAACACTGTATATTATATGTGTATTAAAAATGGATGTATATATACATAAGTACCGTTAATTTTATTTTACATATATGTGTACTTTAACAAACAAATAACGCTTCAAAGAATTTTTCTCTGCAAAATAATTTTCGTTATACGTTTCTGTTTTCTACACTATATAAAAACCGCAAAAATCCCACTTCCTAAATGGAGCGCACTGAAATATTAACACTTACAATTTTTGCCTATTGCAAGGAATATTTTAGCTTCTATCACAGGATATGATGGTAAATATTTATGTGGAAATTTTCAAGATTTTCGTAACAGATTTCCGAATTCCTTCCACTTACCTCGAGCACAAAAGACGGAAAGGCAGATTTTCACAATGACGGAGATGCACATGCGCTGGAAAAGCGCACCACCGACACCGCAAGCACCAAGCCGGCCCTGTTGCAGCGCATTTGCGCTCCTTACATGTGCACTGCGTCGCCCATGCAGTGCAGGAGTGAAAGTGTGTGCGAGTGCACTAGTGTTGCGAAAAGTACTCCCTTAGCTTTGGAAGAAAAGAGAAAATTCGAGGCAGCAACAAATTCTCACGAAAAAGGTCAGGAACTAAAATGCATCCATTTCAGTCCTACCAATAGATGCGAGTGCCGGCTTTTCTATTCGTCTTAACGGGTGCAACTACAAGGAAAGCGATTCCTTTTAGTAGTCGTCGAGTGGAAACCGTTAGTTGAATTTAACTGTTATTTTATTTTGTAGGCAAGTTCTAACATTATTATTAAATATTCGGTTTTACGATTGCTAGTCCAGTTTTGTGTATCTGAGCGAAGTAAAAACGTTTATATATATAAATCAGATCTGTGATTCTCAATCAACTTTTAATTTTTTGAATATTTAATAATTTTAAATTATGTATCATTCGAAAATTATAAAAAAATTATAACAGTATTGCTAAGTTCATCATTTCTAGGTTAATTCACGAAACTATTCCTCAATTCTTTAATAATTATTCAGTTATTTTCAATAATTCAAATAAAAAAAGGGAAAGATAAAAGTAATGGTAGCAGATTACTTTTTGATTATTTCTTAATAATCGTGGAATAATCAAGATAAAAATGATTAGGTGAACTAATAAATTTGTAATCGTAATCTAATTTTTTTAAAATTATGTACAAAATTAAATGTCTATCTTATCTACAAAATAAAATTAATGTTTGATGAGATTCTTTAGGATTGGGTTTCGAAGGATTAGATTTAGTGAAAATTCTCAAATAAAATATCCTTATAAATTATATTTTCTAATAGTTTTCCACTAATAAATTTTAACATGACACTGAGAAGTTATTTCCATTCACTATCCGAATCGTATTCTTGCCAAGGCAAATTTTCACCCGGTGTCAGATTTTTTCTTTCCAAATAGTTGTTGAACTGCTCTGGAATGGACATGAATTTGTGTATCTTCATACGAAATTGCTTCCACGTCCACTGATCGTAATTACGTCTGTCTGTAACCATGGCTTTGTAATTCAGTTTGTATTTGTCCAAGAAGTACTCAAGAGTTTTAACGACTCCCTTCGGTAGCCTAAGAACGGATTTTTCTTAATGCAATTAAAATTCAGTTTAATCTAAACACTAACCTGAATTGTGGATCTCTCCGTTCTTTCGCTTTTTCCTCCAGCTGCTTTGCCACAAACTCTTTACGTCTGGGCCTTTTCACTACAACTCGTTCCTCATCACTTAGTTCCTCCTCTATGAATCCGTTCACCAGTTTGACAACTTTAAGACGTTCTTGTTTAAAGTTTGGTACGGGCACTGTCTTGTTAGGATCTGCCGTAAGACCCATTTCATAGTAATTTTTCCCTGGACGTTTGCGGTCTTCCCAAAATTTCTTAAGTTCAGGACTGAAACCAAGGCAGGAATAAGCGACATTGCAAGGATTAACACCATAAACTTACTCCTTAATTTTTCCAGTCGATTTGCGTGTTTTATTTAAGGTTTTTCTGTTTACATTGTAACGATAACGTTTCCGTGCGTGATTTTTGCGGATCTTCATTGTATTTGCACAGACAAATTATTTGTCTATGGTATTATAAATTGCAAAACAACTCTACCAGCTGTTGATACTTCTGCACGTGTTGTCACACGAAGCGGATCATTCACAATTTATATACAGTGATTCTTTAACATTTTGTCGCTAAATGCATAGTTGCCAACCCACGGAACTTACAAGAGTTTTAATACCATCAGCATCTTTTTCTTTAATCCAACTGATTCTGTTCCGATGACCTTTTTATTTAATTAAAAAAATTTTTTGCAAACCAATAATAGATTACTAAATGCTTCTTTAATTAAAAACTGCCTGTTTAGGGAATATAAAAACCAAAGTATAGGAGTTTTGGCCGAAAAAAACATTGAAATTTTCTACAAGACTGCTCACTGATATTCTTAAATCAACCATCGATGATGAATATTTTAAGTGGTGTATATTTGTCAGGTATTAAGCAAATCAAGGAGCAATATTTAGGGAACAAAAATGTTTCGGCGGGAACGCATGGAATATTCAGGAATCCGATGTATCAAATAAAACACAGTAAATTGCATATCTAATTGTGATCTGTTTTAATTTGAAATAAAATGATATTTGATTATTTTGTCAGTTATTACAATAATACCGAGTTGAAAAAATATGAACATTATAAATTTGAATTTAATTTTGTGTGTAAATAAATAAACTAATATATAAATAGATTTATGCATTTGTAGCAATGCACATTTAAGTTTTACGGCATTTCGTATTTCTTTTTTAAGATTTTAATTTTTTTATAATTTGCAATCGTAACTTTATTAGGCGTGTAATGCAATACAGTACGTTCATGCGTCGAATATAAAAAATAAGTAAAATTTAGTGTTATTCCTATAAAATATTTTGATTATTTACTCAAAAGTATAGCTTTCCATAATTACTGACAGGTTTCAATATTTTAATATTTATTGCAGGCAGTCCATTGTAATTATAAAAGATACACACAAAATATACCTAAAAACGAAATAGTATTAAAATACAATCCTATTTTTTGAAATTAAAAGTTAGTTAAAAATTAAGTAGAAAACTTGTATGTGAACTAATTACTTATATCAAGAGTGCTAAAAATATCATGTTCTTAGCAGTTGCAAGGAAAAGCCTGTGAAAATGTTTGAACAGTACAAAAAAGGTGATTTTTCGCTGTTTTTTTTATAAAATTTAAAAAATACAACTTTTTACAAAATTTCTAATTGTCCTTGTGATTGCATCACTCAGTATAAATATGTTATTTCCTATGCGTTAAGCTGTGTAAATTTACTTTATGTACTCGTACTGTTAATATTATTATGTTAGTGACTTAATTGGAAACTTCTTAATAGCTAATCGGATGGCTTGACCAGACCCATAACTTTGCCTTCGAATAGCGGCAAGATGTCGGAGTCATTCACTATTTCTTCCTGTATCACTGGACTTTCGGGATCCTCGCAATGTGTTTTAAAGAAAAATCTGTATAAATAATATTTGCTATTGTTGATTTTGATTTCCTTTTCAGCTTTCTAATTCTTACCTAAAGTTGCCTTTCTTCGGCAAGTAATCTTTGAATTGCTTCAGAGTTGGCTGTGTGCCCGGAATTTTTGTCCTGTAAGGATATTCTTCATCGCAAAATGAGAACACAACGGTTGTGGTTCCGTGCGGTTTCGCTGGTAATGGAGGTGGTGGTGGTTGTGAATGATGCAAACTGCTACTACCACTACTGCTGCTGCTAAACGCTGCTGGCTGCATTGCGGCTGATACATGTGGTAGTTGTTGTTGTTGTTGATGTTGTTGTTGTTGCGAAGTGTAGCGACGAGAACGTCGTGTCTCATCTTCCAGTCTTCTTTTTGCCTCTTCTAATTTCGAGGCAGTACTCACACCAGCCGCGCGAGAGCTGAGATTTAGGATTTGAAAATGTTCACTATCGAATAATGAAGAAAATTATTAAGTGCTACCTGGTATCTTTGTACTTCATAAGGGTATCAGCCGAAAACAAACTTATCCCACTGTCTGTGTTCATGGAAGGCCATTTGTTTATGAGCTTCCTAGATGAGGAACTATGATCGGGCATAGATTTCGAATGCTTCATCGATTGGCCACCTAAAGCCCAGGTAATTTGCAAGAAATTAATGAAGATATCACTTTTACCTAGATATTTATTGCCTTTTACCTATACTAATGGCGCCATCACTTAACATTCCCGAATCATGCGTAATTGTACGCCTGCGCGAGGGGAGCGGAGGGCAAGGTGACATAGTGCCCGGTGAACGATGTGGAGTTTGATCTTTCCACACACGCGACACATGTTGGTCGAGTATATCCTGATCGTTGTCCTCATCCAGTGCAAATTTTTCTCGTATCGCTTCAGCAAATGCACGATCGCTGGCAAGCCTTTCATTCGTTGGCATTGTGTCGTCCGAGAAACGCTAAATTAAATATTTCAGTACTGACTACCTTGAAAATGTTCAATACAAACCTCTAACCGAGCTCGATCTTCAAGATCTTGTTTACGTTTTACTTCCTCTAATTTTGGTATTAAGAGTGCAACAAGTTCGGATTCTTTAAGTGGGCGATGTTCGTTCGAATGCAGTCTCTGAGTACGTGGAATAACCTGAAGTTGATAAAAGGACTCCATTAAAATTAAAGCACTTTATTTAACTTTTGAATTTCGATTTTGTAGAAGCCACTCGGTAAATTCGAAAAAAATTAATACGCTGAAGAGATTATTGTTCCTATATCGATTAATTCCATAGAAATTCATAGATTTACAAAATGTTATGTTATGTTATGTTATGAAGGGTTTTAGTGCTTTCCTTATTATAGAACTCAAAACTCTCTTCCTAGGATTTCGGTAATCTAAACGCGAAATTAATACTCTAAAAACATGTACAACCTGAAAGGAATTTGTTTCCTTATTGGCCATGGCGCTCTGTCTGATCGCTTTACTTTCCGTGGAGCTGTGTCTTCTTTGCACATATGGGCGACCATCACTGAAAATGAGAAAGTAAATAAAGTTTGTCAGAGGTCAAAATAATCTTTACTAGTTTAAGAGATTAATTCATTTTTAATAATTAAGGTTACACAAAATAGTATTCGGTGCGAAGAATATAGTGATGAGTGGAGTGCACAAACAATACTTACAACGAGCAGCTGGAGATCGATCTGGTGTCTGAATCTGTGCGTCCACCGGAACTAATACTTGCTCTTTCCGAATCCACTCTGGAATTCGGTATATACGAGGTATTCATCCTCGCTGTGTACACATAACCGTGAGCACTATTTTCATGCAGGACGTGTTGGATATGGATTGGAATCGTTTAATGGGATCCATGCAATCAACGTTCCAAATTCAGTTACAAAATATATATAAAAAACGCAAGTAAACATTTTACAATCGTAATGTAATAAAAATCAAAATTAACGGAAGAAATAGCGTTGCATTTTAAAACAGAAGCAGCAACAGCATCAGCAACAGCAGCAGCAAGTAGTGGATAATGGATGTGGAGGTGGTGGTATTGCAAATCATTAACATCAAATGTGTTTAAGTGTGCGTGGAGACATTGTTGAGTGCGGATGGATGAAAAAAGAAAAATTAAATTTTAAAATGTAAATGAAGGTAAAAACAAAATCTTAAAACGAAAAACTAAGTATAACGTCGGAATAAGTATTGTATATCGCTCGCACTGGCAAGTCGCGATTCATATCAAGCAAACTAGTGTCTTGCAAAGAGATTCTGATTGTAAATAACAAGTGTAAATTAAATAAAATATCAAATCTTCTGACAAATCTTCTGGATTTCAAAACTTTATAAAAAGTCAAAACCAAATTACTTAATATGTATTTAATTAATAGAAAACTAACTTATAAATGTAATCAAATTTTATTAAGAACGTTTTATGACCAAGGGAATCGTTTTCATTCTGACAGAGGACTAACAGCGGCGTATTACTTTTTAATTTCAAAATATAAGGATCTTTAAAATTACAATACCTACCCGGGTGGTCGAATTTCAAGACGCCTTTTCTGCGTAGCCAACAGAAGATCCCGTGTCAAACGCATCGGCATATCAGCCGATATTCGTCCTCCCTCGACGTGCAGCTTCTCGAAATCGTCGCACAGTGACAACTCCGAGTCTTCGTGCAGAGTAGGAAGTGTTGAGCTGCGAGGTAGTGTTTCGGTCGCACTAACCGAACCACTCGAGCTGGCTGATGTCGATGGACCGTACACGCTACCACTGGCGCTACAAGTACCAGCAGCAAATGAAGCGCTGCCGCTCCCACCAGCTCCTCCACCGCTACCGCCGGAAGTTGGAAAGTTAATGAATTGCGATGCAAGAGGTGGAGGACCTGCTGATGTTATCGACATCGCTGTAGCACCAGCTGCAAACATCGCTGGCATCGGAAGGCCACCGATGGCTCCGGCGGTCATACCGCCATTACCACTGCCATTGCTACCTCCGGCGCAACTGGCACCACTGCTGCTCCCACTCGCCGATACCGTGCCACCGCTGCTGAAGCGCTCTTGAGCCGCTGACATCTGTTGTATGTACAGAATATACATTTCGGAGCAGAGAAAGGTTGGGTAGATATTCTCGCGTATGGTCGATTCCACATGCTGCTGCATGGGGTCGAATATATTCGGATAGAGTGGAATCTCATTTTTAAGGCCGGCTTTGATGGTGCGACGCAAGTCCTCCGAAACGGAAAGCTGGCTCTTGCGAAGGAACCTAGTTAAAGAGGTTTTCAATTTTATACCGCAAAAAATTTCTAATCAAAAGATCCATTCATTCGGGTAGAGGTCCTCACCTATAGATTGCTCCAATTATTTGTTTGACTTTCTCTGGGTCAGTTTGTTGCTTGAGACCCTCGCATGCGAAATAAAAATTGAGGTGATCTTTGTAGGCGGGCGTTTCTTCATCGACGTACTTTTTGAACAGCTCTACCCCATCGCGGTCTTCGAGCAAATGATTTAGGGTGCGAGCCCAATTTAAATAGGATGGCGGTGAGTTTCTACAAGTGTCAGCCACACCTTCGGTCATCTTTTGAAACAAATGAATTCAAAAAAATCAATCCTAATCTAAAGAGCGGGTACTGTACCAACCTTTTTAGCACGACTTTCTTCTCCGGGTACTGGTGGTCGGGGCCCACTACACACATTATCTTCATATTTCTTATATCCTAATGGACAGCTCATGCCAAACTCAATACGTTTTACACTGCGCTATCCCGAAATCCGAATTGCAATTTGAATGTTAACTAATTACCGAAAATCTTCTAGCAGGTGCTTACAAAATAAATGTTGTCCGTTATATTTACAATATTCTCGACATGGAAGATACTTTGTCAAATATTACTTATTTTGTTTTGGAAGGCATTCAGACAAGGCCTGAAAATACGATCGGAGAAAGAATTGAGGGGCTTAAATAAACACTATATATAGAATTAAAATATATAAAAAGGCAATCAGGGAAGAGCAATCAGCATAACAGCTACTTAACTTGGCTAAAAGCTAAGATATAGCTTTTGAAAAAAGTTAATAAACTAAAAAATAAAATAGAAAAAAATGTAAAAATTTTAAAATATATTATATATAAACAAATTCCTATAAAATGATATGGAAATGAGTGGCTATATCTTGCAGAAAGTGAAATGTATTAAAGTATGCTATTATGTTCAAATAATAGCTTTAATTTTGATCCTATCATAGACCTATTATTAATCTATATAATTCTAAGTCGTCACATTGAAAGTTTGACTTCAATTACGAGGATTAGTAAATTTTAATAATTCAGTAATGACTTCTTTAGAAGTTTTTTTCCTTAAATCCCGTTTAAACTTCTGTTAAGTAGAGTTCTTCACGTTTCACGTAGAGTTCTTCTGTTTTCAACGAAGCACAAAAGCCTTGATTAAGATCGACTTCTTTTGTATTGGGACTCGAATTGATATTTAAGCTCCACTGCAATTAGTGTGTGAAACTTTGCTAGTGAATTGAAAAGGAAAAAAACCCTTATCGAAAATTACGAAGGTAATTGAAAGTCAATGAAAAGGAATTGTTAAAAGTATGAAATTCAAATAAAAAAGGAATTAAACGCTCGTTCACGAAATCGAATCGCGGCCATTTTGAAAGTGCTTTTGATTGGTGGATGAAATCGACCAATACAATATTCAGGACACAACAAGAGAAAGGACAAAATTAATCCATTATGTACAAAATCGAGAAGAGAAGCGAACATAAGCGAACGAACGAACGGCGCGTCGTTCCGCTGGCGCGCAGCAAACTTTGTACAAAGAGAAAAACGAGCAAAATCCGAAAATTCAACCCAACTCAAAGGAAGCAGCAGCCATAGCAACAACAACGACAACAACAGCAACTTCAACAAAGGATGCGGGGATGATGACAACAAAATCAAGAACAGAATTCCGTCTCCTGTGTAGCAAGCATAAAGCCGCCGTTGCTACTGAATAAAAAAGCCATGAGTGAGAAGGCTGTCTTTGGCCATGTTAAGGTCTAAATGTGTACCCTACAGCAGACAAGTTATGTTAGCTACCGTTTTAATTATTTACTTATTTTGCATTGCATGGAATAATATTGCGCAAATTGAGATGTTTTCCGTTACTAAATCAATTGCTTAGAATTTGCACGAAAAATAATCAAAGAGATATTTGATCATACGAATGGCATGAAAACTTTCGTAAATCGCATCAAATTTGTCTTCTGACATCGCAGTTTTTTAACTTAATATCTAAAGTGATCTTAATATCTAAAATTCGGATTTGGTGAGTTCCAGAATAAAAACACGGTTTGGACAAATGAAAAATGCATATAAATTAATGTGGGAAAAAGACGTGGTTAAAATTTCGCTAGTTTTCAGTACCAAACTGCATTATGTAGCAAAGAATATTTATCAAATATCGCGGTCTCAACGAACACATAAATATAAAAGACCTAAATTAGGCTTCCTTCTTTGCGTTACAAACCAAATAAGTTCTTTCATATACACTTTCCTTTCGAGTGTAGGGTATAAAAACATAAAAGCGGCATGAGTGGCAGAGAGAGGGGCGTAAAAATCGGAGCAGCATCAGCAAAGAGGGAAATTCATCTAAACGCCACGAACACTAACCACCACATCAAGGATGACACAGGCAAACAAATATAACGAGGCGGCGAATACTTATAACAAGCAGTAAGCGGCTGGATGTACTCAAATCCATTTACAAAGAGGTCTTTTTTACATGAAACTACATCTCAACATACATGCAGCTCTTTCGAAAGGATTTCATACTTCTGTTTTTATTTCAGAACAAACTGTATGATACATTGGAAAAAGTTGCCTTTTAAAATAGAATATATAAGATTTAGAAACGGTTTTTAAAGTACGATATCGCTATAATATTTGTGGCGAAAAGATATTTTTGAGCAAATTTTTTATAATTTCATTTAAAATTGATTCAAATTACGAAAGTAAATTTTGAACTGGATCGAATTTCAGCTTCGACTACATAATTAAATCTACATTACCTACTAAAATCAATTATGAGTTTTATGCTTGAAATTGGGGAATAGGATCTATCTAGACCAAATATATCAGGACCATAGTATAATATCAGAAATTAAATTTGTTTTTATTACGCTTTAATGAAATGTCTTTGCGAAAAGGACAATAAAGTTAGTTTTCCACATTTATAGAATGAAGTTTAGCTCAGTGTAGAGTTCGAAGTATGCACTCTATTGCATTCCATAAAGCATCCCGAATGTATCCTGTACTATGGATATAAAAGGGCATTTATAAAGTACTTGAAAGTGAAATAATGTAATTTAAGGGCCATTGCAATGTTATGAATTTAACTTAAATGTAAAATAAATTCTATAAATATTAATGGTAAATTATATTCGTAATATGTGAGGATTCATTTCATAAATGTGAACTTTTTATGAACTTTGCGTTTAAATAGTTCGATGACAAAAATGGTCGATTGAGAAAACACCATTTGTAAGTATTGCATTGTATATACGATACAATAATAGTGCAAGTATTATAATGTTATTGTATAATTATTTACGATTTCTAAACCTCTGGTTAAGATTATTACTTGCGATTCCTAAGTGATATAGCTCGACTATTAGGGGCAGATTTCATAATAGTTTGATAAGATATCACTGATTTTGTGTAATTAGGCTCTTCTTTCGTCCTTGTTAGTTTAATTCTGGATTCACAGTTCGTTATATTACCAGATTATTGGAAAAATCAAACAGGAGGATATAATATTTTTAATTTGCAATATCTTAGTAAAGTTATATTTAAAAATGACTCTATGATATTATTGTCTAAACACTAAGATTCCTTGGAAAGTCTTATTTTATAGTACCAACTAAATCTACATCTGATATTTTCTCAGTAATACTTCGTACAAGTATGTGTTTACTTAAAATCCTGGCATTATACTGTCCTCAAATGAATCACTAATGGTGTTGAGCTAAGTGAAGAGATTGCGGAAAAGGATATATAAAGAAAGAGCTGTATTGTATCTAGAATGGGAACAAAAAGCTAAAAGCGTTTGATGTTTTTTATTCTTATTATTACACAAACCATTGTTTTAGACTTCGAAAGAAGAAGAAATAGAAAAGAGTATTTTATTGCTTTCAGTACAGAAGTTGAATACACTGAATTTTATACTAACGTATTTATAAAAGTTTTATAAATAAGAATTTTTATTTTAAAGCAAAACCATTAACTTTCTTTAACAGTGATTTATTTTAAATTCTTAGAGATATATTAATCTAAGCTGATCGAAATTAGATGAACAAATTTTCGATATTTAAATACCAACAGAGCAGAAAACTAAAACGATTCGAAGAATTGAAATTCTATTACCTTACCTTCCCTACCGAAATGCGATACACACTCATAGGTACTCCTACTCGTAGCAATCCTTGCCTAAGAGGAAAACCCAACGGATGAGGTTATAATTGAAAAGAATTTCATTGTTATCGTTTTAATATTTTACGCTTCACTTGCATAATCTCACAGTATGGATAGCAATTATCTTGTCAGATGAATAATGCACTCAGCTCCTGATTATGGCCCAACTGTTTCTTAGATTATAAGGAAAGGAACTGCAAACAAGATATTAAATCTACCTGCATGAGTAGAAGAGTATTTGCCTCAAAGATTTACCGAATTATGTTTCAAGGAGTTTACTGAGTTTAGAAATTTAAATCAAAAATGAAAGCTATTGATATTGGTTAAGAAGTATATTCGTATTTTCCAGAATCAAATTATATATTAAATTTTAAATAATTCCCTCTCTTTTCTTGTAAACTATTTATAAATCGAGCACATGGTGCTTGTTTACAAATGAAATGAGAAAGCAAATAAAAATATCCTGTTTTTGTCTTACATTCGAAAATCTTACCTGAAGCACGCGACAAATCAACAAGTCCTGACTGCACAAAAGGTTTAGGTGACAATCTCAACAATAGGCAGCAACAATGTGTGACACAATTACACTCATTAGGGGTTTGTTGGCAACTACCAAGAGGCCAAGCACGCACGTGAGTGACACTCAATTGAATGATAGCGCTCTGGCTTCCTAACCGGTGATTAAAATCTCAATTTACAGTCATGGAGATTAAGTGCGTCACACGTACCGGCATTGACAACCACAGACTGTGACACTCACAAGCGGAGATTATAGACACGAGTAAGCGGAAAATAATGCGAAGCCACGACCAAAGTCAGACTAAAGACACCACAATTTTAACTTTCGGAAAGAAATCCTTTTTGTGATTCTGCACTTTGATGCACCGCCGCCATATCGGTACGTTATGTACATATTTATGTATGAATATTGTTGGTGTTTACAACGGTTGCGGTTGCAGGGATTTCATTTTCGATATATGGAGTGGGTGTCCAAGCACTCCATGAGCAATTGTTGCTTTACTTTGCCTTTCGTGCTTTTGTTGTAATGTATTAAATGGCAATAAGGTAAGAGAGCGTAAAAGGATACGAGAGATTCTTGCAACTTCTTGACTCTTGTAATCTTAAAAAAAGAAATATTGCTCCACTTGGCATTGCGTACGTCGAAATCTCATTATCACACGCTTGAATCATGAATTCATTATTATTTATTAATTTTTCTAATAAAACACAATTTTTTGATGGCCTAACTTTACTCTTTACCCTATAAAGACGACTACTTTTCCGAACTTTCCTTGTAGACTTTGAGAAAAAGCCGGCAAACTTTTATTGTTGTTTCATACACAGTAACGTGAATGCTCTTTTGAACACATTCTTATTGTGTGTGTAAAAGGGACGGAACTAATGGCGCAAAGCACCTCTGGAGAACAAAAATGCGCATGTTCCGCATGCATATGAAGGGAAATCTGTCTGCCGTTTAATGAATTGTATATAAGTTTGCATTTAGGCATAAAAAAATGCTTCGCAAAACTTTATCAAGTTGAAATCAACCTATATGGCAAAAGCGATAGGGGGAAATGTGTAAGGGTGGGTATTTATTTTCTCTTTTATACGCATTCTTGGCTTAGATTGACGCCATTTTGCAAAGCATTGTAAAGACTTTTAAATTACTTTTTGCATTATAAAAGTTTTCTAATCAAAAGGATTTTTTACTTTATTAATCAAATTAATCGAAAATTAATCAATTTTTTGTTTCTAGTTTCATATAGTATATAACTGAAAATAACCCTGTACTTAAATAAATATTTAAGACAATACAATTCTCCCTATGGTTAAAAGCCATTTAAAGGAGATCGTGTTAAGCATTTCACTTGGTAATTTATGCTCTCATTTGATCATAAAGGTCGTATTGCTTATCTTGATTGCACGTTTATAATCGCTGCACCACTCAAACCCCGAAGCGCATTCAACAATTATTTGTAAAGCGAGTAGTTGCATACACAACTGCTAATTTTGTATTCAACCGTAGTTAGTGTCTACCTCTCGGTCTAGACTTCATTTAACTTGACCTGCATTAGTGCAGAACTAATTTTCTATGAACAACAAACATTCGTGAAGTTCATAAAACAACACAAACTACATAGAAAGGAACTTGGAATTGACAAGGTGGAAAGACGTACGAAGTTTTGAATGCTAATGAACCAAGGAGATTAAATTTAAACGTTATATTTGCAATGAAAGATTGAGATTTCTTAGGACATTTTTATGTATTTCATTATACAATATGGTTTTTGCTCAATTGAAGAATATAGATATAGGCAGAAGGAAGAAGTTCAATAGTTTCGAGGACAGTTAAAAGTCATCTGTGCTTATTTTGATTTAAAATAACTACTAAATTTTAAGTATGATCTTGCACTGAAAAAAAAAAAGAAAAATACAAATATATTCAAGTTTTATCCACTATTTATTAATTCGCCAAATTCTAATAGTTTTAATGATTTAGTTTTTAAATAAGTCGAAGGTAATAAAATAATATTGATACTAAGGAGCAACTAAATCCTTTAAACACTGAACTCAGCTTAAAATGCATTTACACCCTTTTCATAGCAAATATAAGAATAAAATTCAGAAATACTGTAATATCTCGCTCACAATAAAAAGAACAAAGACTTCGCACGAATAAGCTAATGTTCAATAAATTTTCCCCTTATATTTCTCATTGATGCACACAAAATATGTAACGCATGACTGCGTTGTCACATACTGATGCGGTGTTACCAATAATGTCAAAATTTATTCAATTCATCCGTCTTCTATACATCGTATTCAAATTGCCTTTCAAAATGTGGTGGAAATATAAAATATTTTCTATTTTTACTTACCGTGAGGAAGGAAGAATAAATCAGGAAAAGGTATCCACTTCACTCAATGATGATAACAAATAATTTCTTCGTATAAATTGACAAACGGTTGGCTTAACAGATATAACGATTACTCCACGATGAAAGCAGAATCCTTTTCTCTTAACCAGATATTCGTTGATATTTAAGAAACTAGTAAAAGTTGCTTTACTTATGTTGAATTAAATATACGTTTACGTTTTTGATTTCAATTTTATGCTGGGCCATGCAAATTTATCGTTACTTTTTGGAGTATCTTTGCGTAAAATTCAAAACCCTGAAAATAAGAAATGAGTAAATATTTTTGTGCAGGAGTTTTTATTTTTATTCTAGTTGAAATTTTTAAATTTTAGAAAATATAAGTAATAATAATAATAATATAATAATATTAATAATAATATAATAATAATAATAATATAAAAAAAAATATATATAAATAAAAATAAATATAAATATTTAATTTTAACTAGAATTTTAATTTAATATAGAGTGAATCTAACAGCTTTTTTACAAAAAAATTGAGGAGTTTTCAACAAATTTCATTACATTACATTCATCAAAATTTTAGAATTTCACTTAAGGTGTCCATAATTCCCTAATGTACTGAAAGTGTTTTACAAAATGAGCACTTTTTACGATAACAAGAAGAAAATTTGCGATCTTAGCCTAAAACTATGCAAAGACAGCTTCGTGAAAGCGCTCTCGTTTCGAGCAACACATCATAAGGTACCTCCAAGTTACAATATCAACTCCAAGTTACGATATCATTTAAATTCGAGAGAAGCGAGTAGTCTTTGAGAGGTTCGAAAGCCGTGAATTCATTTGTTGCCGATAACTGAACAAAAACTCTCCATGCGACTGGAGATTACAACCGCAGCTTAAAATTATGCAATGTAATTAGTGTGAACGCGCTTGTGTCACTCATTTTGAACCACATTCGCCAAACCTTAAGAGCGAGTGGCTTCTGCTAAAAATTTGTTAAATATTCCATATTTTTTAACTCTTCCATATCTTAATATTAGAATCTTCATTAAAAATGTTTTTAGGCGCTCACGTAGATTATGTTAGGATGCTGACACTAGTGAGAACGAGGGAGCAGCTGCGAACCCTGACTGTATATTTATTTATTTTCTTACAGTGGAAAATTTTCACACAGGGGAAGGCAAAAAACGCGATTTGAATTACATTTTTAGTCAATTTAAAAGTGAAAAATAAATAAACGCGGTTGTTAGGGAATTTTTTATGTAAAGGATTGTTAATTGCTTAAGGAATCCGTATTTACATGACAGTTCTTTGATACAGCTAGAAAATTAATTCTCTTTACATATTCCCCGAAACTTTGTATAAATTCAATACACAAGATGTTGCAATTTTCCAAATACTCGATTTAATATCAATAAGTATTAACATAGAAGTTTTCATTACAATGACGGACTTTATTTATAATATATACGGAATTTATTTTCCTCACAATTTCTGCATATTTCTTGCAGGAATTTCGAAGAGATTTTTAGGTAAAACTGTGTGATCCTTAAATTTTTTTTATCCAGCTGAATAACGACCTACCGATATTTGGCTATGGACGGGACAAACCGAAGATGTTTTACCTCTAATAACTAATTCTTTACTAACATTGTTGACCATCTTTCTTCAACAAAAAACTTACTCGAAAGTTCTTTCCTAACATTGCATTGAATCGACCAATGGCCTACTGATGATTCCAATGCTTAGAGATGAACTCCAACACAAGAAACTGTTGACGCTGAAGTGGTTGCGGACGGGTGTGTCAATAGTTGAACTTATTGCTGCTTGGGACGTCGACAAGGAATCATTCATTTTGATTTTGAATCCTCACAACGTTAGTGATTGCACGGGTTTAACAAAGCTAACAACGGAATTGGCAACAACAATAAACAACGGAGGAAGGAGCACTTGGTTTAATAATATACTGAAGACAACAGCAGCCTTTTAGATTTTTTGTTCTGTCCATGTTTTTCTTTCCATTTATCAGTAAGTTATTTGTATATCTGTTTTCGTTAATGCATTGGATTAACTTGAATGAACGATTGTAGTTAAAAATTTCCTTTGAATCGTTGGGTTCGCTGAGCAGCCCCCGATGTCGCTGGACGTCCAAATGCTGGGTTTCTGATGCTCCCAAGACGCTTGTATAGCAGAGCAGAGCGACGAGGTGCAGCCAAGCGAACTAATTTCCAGCAGTGCATCGGAACTTCAGATTTTCTTACTCCTCAGTTCATCTTGAAGAAGCTTTCTAATATCTTTTAGATCATATAAAGCCTTCGCAAGTGGAGTTACTTCATTTTTTGTATATTGGAATTTTATTTTTCCCTTTTGCTTTCTTTCTTTCCTTGACTTTACAGGTATTTTGTTGGTGTGTTGTTGTTGCTGTTGTGCTGTTACTGGACGTTTTCATGGATATGCATTGAAGAAGTAAACTAAATCTAATTGAACGGAACAATTTCTACACAAATGCAAAGCGGTAATTAAGTAAACTACTGTATTTTTGCACAAAATGCCCACACAAACGCGTCTCTTTAATTTTTCTCTTCTCTTGAAAGTTTTTGCTTGAATTACTTTTTTAAGGTTAGGAAGTAATTTTGAGAAACGAAGCGAAGTTGTTTGCACTTGCACACGGTCGACAGTTAAGGCTGTGTTCAAGAAGGTGCAATCAATTGTGAATTGCTGTAGAGACTAGTAACAATAGACTAGTATATGGTTTTTAAAAGTTTTCGAATTTTTACAGAAAAATATAAATAATAAGTAAAAAAAACAAAATTTTGTAAGCAATTAAAATCATTAAAATTTTTACCAAATAGGCGTTTTCAATTGCGAGTACATATGACCAGAATATTTTCATTTCATATCAAATTTATTCATAAAAGTACAAATGTGTAAATATGCTTAATTGGTGTTAAACTACTGCAACCGCCGGATCCAGGCCGAAGTTCATCTTCACTACATCACAAAAAGCGCTGAGGAAAATTATACCACCTGTGACATGGTTCAATATATCTGCAGTGGAGCGCTCTTTCTCAATTTTGTGTAGACTGATCAAAGATTGCATAACCAGAAGAATGCCTGCAAGTATCTGAACCCAGTTGATAATGTTAGGGACAGAAGAGAAAGACAGATTTAATTAATTTGACTTAATATATTATTTCATAATAAAAATACGTGTGTTATAAATATGATTCCATAACATACTACAAATACAAATTGCACAAAATTCAATTTAAATATGATCAATAAAACTACAGAAAATATATTACTTCGAATTCATGGACTTTTTTCATGCTGATCTAGCAGTCTCAACGGCTGTGATGAGTAATCGATGCCAAAGCCAGAGATAATGACGTTTAATACCGAAATCACAAAAATCGTCACCAAAATGATATCATTAAGTATGATAGCCGCTCTTTGATCTTTCTGTCGATTGATGTTTAAACTGCCAATGATGACAAACAGAATTCCGACCAAAAGCTGTGATAAAAAAGAATTATTTCATTTAAATACTTTACTGAAAACAGTAATCTTGAAATAATTTTCTAAAAATGAGCTAATTAAGAGAAATTACTGTATAGATTAACTGAATAAGTTGTATAATTGGTGTAATAAGTTATTAAAAAATGCTTTCAACAAATTCAAGCTTTTAATTAAAGCTAAGTCCTTTATTTCAAAATTTAAAACTTAGCTTTGCTGACTTTTACATATAATGTCTCTATAAATCGAGTTTTTCTTCCATTAAGTGCCATAAATATGCAAAAATCCGTAAAAGGTCTTTAAACTCAGGTTAAAAATTAATCGAAATAACGTAATTTCATGAAATGGTTTCGTTTAGAACCCTAAAAAATAAGTTAAGTCGCCAAATGCGCAAACAGTGTAAGATGATTTTAAAGAAGTAGAATCTAATAAGATCATAAGTATTTAAAATTTAATTATAATGAACTTTTATTGATATTTATGAAAGTTAATTAACGTTATTTAGAAGATCTCCTTGCGGTGGTGGCAAACGTGAATCAAAAGCCGATATAAACAAATTAATCATCGTGGTAAGGAAGGCAAATGCAGTGCGAATATGATTTATTTTATTCGCCGATCGATGAAATTCTGGCCTGTGCATCCGACAATCACGCATGAGACTTAACGACAAACTTAGAGTACCGGCCAAAATCTGTATGTGGAAATTCGTAATAATAGAATTTCGATGACCAGTTAGTTAATCGTCATAGTCGACGGTTTAAAGCCTCACCTGCAGTACGATCGAAAGGCTGATCAGGATCAGCATCAGTTTATAGAATTGATGCTGTTCGCCAACTTGCAGGATGTACTTGAGCTGCGATGCGTTTGCTGTTAGCAAAGCGATGTCCAGCATTCCCTGTGCGATGGTCTTTTTGGTGGCGTATCGATTGGCATCCATGGATTTCATCTACAAATACATTTCGGCAATTACTGAGATCAGTGGCTAAATAAAACTGGAGGCGATGTAATAGATACAAAATTAATTATATCATCAGTCAAATTATATAAATTGATTATATCGAAATCATTACAGCCGATATTTTGTATTCAGAATAAATAACATTTCCATATACGACTGTTTTCCCAAATATATAGATACAGAATAGTTACAAATATATGGTAAGAATGTTGACCCAACAGAATTATTAAGGTAGTAACAGTCAGCAATTAAAAGAGGAAAAAAAATAAAGCAGCAAAATTAAAAATTAAGGAACTTGAGTAGTCACTAAATAAATCAAAATTTAGTGGAAAAAATAGGATCATTTAGTGGAAAAATAGGATTTTTCCTTTAAATCAAAATTTAAAGGAAAAAATAATAGATAAAATAATAAAAAGATAAAAATAATTGGATATACTATAATATAACCCCTAATAATATAATTAATTAATGAATTTATTAAGACAACAAGTAAAAAATAATTATGTAATTATTAATTAAACAAATCGTATAATTTCATAATACAAAGTAAATATAAACACATAAAAATATGAATGTATACAAAATTCAATATATTTCATAAATGCTAATTGAGATACGTGAAATTATTATTTGAAAAGAAGTTTTCAAAAATAAGCATTCATTACGAACACGTTTTCATTTGATGACTTACCTCAGATTCATTTCCCAGCATATTGTTAACACTAGCCATAATTTGAGCCATTTTTTTCGTATATCCTGTATTTCGTAACTTTCGCTACAATGAAGCTAATCAAATTTTAAGCCGAGGTTATCAAACTCAGCTTATACACCTCAATTTGCGCCCCAACTACCTTATTTTCAAGTGTGTATTGCAGTGTAGTTGAGATTAGTTTCGGTTTGTTTTTAGAGATTTTTTAAGATGATTCTTGGTAATTTAAATTTTTTTATTATATTCTGTTTATGCACCACTGAGTATACAACAAGGCAACTTTTCTGCCTAAAGTGGTCTGGTGTGGCTTCCTGTGTTTTGTCTTCTCTACTATTTTAAATTAAATAAATTTTACCTAATATAACATATATTTCGTGTACATACACACTCAAATGAGAATAATATAAATGGAAATCGACTTTATAATTTGAAGTTTTAGTGCAAATTTGTAATTACTATAAATCCAGCTATTTGCTATGGTAACCGTTGTCGACACAACTTAACGATTAAGCAACCCAAAGTGAACTGAACACTGACTACTTGAATGTACTCTTTAGGCTGTATCTGCTGACGCGCTGTCTCGTAAATCTAGCGAAAGTTAGCACAGATATATACCGCACTATATGAGCACGAAATCATTAAACTCCACTAATCACGAATCATTGAAAACCGCGTCGACGGTGGTTGTGGAGGATGACTAAATCCAGTTGTTCTTTAATGACTTCAATATATATTATAAATTTGTTGAGTTTACGAAGGACGTACATTATATTGATTTCCTGTTTTATTAACGTCCTTCTGTAATCATAATTAATTATAAACAATAGTTACCATATTAAATTTAAAATTCCTTAATTTCATTTCTTAAACTCAATCATTTCAATAATAAATCGTAAGAAACGTTTAGCTTTGACCCGAAATAACGTAATTTTGTGAAATGATCGTTCGTTCGTGAAATTTTTAAAAAGTTAATAATATACGAACTCCAATAGTTTCCTGTTTTCTAGTGAGGAAAATATGCTCTGCTGTATTCACTTTATCAGTTGCTAGAATTTTTTGTATTATGCTTGCAATACTAATTGTTTGCTTTAAATTGCCGCCGTTGATATACTTAATGCACTTTGTATGTTCCTCGGGTTGATCTTCTCGCAAGAGTTTATTTTATGAGTCAGCAATAACAAAATTGAGCTAATTAATGTCTTTTGGTTCTTGTGGAAACTGGTTTTTCTTGTATCAAAAATATTTAAAATTTTAGTCTGTTGGCAGAGAGTAAAGATTGAAGTTACGATTGATATGATTGGAGAAGTCAATATTTATTTCTACTGCTGCGCTCGACCGAATACATCAGGAAAATGTTAATCTTTTATTTTTGTTGTCACTGCTTTCATGTTGTTTATTAATTCATTTATTTATTTTTGTAACTAATATATAAGAAGCACCACGTTTATAAGAAGCAAAAAACATATATTATTAGAAAAATCCTTATATAATACGAAAAATCACGTTGCAAATAGTATTACTCAGTTTTTCTGAAAGCAACTCAACTTTATAATAAAGCCAAGCAATCTCATACTCAAAATAAATGTGTTTTGAGGCTTTTTCTAATTCAATTTCGTTTTCAAGTTTTATGAAATAAAACCATCCACATAAATATAAGAATGCCACTTATCATTTATTTAAATTCATGATATTCTTATTCTCATATATTACAATAACTGAGAGCATTTTATTTTAAGTCAGCACACTAAGTTGTGTTCATCTTTCGTCTATCCTTTCTTTCAATTTCTTAATTAAACTGAAGTACTAAGCATGAAGCTACTCGTAGTTGTTTAAGGAATTAGTTTGAGCTAAATTTGTTGACTATGCGCGTCTGTCGGTAAGTTTCTAAATGCCTTGGAAAACTTTCTTTCAATAATAAGCCAAGAAGTTAAACAATTAAAAGGACTAAACTTTTCGCAAATTCTAAAACAGGATGGTAAGCATTAAATACTTTTAGTTCTTCACTGAATTATAATGCTAGGTTCTCGGCTAATTTGCACTCTGTACAATTTCAACTTATAAACTCAACATTTTACTTATTTTATAGGTTTTCACTTTAATTTTAACGAAAAATTAAGGAGAAAATAAATACATTAAGCCTTGATCGATTAAGAGTGGTTGACACATATTTAGTTAGTTTAGTTTAAAGAAGAATAAATTCATTACGAATTTAGAAAGTCTTCCTGTGAACTGCACGAGCGCCCTCCTCTTCGTATTCACGCTTGGAAATCCACATTTTCTTAAAAGTATCAAGTGATGCTAAAATGGAGCCACCCATCCACGTGGAATACAGACGTTCTTGAGGCGCAGCAATCTGTATAAAAGAGAGATTAAAGGTGTTTTATTTATCCTTTCTTTTTGTTAATTCTCAATTCGTACTTACTCTGATTTTAAGATCTTTTGCTGTGTTCTTTCTAATCTCAGCTAGTAAGCGATCGCCGAACCCTTTATACAGAGTCGATCCGCCAGACAAAACAATATTTTGGTACAGTATTTTTCTGAGATCCATATCGGACTTTTCAATTGCGTACACTAGCACGTCGTGGATGCCTTCACATTCTTCACCCAGGAGATCTGGCCTGAAGAGTACTTCTGGCGCTCTGAAACGAGCCTGTCCAATCTAAAATTCCGCAAGGAGTGAATAAATTGAGGGATTTAAATACGTGTTGAGAGTTGCCAATACAATCCTCATATACAACCTCTAAAGTTTTGCCGTCTGGCAGAGTAAATGCCACCTTCTCCGTGTCCACTGTTTCTTCTTTTTGTGGATTTGTCGCCAAGTAACAAACGTTTTCTTTAATCGAACGCACAATTTCGAATTCAGCTGTGGAACGGAAATTGAATCCTTCCTTGCGGATCAGAATCTTCAGATAGCGCGTCACGTCACGACCAGCGATATCAACGCGCATAATACTGTGTGGCATGGCGAATCCCTCGTAAATGGGAACAGCATGCGTTACACCATCGCCAGAGTCCAAGACTACACCAGTTACACGCCCTGTAGCGTATCTAGTGAAACAAATACAAATTTTGGAGTTTAAAATAATTCAAGAGTTTAAGTAGGAGGGCAAGGGAATGAGGAACGCTTTTACTTTGTAAGCAAAACGGAAGAATTTTTACCGAAAATCTACTCCCCCGCTTGGAAAATTCCTGCGTACGCCCAATAATTAACAAAGGTGTGAATTTAAGACTTACAAACTCAATACTGCTTGCATTGAAACAAATAGCGCAGGAGCATTGATGCCTTCGAAGAAGAACTCAGCCGCCTTTTCGCGATTCTTACGCGGATTGAGGGGAGCTTCCGTAAGCAGAACTGGATGCTCCTCCGTAAAGGTGGCCAGTTGTTCCTAAGCATGCATGGAGATAATTTACTTTGTGCTGGATTTTTTGTTTCACTTTTGTACCAACTTTGCTGTATATATAACTCCAGATTCTTTCCATGTCATTCCAGTCTGTAACAATGCCATGCTCCATGGGGTAGCGTATGCTCAGGAGACCTCGATGCTCTTCCGCTTTGGGACCGACAAAAATATCGCCCTCCAGCGCTCCTGCCATGACGCGAACATGTTTTGGCCGACCAATACTATTAAAATGCAGCCGAAAAGATATCAACTTTAATATTAAGTAATGCACGAATGTAGATTTCATTTACTAATTGGGAAATCTGCACTTGGGAATATGCTCGCCAGCAAAACCTGCCTTGATCATACCGGAACCCTGTAGAAATAAATCAATTTGAAAAATAATTAGAAATATTTGAGGTTTTTATTGTTAGAGAAATTTCGACTAAATATTTGGAAGATATTTTATACGCAAAATTTGTTTGCAATAAATTTAAACTTTTGTGTGAAGTAAAGCAAAATCATGAAGGTAGTCGTAGCACCGGAAGTGGACATGCTGATGGTATCGAAGAGCTCGCGTAACACACGTAAATCGATTTTGAATTTTGCTCCACGAATCGGCCTCTCAGTGGTTGACTACGGTCGCTTGGATGAGATAGACTACTTCTACCAGGACTGCCAGAACTTCCGCGACTACTACAGGGATCCGTACAACAAGCTGCACCGGCCCGTTCCTTTCCAGCGACATCATGGCAAATGCGGCAAGAGGTCGGTGGATAAGAATTCGGAGTTACTTTTGATGCCAGTACAGTGGATACGCGAATCAGTGCCAGTGATTTGTCCGGTCAGCAGTGGACGAGGATTGGGTTTCGAAGGAGGCATTCAGCTGGGTGGCCAGTATGACATAAAATCGTGCATCAGATACAAGCGATAATTATGAGTTTCCAGTACAATTCCATTTTCTTAGAATCAATGAAAATAAATCAAATGATTTGAAAAGCTTGTTTTAGTTGTTGCCACTCAGTTGGATTCATAACTGTTACGCTAATTGTGCTTAGAAGCGGACTGCAGAGATCAATGAGACAGGAATGAATATTTTCTCAATATTTCACGGAAAATAATATCAGTATACATTATATCGTCATTTAGCGCAAATTACATTATGAGAAATTAAAAAGTCTGGTTAGTCACTCGAGTTCTTTGTGGGTCAGGTAGTCGGCCCGCGCCCTCTCTTCATTTGGCAACGAAATTGGTAAGCAGTGTTGGTGGTAACAGTTGTGGGTAAGCAGAGCGAGAAGCAGCAAAAGCGGATGATGTCATTGCGAAGTCTTCTTTTCTGCACATCAACTAACCGCACCTTAGACAGTAAAGTTCGGCGTCAACTTACATTATCGATGACCACAGGTTGGTTGACTACCACATCATAAGGTTCCATTTTGGTCCTGCTTTCTCCTTAGAAAATCGATAAAATTTCCAAAAATTAATTGATTTTTTAACCAAAAATGCTAGTTTTCTAGTTTTATATCCACGGTAGCAAGTGCAAGAAGTAAAATTAAGAGTTTGACAGTTCGTGGATTTGTTGTTGTTGCTTCACAATATTAAATTGCCAACAATCTAGGTTGCCAACCCCGGAAAAGTTAAAGAATGGCATTAAGTCACTGGTGGTTATGCGTAGCGTTTAACAGTATTAAGCCTCGGACGATTTCTCTACTTGCTCAGTTCTGAGAGCAGATACTGTTTAATGTGACCCTCACTGAGACTGAATATGCGGAAAAGAAATAAAAACAACAAATCCAATAATTCCGCAGATTTTTCACGAGAACTCAATTTAGAGCTTAATAATACTCAAAGAACATGAAAGCAGTAAAATATTTTCGATTTTTTTCTTAATTTTTCAATGCTGATGTTTCGAATAAATTTCACTTTGCAAATTATTTGAAAATAAAACAGAAATATTTTGGATCCACTAAATGCGTGTGATTCGCATTTTGCATACACGATATTTCCTATAGGGTGAATTAAGTTCACGGTCACCAACTTCTCAGTTCCTTCCCTAAAGAACAGATGGCGCTGTGCACAGTAAAATTGCGGAAAATTTAAAAGTACGAAATTTTCATAAATGTGGAATCCAAAACTGTGTTCGAATTCCTAATTGATGATTTTCCCAAGACAACATAAATGAATTCTCGCTATAATTTGATTACATTTTTTTAATTTAAAACGAAAAAGAATTTTCTTATGACGGACAATAATCGTACAGATGAAGTATGAAGAATAATGTTTGGCTTAAAATTAAAGATATTTGAAGCATGGCTATAAAACGTCGATTGCGATCGCTTAACCTAGCATTTTAGATTATGATTACATATTGTATTACGTACTATTTTTAATGCACCGATTTAAAGTGGCATCATATGTGGAGCTGTAACTCCAATCGGACTGTCAACAATTATTTTGAGTTGCTTGTCAGGCCATTCCAATTCAATCCGCTGCTGCAGCTCAGCCTTGCCATCGAGCTGAACATTTTGAAAATCTGCCATCATACGTGGCACCAAATCATCCGTTATCAGCACTTGGATCCAGTAACCGATGACTCCATATGGACACTGTTTACTTACAGCTGAACCAGTCACCGATTCGGCTACCAAAGTTAGTGCCAGGTTTTGTGCCTTGAATGTAAAGTGCCGACCATGTCTTATGCGATCCTTAATGGCCAAGAGCAGATATTTAGTAGCGTAAGGAGCCAACGTAATCTCAATGCCATCGAGTGGAATGCAGCTGGGCGTCAGCGGCTGATACTCTAACGGACACGACTTTTGCAATGAACTGCTGCTCATGGACATCGACTGCAGGAAGTTGCAGCCGCCATTACCTTCTTCACGCTTGATTTCTCCGTCGCACAGTCGATTATTTTCCGCCTCCATGCACTGTTCGTTCAAACTCTTCGAATCTATTTCCTCCTCCTTAAATCGTCGCTGAGTGTTCACCTCACGAAAAGTGAACTCAGCGTTCACGCCAGCCAAGTCTGAACCCTGCTTTTCCAAGTCATCCTGCAGGCTGGACAAAGTTTCGGGAAAGAGTTCAAAAACGCTTTGCGTGCGCTGCATATCTGTGACCAGCCATTCGCCACCTGTTTTCACGTCCTGACGTAGGTAGTTCAGCACACCTTTGCCATTCCAACGAGCAGCCTGTTCGACCTCCTCTTCGGTTACGGCCACAATTTGGCAGAAGTCCACGTAGCCGAAGGGCGTCTCAATGCACCCGAGTTGGGGATCCTCAGCGATAAGTATATTTTGCAACTTGGAGTCTGTGCCGCCGTCGAGACTCTTACGCCAGGGAATGTTGTCGCCTGCGCACAGGCTATTGCCGGTTTGAAAGCAATAGCGTGCGATGGCTTGCAGTAAATTCGCCGGCCAAGTGGGAGGTTTCAAAGGCTTGTCTGGTTCTTCCCGTTGTTGTTTTAACTCAGCTGATGTTTTTAAAAGACGAAAGGTGAGTTCGAATCCCATGCCCGAACGCGATCTGGTTTCAGACATCTGGTCACGTACGTGGACGCGTTCATCGCCGTGTAGGTCACTGAGTCCGAAGCTCACGTAGTGCCAGTGTGGTGCCACCCCGAGTTTTTCATTGCCTGGATTGTGGTACATACTAATGTAGTCAAGTGGATCGTGACCACCAAGCCAATATTTGAGTAGAGTGGTTACTTGTAATGGATTCGGCTGGTCGGGGTAGATCGTGTGCAGATGATCGATGAGAGCCCTGAGTCCAGGCGGTGGCTGCGGCTTTTTCGCTTCTGCAGGGGTGGTGGCAGTGGTAGCCGCCTGGTGTTCGGACGGAACTGCAGCCATGGGGAAGATTTTAAGTAATAAATTAATTAAACAACAAAATCTAAAAAAATTTAGCCAACACAAAAATAATTTGTAAACAATGCAGAAGTGCAAATGCGAACATCTGTTGACAGTCGAATCTGGTGTTGCCACTAATTAAATTATATGAAATGAAGTGTAAGAATAAAAAATTAAAACATCGGTAAGCGTAATACACACGGAATACTTGTCGTCCAACATGTAAAATCGCGAGAGAGATAGTTTCGCGCAAGCTACGTATGACCGACGTGCGATAAAAATATTTTTTTTATAACGAACATATGACACAATTCGATCGTAAAATTCTATCCTTCGGAAGATAGGCTCTGTCAAACATTCCTTCTCAAGAAACGAAGTCGAAGAAATCTAATTATGGAATTACGAGTCCTACGAAAGATAATGGTGAAGACGGAAAAAGAAAATTGAAAAATTGACGTAATAAACAAGAACTTTGTGTATTTTTGCATTTACTTCAAATACATTTGAGTATTATTTTGTATTATATTCATAAATTTATTACATACCGGTCGCACAATCCAAAAATTATTTTTTCTTTACAATATTATTAAATAAGCTAAAATTAAATCGACAATACTGTCATCCATCTGATTCGTTAATATTTTACACTAATTTATTCATTAGTTATCATGAATAATTGACTCTGACTAATTTACTTTGTTCAGCCGCTGTAGTGACACAATGACTTTTTCGCTTTTGCGGAAAGATTGTTTTCAAAGTTCATCCAACTCTCTGTACATGGACTAATTTTTTTGATTAAAAACCGTTTCTCAATTAATTTACACTAAATTCGAGGCATACTAATTAAGTCCGATTGCTCAGATGCAACAATTCCGAGAATTAGAAATTGAAAATGCGTTGAAGTTGAACTCATAAGTGGTGACATCCGTCAAATTTGTAGCGCCTTTGATTGAATAGAATTAAGTGGACGTAGGGATGTATATTTGGATACTTATGATTGTGGAATAAAGTCTGTTATAGGAAACACTGAATACAAAAATAATCTTAATAACAAATATAATTGCAGACTTTCAAGAATAAGAATATAAAAATTAACATTATCAGAAATAATTTGTTTGCTCACCTGCGACTTTTATAGCGTTTAAATTCACATTGTGAGAAAATAAAGTGTGAAAAGCTTTCACTTCAAACTTAAATCTGAGCATGTGTGATAACGAACGAAATGACAGAAAACTATTAAACACAATTCTTATCTTGGCCTCATGCAGACTGTTTATATTTTTATTACGTGGTTATAGTATATTATATTGCAAAGCAATGACATGCGATACAAGTGAGAAATTTTGATTTTTAGGAATTTTTGATTCTCAAACGGAATGAATAAAGGTAAAAAAAATTCAGAAATAAAGTGTAATAATTCGCAAGCGGTTAATAAATGTTTATAATATTTCCTTGGACCAAGAATCTGTCCTTCCTTCCAAACAGTGGATGTTTTTGTCAAACGGAGAGCGCACGCTTACTGTAGGATTGCCAACGTATATTTGCAGTGATGACGTCATTGTCATTGCGTAGACACATCGTTCCGTGTTGGTTCTGGAGAGGCTGTCGCCAAAAGTTGTTGTTGGTTTGTGTAGGGGACTCAGATGTTTACGTTTGGCTTTCGTGTAGTTTACGTTTCGCTCGGATCTCGTGCGTTGCTCGCAGGTTGTTGTTGGCTGGCAGTTGAAGGCGGTTGAAATCGATTTCGACTTGCATGTGAGTCGCTATTTCAAAATAATTCATTCAGCATACAACAGCGACAGCAAGAAGTTCTGTGTGCGTAAATCGGTGAACTAAAGAAGTGCGATATAATAGATTTTTAATAGAGTTGTCGCGAGTTCTGCGAGAAGACGTCTCGGCAATCGAAGTGTGGCATTCTAAGTGTTAAAGAAGTTGGATTTTGATTATTTTAAACTTTAGTTTCGTGGGTGACATTATCAAGAAGATTTCTTTTTATATTCTTTAGGTTTTGCGTGCACATGTTTGCTGAAATTGACGTTATATACGTCTTTCGACTAACGTAAATAATTTTTTATAACATGTGCTGAAATAAGGCGATATTTCGTTCCAAAAATTTGCAAAATAAATCCTGGGCAGTTTTTTATATAAATATTTATAAAGAGGGGAATAAAAAGACTTGAAAAGAATTTTTTATACAATAAGCAGCGAGCGTCTTGATACTTGAGTTACGGCTGTTGTTGTTGTTGTTGTCTTATCGACTCTTAAATGAAAGATTAGCTGAAATTCAAGGCGTTTGCCGGTGGCGCCAAATAATCCCAGTCTGAAAGAGACTTGCGAACGTCTTGTTTTAAATATTGTAGTTTTCAAACTTTCAAATTATGACCAATAAAAAAGAGGTCGAAAAATGTCGTCATAAAGTGTTGTAGTCAAAGAGAAAATCATAAATTAGGGCAGTTGCAACTAAACATTTTATACGTACATTTAATGATTTCAACTAAAACTAAAAAAAACTATTTGTTAATTTTCCTTGAATGAAGTGTAAAATGAATAAATTATGTTGAGTAGAAAGTTTATTTAAAGTTGAATGAGATAAAAAGACAAACAAAAAAAACTGGTCACACGACTAAGATATTATATCTTGAACTATATTTACTAGATAATTTTAACAACAACAACAACAACAACACTAGAACTACGACGATAAGAACTTCATTCGATCGGGTATCGCGTTTCAAAACAAACAGAACGAAGGTCAGATTGGTGAGTTACGAATTCCATTAAGATCTCAGGAGAACTTATCATTTCCATCTGAATTATATCAGAATTGGCGCAGATTGAAGTAGAAGTTTTGGTCTAAGTAGAGACATTTCAATAATTTCCCTTCCCCATTGAATCCTGTAGATAGCGCTACTAAAGGAAAACTCGCATCCAGCGTCTTCATAGAAACTCGCGTGTGTTAGAAGTGTTCGATAAAATGTCCGAAAACGAACCATTAAATAAGCGTGATTTAGCGAGCGCACAAATAGTTGCCACCGACGCGTCTGGCGGCAAGACGTCCGATCAAAACAATCTTTTGAATGGCATCAAAAATGCTGCTGCTCAAAGAAACGGGTCTGCATTATCGAGGACGGCTCAGAATGGCTCCGCGCCGGCAGCTGCATTCCCCAGCTCCACTTCCGCCCCGCAGGAGGATGAGCAACACGTCGCAGCACCCTGCTGTCGCGACATACACGGCAAGGAGCCACCCGACGGCGGCATGCGCGCCTGGCTGGTTATGCTGAGCGCATTCATTTGCAACGGTGTCATTTTCGGCATCATCAACACTTACGGGGTGATACATTCGCTGCTGACCGATCGAATGGCCGAGCAGGGCGACACCGAAGCCTCCAGCAAAGCAGGTAATCATTCTCTCATTTTCACCATTTCACAATTCTTGAGACCGAGGAAGCTCGAATTCTTTAGTTGAAACCAGAATCGAATCCCTCTCCTCGTCTTTGAATCGGGAACGACACAGCTAATTTAGTCGACAAAGAAGTAGAGATCAAAATACGCCCGATCGCGATAAATCGATAGCGAGCAACACTAATAAGTGAGATTATATGCAAAAATCCCTTCAACTTTATTGCTTTTTATTTATTACTATTTATTTATTCGAGTAAGCAAATTCCAGTCGGCAGCAAAATGTATAATTAAACTGTGCGGAATTTTAATTGAATGTTTGCGCAAAAACTGATAATAAAATCGTCATATGGATCGAAAATCCTATTCAATTTGAATTACGTTAATTTGCTGTTTATATCAAAATATAGTATAAAAGATCGAGTTCTTTATAACCTGAAATTGTTTAGATCTAAATTGTATGTAAATTTAAAAATTAGAAAACGTTGCAATATAATTACTGAATTATTGATATAAATTGTATGTAAATTTAAAAATTAGAAAATTTTTCAATATAATTGAAACTTCTAAATTGAACTACTAAATTCTAAATTGAAATAACTTCTAATTGTAACTTCTAAATTTAGGAAAAGTTTGGTCTCGAAATGTGCTATTTTAATACACATTCATTGTTTACAATGATTATTCGCAAAAGTCGATTCAATGAACTTTTCTCCAATTTTTCAGTTCATTAATCTTTATTGCATTTGCAGTAACGATTTAACGTTGGCTTTACGAAAATATAATACTTCCTGTTTGTCTCCAGAGAAGCTTATCTGTGTCGACTTCATTATCTATACAGGAATACTGGAATATTTTAAATAAATAAACGCATTTGAAACCTTACCTCTCTTTTGCTTCAAAGAATCGAACTGTTCATCAAATCGTTCAATTTACAATCATCTAAAGCAATTCAGAAGCAAGAACATTCAATAAAAACGAAGACATTTAGAAACAAATGAATCAAGGATGTTTTTTTATTAGCTTAACGCAGTAAATTCATTTCACAGTATTAAATTCAAAAAGTCTAATTGATTTTAATGAATGCTAGCTGGTTTGCAGTCAGTGTTTTACAAGAGTTCGATAACCTGCATGATATATATAAATGTTTACAAGTAAAATTGAGATTTATTCTTTTTTTTCGTTCCGCAATGACTGAGATACTCTGAAGTGTTCCTTGTTTACGGCTGACATTTCTGAATTCATACGGAAAGTGACGGAAAGTCTTTTCGGCGCAGAAAAAGTGTCGAATAATGTTAGAAATCCGAAATTCATGAACATTTCTATATTTTGCGAAGGGGAAATATAAATTCGGAATAACTTTCCACACATAAATTTTGCAGCTGAAGATCTTTTTTATCAAATCTTTGATTAGTTATATGAAAAGAATGATAGAAGCCACCATTGAACCGACCAAAATCCGCTATTTTGTTGAATTAACTCATGAATATGTGAATGATTCACATTTCTATCCCACTCTTTCTCCAAGTTTATTACAATCGGAAGCTTCTTCTTCCGTAAAAGAGGAAAAGTGCTTCCAGAAGTAGATCGCGCTACTATAATGTTCATAAAAATGTCTTTTACTGCGTATTTAATAATTCTGAAGTGAATTCAGTTGCTCAAACTACACGCACAACTGCTAAAGTGGTGCTAATTGTTAAATTTTATTGCATTACAAAGAATCAATTGACGCCCATATAATGACGTCTACGGAGATGCCGAATCATGCCGAAATTTCGTGGGAGATAGAGATTCCCGCATGCCTTGAGAGTTCAATTCGTTTGCAATTCACGACTTCTGTCTGGCCACAGTTTCTATGTGAAAATTATAGAACAGAAACTATAAATTTGCGGTGGTTTACACTACGTAAACTACCGCAACTGCCAAACAAAATACGCAAACCGCTAAAAAGTGAAACCTTCATTCGCCCTAAAGCTACAAGTTGACTTAAAGTCGAAAGTGAGTCGAGCGCTCCACTTGTCTGCCTGCATCCGTGACAGCACACGAGTCACGGAGCCCACTGACCCAGTTGTATCTCTCATCCGCCCTGCAGTCAGTTCACCTGCACTGCGTCGAGCCGAGGGAAGCCATATGTGGAAGCCAAGCCACCGGCGGTGCCATCAGTTAGTTACTATCTTAAGTTTTCCGCTATATGATTGTGTTTCTGTGGTAAGCGGACAGTTTCGAGGAATTGTTTACAAAGTAAAAGCAAAGATAATACGAGTACCAAAAAGTACTTGAAAAATGTTTCGTTTATTGGCTTTGGATTTCTTTCATTGGAGTCGGTAAAGATTTCGTTAGGATGCTAAACTTCGGATGCAAAACTACATCATTATTCATAATGTAATGAAGATCTTTAATTTTATTTTTAAATTTTTGTTTCTTCTACTTTCAGTATACAAAATTATCGTTTCTACATAGAATAAAACTTACAAGATAGTTCTGCTTTTAGTCGATCCTATTTTTAGTTTCAATTTGTGACCCATTTACGGCGACTTCAAAAACATGTCGCCTGCTGCAATAAGAAATTACGGCGTCGTATATGATTGCCAGTATGAGCTGGCATTGAAAACTTGTGCCATGCTAAAGAACAATTAAATAATTTCCGGAATGCATTTACGTGTTCTATGTTTCGCCTCTTTTTCTTTTGGCTAATTGCCGAACTATATAAATAGAATCTGAAAGCAGGCATTATAAGGTTTTTTAGTACCTTAAATAAAATAGAAAAACTCTTTTCATTGTAAGCATTTGTTTTTTATGTGACAAATTGGCTTGGAATAAAGTAAAGTGGAATAAAGATCTCATTTAAAAACTCTTTTAAAGAATTATAATTCAATGAGGAGCATACTGAATTTATATTTATTTTATTTTATTTATTATATTCGCCTTGAAATTGTTTCTTGCCTGCAAAAAATGTTGCACTTCATCGATGTAGAGTAAGACAAAATAAATGATATAATACATGATATATACAAAAGAACTTTAAGAAATAAAGTATAAAGCGTCTTAATTCCAAATCATAAAATGATTATTATTATACATAATATTGTTCTATGCAATTTGAGAACGCGGAAAATTTAATGCAATAATTTCTAATTTCATGTTCTGTTGACCGTGTTCTATTTTTCTTATTTTACACACTTAGCAATGTCAACATTTTTATTGACTGTCTACAACACGCGTATGTTGAGAGTAAATATATAATTTCATCGTATGGTTGACAAGTTTCCTTGACTTAAAATAGCTGCAAGGGAAGCGTACCGCCACCACAATTTATGGTCACCTGTTTGCTTATAGTGCCATTTCCCTCCTCTACTTTTTATTTTTGAGACTACTAAGTAATTGCTATTCAATACTTTGCGTTGTTAAAACATATTAGACTAACTGTAGAAGATAACAGAATCAACAGGATAGAATATAGATTAGTATTTTCACGATATTGCATGAGAACAACGCCTTAAAATATAGATTAATATTTTCAAGATATTGCCAGGAGAACAACGTTTCAAAATTCGAAATTACTTTAGAATCCTCTATTGTTTTCTCTTCAAGGAAATGTGTGCCGATATATTCTCCTTATTGGGTACGAAATGTTCTTAATCATTTATCTATTTCAATGAAATGTGGTCACTGTCAGCTTAAGCGATTTTTAACTTAACAATTTTTAGTTGCGGTTTTATTGTGGTCGACATAAACCAGGTTTTTAATATTGAAATTTTGTACTTGTAACTCAATCGAGATCCACAAGGACGCTATATAAAACACTAGAAATAAGTCGATCTTACGACATACTTTGAATTTTCTAAATCTTTTCTTTTTATGTTGGTTAATAAAATTTCAATAAAATGGGTACTATAAAATTTTATATTGTTTCCAGTGATTAGAAGTGAAGTTCTCCGCTTTGATTTGATTTTAATGCCAACTGGAACATTCTAAAGATTTATTAACTGTCATGTGTTATCAATGTAGTATGAAATTAATTACAATTTGCACTAAGTGTGTCAGAACTCTATATAGATAAGACGATGAGACGACGAACATATTTTTCTGCTGCAAGATGCAGATTATGCTGAATACACAGACTATTAGGAAAAACTTGTACTATTGTCAACAGAACGGCAAAATAACACGACCTATTTTCGCTAGAGTGCATACCTTGGATTTAATTATCATTTTGTTACTTTACAATCGGAAATTCTAACCTTAAGTAATCCGATTACCATTTCATAAATGCGCATCGCTTCATTGCTATTTCCGGAATCAAAATCACAGGCAAAAAAGTCGGTGCATAGTTTCAAAGATATATGAATGTAGAAACAGCCAACGAAAGGAAAACTAATAGCTTAATTCAAGGTAGTCATAAACTTTTAATTAGTTTCATTCAAAGGAGTATTAAGCTCTGAACAACTCGAATGGAAAAAGTGAGAAGTTATTAATAAATGTATAAAATAAAAGTTAAAATTTAGTATATTATTATTAAGGAGACAATGAATATTAATAAAAGTACGTAGGAAATCATAACAACATAAACAACTTAACCGAGTGTAATTTAATTTGAAACAGAATATAAATAAATATCGCATGCCATTAGGTTTCATTTATCGCGAAGGCGACTTAAAGAAATTTCAGTTAGAAACTCGATTTACTGAGAAAATTCGCGCGTATATACGAAGAGTATATTCTTCTGAAACAATTTTTACTTATTTGAAGATTCCTGGAGAAAAGTTAAGCTTGAAGAAGTTTGCTTCTCCGAAAAGCAGAAGAAAATATCGCGGAAGCGATTTTATTTTGAAGAAACTTTTTTTCTATATCAGAATTCAGGAGCTGCTAAGCTTCAAAGCTTTTTGTGCTAATAGTACGGGCTACTGTTAAAAGGGTTGAAAGAGGGAGGGGGTGGAAGGTGGCTTAAATACAATCCTCGCTTAAGCTATTTTCTGTTAAATTATTTAAAATGCGGAAATAGTACGTTATTTACTTTGGTTTTGTACTAATAGACCCATACTAAGTGTTGTAATAGCTGTAATTGCTAAAATTAAAGAGTGATTAATCTTCCTTCTTTTCTTCCATTACAGCTCTTGTCGGCTCCCTTACGATCGGCACTACATTCCTTTTTTCGCCCGTCGCTGGTTGCCTGACAGACAAAATTGGTCTCAGACTTACAACATTCATCGGAGGATTGCTGTCCGCGGGCGGACTCTTTCTTTCCTCGTTCTGCGCGGAAAACATTGTTGCTCTCTACCTCACGTATGGCCTCATGTTCGGCTTGGGGGCCGCGTTGGCCTACACGCCCACTCTCGCCATATTGGGCCACTACTTCAAACGCTATCTGGGTAAAGTGAATGGCTTCGTGACGGCAGGCTCCAGTGTCTTCACCGTTATATTGCCACCCAGTCTCGACTACTTGCTGAAGCGTCATGGCCTCGAAGTGACGCTACAGATCATGAGCTTCATTTCGTGCTTCATTATTGTCTGTTCCTTCGTCTACAAGCCTCTGCATCCTCCACCGGAACCGCCCAAGAAGAAACCTGGACGCTCGCGCCTCAGTTTGTTTTTACGCTCCATCATCAACGTCACCATTTGGAAGCAGAAGCGTTACGTCATCTGGGCGCTGTGTGTGCCTCTGGCCCTATTCGGGTACTTCGTTCCCTACGTACACATGGTGAAGTTCGTACAGCAGACGTTTCCCGGACACAGTGAGAACCTGCCGGTCATGTGCATCGGCGTGACCTCAGGCATTGGGCGGGTCATATTCGGCGCTATTGCTGACATGCGCGGTGTCAACCGCATCTTGTTGCAGCAACTGTCGCTGGTATGCATCGGCGCAGTGACGTTGTTCCTGCCGCTGACCAGCTCCTACGTGTTGCTGATCGTGTTCACCCTCATCATGGGTCTCTTCGACGGCTGCTTCATCTCGTTGCTCGGCCCCATCGCTTACCAGATCTGTGGACCCTCGGGCGCAACACAGGCCATTGGCTTCCTGCTCGGCCTCAGTTCGCTGCCACTGACTTTGGGACCGCCGATCGCCGGTAAGATATTCGACAGTACTGGATCGTATACGACGCCCTTCGTGCTGGCCGGCATACCGCCGATTGTGGGTGCGGCTGTCATGTTTCTGATTCGCTGCGTGCGCGTCAAGAGCAACAGTGTCGAGAGCAACCGTGGTGGCACGAGAGTGGAGCAAATTGGCGAGCTGGAAAGGAATGCCTTGACGCAGCCGCCTTCTCTGAGTATTTGGACCGAAAATGGTAACTGCTGAATGACAGAGTTTCTGCAGGAAATAATACTGTTTGTTCTTTCCTCAGATTCCAAACCCAGTGCGCCACTAATGAACGGCCAATCCAAGCAGCCAACCCTGCCGGCGGAGTTGAAGGGACGCGCGCGTTTGGCTGACACAGGTACGGAACGAAACGATTTGCCAAAACTAGCTGCTTCCGCTTCTTCAGAGCCTATCAATATCCCTCGTAGTGCTTGCGGTGGTTCTTCACGCTGTAGTAGCGCACCTTTAGTTTGGGGCTCAGCTCTGCTCAGCACCAGCGGTGTTTCTAGTTTGGTTAGAAGCGAAGCAGGTGCACTGAGTGCAGCGTGCAGGACGTCGAGTGTTGGTATTTCAAAAGAGAACAGTGATGATTTTCACGAGAAGCGTCGCTACAAATATTCGATTTTTTAACAGGTTTTTAAGATTTGGCCACTTTATACGCTCGCCGAAAAGTGCGTTATGCACCCATTTATGCAATTTTAGGCGAGGATTTAAAGTGGCCAAATGACTCGCATGACACCCCGTGTGTCGTCGTCGTTGGCGTAAATTTGGCAAAAATTGGTGAAATTGAAAACACAAATCGACCAAAAACTATTTGATTTCGTTGTTTTGATGGAATACTTTATAAAAAGATGATGTTTTCAATTTTTGTTTTGAAAAAACGACGAAAATCAATAAATTGGCTGCTTAGCGGCATCAACAGTTTTTATTTTCTGAGCCGTTGACGTGGAAGCAATTAAATAATTAATAGATTAATAAAGGTAGTTTCGTAAATTGAGAAGTCACACGCAATTAAAAGTTTGCAGGAAGCACTTAACCACGTTGGCAAATTTATATATATTGTGGAATATCGTAGTTATTGCACTTCACAGCTTCTCGTATCTATTAATCGCACTAAACTAGAACTTTACTATGGAATTTTTAGTTTATTGTTAAGATGTTATAATTTGGCCTAGCCACAATAATAGAACTCATTTTTCTTAGCTCAATAAATATTATAACTCACAACACTTTTGTACAAATATTGTAGTGCACTGAATTGTTATTATTATGCAATGCCAAAGATATTGATTGGTGATATCGTTGTAGATACTCTAGTTTGAAACCTTCTAATATTCTGCACGTTAAGAAAAAATGTAATCCGTATTACCGAACCTCCATTTCCACCTATTTTAAGTTTTATCTACTTTTTTACTTTTATTTTTGATTTCAAAGGTATTCATTTGTATTATTTTTTGAATTTCGTCGTTTTAATTTTAATTGGATTTCAATTATGGTCCCGCCATCCTACATTTATGAACTCTTCAATAAATGCATTTATTCTCACTTTCAAACATCTGTATTGCTTTTTATTTACTTTCGGTCTGTATTGTATGAAGTGTTCAAGTCAATCATGTCTCTTGTTTTCTTGAATTTCATTGCAGAGTCTCTGGAGGACTTGCAGTCACACGTGCTCGATATTGATAAATGAATTGTTGTGTTTGACAGTTGCATTCAAATGTCAGATTTTTTATGCAAGATGTTAAAAGTTAAGTTATGAAGAAATAAGACGCTTATTTGTATGGAAATAATTTGCAACATGTTCTAAAATGTTACGCGATGATATTTTAGCTTTCTTAGATTTATATTAAGAAATCCCTTTTTTAAGAGAATACAATTTTGAATATCTATACGTTTTTAAGTCGATTAAATTCAGTAAAATGCATATCAAAAAAGTGCACTTTGTAACGTAAAACAAAACCAACTACGATTTTACATGACAGGAATGGAAATCAAAAAAATATATATTTGTAGCTATTTGTAATTTGCAATGAATAAAATTTTATTAATGTTATATTTTGTTTATGAAATTCGATGGTTCTTTGGAAATGACAGCTTCTGTGGAAGAATAAGTTATCGAGGAACGCTTTACAACTTTGTTATTTGCGTGTAAAATCGTATTGTCACGTTGTGACAATAAAACTTTCAAATTGCTCAATTACTTTGCGACGAATAGAAGCAACGGCCACGCGCAGCTATCGTGTGTAGGATTCCGCGGTCATTATCGAATTTCGATTACTGCCATTAGAATCTACGTTAGCAATTCGAGAAATTGTAAAAACAAAAACTTCGATCACGTCGAAATCGATGATGTGCAAAGCGTCAGTTGCGAGTGTAGTGATGCAATTTTTGTGCAAAGTAATGAGCACGCACGGCATTCAACAAGCATCAGACTAATTTGGATGAGTAGAACTTTGATGTTCGTGCAGTAGCGATTATTGGCTGTTATTGACATCCCCGTAGAATTTAAACGGCTCTAATTTGGCTCAATAAAACGCCAGTCCTTCGAGGAGTAGCGATCAAATAGTGCCCGGGCTTCGTAGCTAACAGATCGATCGATACGATATTAAGTTCTCTTTTGGATAAAGTAAAATTTTTAGGATAAAAGAAAAGTGTGAGCGCTGAGCAAGAGGAAAATTTTATAAAAGAAGAAAGCAAAAGTTACAAAATATATTATAATATCAAAAGTATTGTACAGCAAAAAGTTTTCATAACTATTCGAAAAGTGAAAATCAAAGGAGATCAAAAGGGAAATGATTTCAGTGTATTTGTGGTTAATATTTTTATCTAGTGTGTGGATTTATCTGGTCTGGACACGCAGGATGTTCTATTTGTTGATGTTAAAGCTTCCAGGACCGATGGGGTTTCCTCTGATCGGCATGGCACTCAAGCTGCGACGAAGGGAAGGTATTGACGCCATGAAATATTACTGAAAGTGAAAAGACTTTCATGAAAAATACAAACATTGAACTGAAAGTTATAGAAATTTAGAAATATAATAAAGAAATAGTTATTTCATTCACACAATCCTACAAAAATAATATTGTTCCAGAAATCATACAAACCTTTTACGAAAACCAACAGAAATACGGACCATTATTCGTGTCATGGCTGGGACCAGTTCCCTTTCTGGTAGTTTCTGATCCTCAAATAGCGCAGGATATACTCACATCGCCGTCTTGTGTAAACAAGAGTTTCTTTTACGATGCTCTGGACGATGGTACTGGAAGTGGATTGTTCAGTTTGAGAAGTAATATAGAACTTTAAGTGGAATTGTGAAAAATCGATGAATAATTCAATAATTGCCTGTTTCATTTCATCACGAAGATCCCGAATGGAGCTTACATAGAAAACTTTTAAACCCCGCATTTAGTCATGGTGTACTTCTGAGTTTTATACCGATTTTCAATAGACAAGTTAACGTGTTAATGGACGATATCAGATTGTTGGCACAGGGAGAAACGGATTTGACTACTACATTGCAAAAATTTACACTTAGAATAGCAACTTGTAAGAAAATTTTAAGTGAATTTAACAGAATTGATAATATAATATCACCTCTATATAGTGACCACTATGGGAGGTGAGAGTGATTTGACTGGAAGTGATATCCAAAATCAGGAAGATACACTTCTAGGAAGCTATAAATGGTATATTGATAGATGTTTGATTTGTAAAATTCTGAATTATTATAGGATTTCTAAGTATTTTAGAAAAAATGACTCTTATGTGTGTTTCGCCGTGGCTCAGATACAAAGTCATACACTCATTACGCCGCGACTACACGCAGTATG